>JAOXOE010000866.1:1461798-1473203 GCA_028565055.1 Phoeniculus purpureus
GGGGGTGGCTCGGCCGCACTCACTTTCGCCTCCACCAGCTCCGCCGCCATCTTGGCCTCCAGCGTCCACCGCGCCGGGAGCCGCCGCCGGGTCACGTGACGCTGCTCCGCCGGGGGGGGGAGACGCGGGAGGGAGGGAGTGGGAGGGGCCAATCTCCGCGCGCACCGCCCAATCACCGCGCGCGCGCTCTTGTCCCGGTGCGGGCTGCTGCCCTTCCTTGCGCGCGCGCAGTGGCCCCGCCTCGCCCCTCATGGCTCCACCCAGCTGCCCGGTCTGGCCACGCCCACCTGGCATTCTTAAAGGGACAGCGACTCTTAAAAATGATGGGGTTGGGCCGGGGCGGGGGGGAGGTGTCACAGGGGGGCGGTGGCGGTCGTTGGAGGCTGGACATTACCCCTCGCCCATAGCAGGCAGGAGGTGGAGAGCGAGGGCGGTGGTGGCAGAAGGGCCCCCAGGGGGTGTGAGGTGCCATCAAAATGGTGGCAGATGGGTGCCAGGGGCTGCCATAGGCCCTGGGGAGGTGCTCCGGTGCTGGTGCTTGGTGGTGGTTTTGTCCCAAAACTGGGGAGCAGTGGATCTGATCACCTGTGGTGTCACTGGGAAGCCCTTGGTGAGGCTGCTCTTAGGGGAAAACCCCCAGAACATTGTAGTTTGGGATCTGTGACTTCATCAGAGTCACCTAAAGGGCCATCCTCATCGTCCTCCTCACCCCACATCACCCTCTGCTTCACCTTCAACTCAACAGCCTGCAATTTTCCTGTTGGAATTCTTTCTGGATAGGACCACCAGGCCTAATCCAGGCTGCGCAGGAAGGTGTTGAACCACCATCCTTGGATGTGTTTTGGGGTCACAGAGACCTCAGAGACAGGGTTAGCGGTGGGTTGAGACAGTTTGCTTTCTGGTTGGACTTGGTGATCTTGGAGATCTTTTCCAACCTAAGCAATTCTCTGAGCTGCCAAACCCTCCCGTGGATGCTTTGGGGTCTTGAGAGCCTCCCACCATAACTGCCCCATACATGGGGCCAAAACCTGCCTTTTCCATGATGCTGGTAGCCTGAGCTCTGCCCAGTAGCCCATCACTTCTTCCAGCAGTAGAAATTCTTTCTCATCAGCCTGATGCTGCTCCTCTGGGGTCTGGTTGCTCCATTTCTAACCACATTACAGCCCACCCAGCTCCAACCTTCAGTCACCAGGAGGAAACCCCAGTTGTTCGGGTGAAACACTGCACTGGGAAAGGTCTCCTTCCAGCACTTTCCCCTTCTAGTCACCAACCCCCACGAAGCTAATTAAACAAAAAGGCAATTAGCCAGATCCTAGGCAGCCCAGTATGGTAATCAGGCTCCCCAGTGTTCCCTTCCAGTCTGGGAAAAACCAGGATCAGTGCTAAAAATTCAACCGATTGCTATGGAAACCCCAACAGCTGATAACTCATCCTGTCACACTGGGAGAGCCGGGGGCCAAATCCATCGCGGCTGAGGCGCCACCACCATCCCTGCCTGTCACCATTGGAGGGGACGGTTGGGCTGAAGATCTGGGGACAGGGTGGCTGAGGTTTGTATTTACGCTGGTGGAGGAAGAGCCCCAGCCTCTGATGATGATGAAGCTGAAGGAAAAGGAATCAAAGATTTATGCTGTGGAGATGGAGAGTTGAGTTCTGTCTTGATGAGACCCTCTTTTGGTTCATAACCCCTCTCTAGGCTGTTGCTGACCCCGTGAAAGCTCCTTCCAGTGCACAGCTCTGCCTTCCCAATCACAGAGGGAACCCAAGGGCGTTTTGGATCCCCATCCCAGCTCGGGTTGATGGCACCGCTGCAGCACTGAGTGCCTCCCGTGGCCCCTGGGACGCAGTGCAGGGTCAGTGAGGGGACAGGGGGCCGCCTCTGGGCCTCAGCCCTGTCCCGAGATGGGACCCGGCCGGGTGCGGGGCTCACCGGGGTCCCCCGCAGCCCCGCTGCCTCCTGTGCGGCTCCGCCCCGCCGGCAGAGGGCGCTGCAGCGCTCCCCAACAGCCGCTGTCAGCGCATGCGCAGTGCGGGCATCCTGCGGTCAGTATGGGTTGGGGTGGCTGACCGCGGCAGTAACCGGGCACAAGGCGGCGGGAGCTTGCGGCGCCCGGTGTAAGTTGGCACCACGCTCTGCCCGACCGCCTCGTCCTGGGAGCCGAGGGCCGGGGCTCGTCTGTCGCCCTTGTGGGGCTGGCGGCGGGGACCCTCCGAGCTCCCACAACGGCGGTAGCGCCGCCGTCCACGGGGATCACCGGCCATGCTGCAGCTCCTACGGGAGTCACCGGCAGCGGGTCTGGAGGAGTTGCTCGCAGCTGCGGCCGGGACAGGGTGGAGCAGGGCAGAGCCGGGGCAGGCGCTGCCGGTCCCAGACCCCCTCAGGACCCTGTGCGCCGTCACGTGACTATTCCTCCCCGACTGAACAGTCCTCCCAACCATAGAGTCCGTCAGGCTCTGAGGGCTAGAGCGGCACCTCCGCGCATGCGCATTGACTGCCCGCTGCGCCAGTTCCGCCCCCTGACCGGCGCCGTCCTATAAGAGGGGGGCGGTTGACGTCAGCGTCCTCTTCCGCCCGCTCTGCGCTCGCCAGCGAGACAGGGCCCCTGCCGCCGCCATTGCTGTGACCCCCCCGCCCCGCAGAATCCACCGCCATCCGCCACCATGGTGAGGCTCCGTGTCCTGCCGCTGCCCGGGGAGGGGCCCGCGAGCCCTGCGCTCCTCGTGTCACCGGGGATGGCGGCGCTAGGAGACTCCCGCCGCGGCCTGTTGGGCCGGGTCGGGCCGCTGCTGAGGGGAGCGGGGAGGGGCCGCTCTGCGGGTGAGGAGGGGGCCTAGAGAGAAGCCTGGGGACACTCGGGGGTCTCCGGAGGGACCTCCTCTCTCCACGAGAGTGCGCCGTGGGGACCGGGAACGGCGGTGATGTGGCACCGCGGCAGCACTGACGCCTCTGCAGCCGCCTTATGTAACGCTGCGGCCCAGGCGGGGACGGTCGCAGCGGGACACGGGGCTGTCAGACCCCTCCGGCGGAGCAGTAACCGGCTCGGGTTTGGGTCGAGGGCAGCGATGGGGCGGTTTGTAGGAAGCTGAGGTAGAGGAGAGAGCGCTCGGGGGCCCGTCTGCTCGTCCCAGAGCAGCTGCCCTTGTTTCGGGTTGTCCAGGTGGAATCGGGGTCGCTGTGACCATGGCAGGTATTTGCCGCGTTGTTGGCGTTTCTTGAGTTGCTGAAGCTGCTCCGACAGCCCCCTACAATTCTCTGCTCTCACCCTTCAAGGTGAACTTCACAGTAGACCAGATACGGGCCATCATGGACAAAAAGGCCAACATCAGGAACATGTCTGTGATTGCCCACGTCGATCATGGCAAATCGACCCTCACTGATTCTCTGGTGTGCAAAGCTGGGATCATTGCGTCTGCCCGCGCCGGTGAGACCCGCTTCACCGACACCAGAAAGGATGAGCAAGAGCGGTGCATCACCATCAAATCTACGTGAGTTCCCCCTCCTTTCTCCTTCCCCTCTTCAGGCATCTCCATGGGGGAGTCTGAGCTCCAGGAGGGATTTGAGTCCGGTTGCAATGAAAGAAGGCAGTGTCAGGTTTTCTCTTGTCTGATACAGCAGCTTCTCTCTTGCTCAGGATAGTTGTGTCAGTGAAAGAAAAAAATATTGATTGGTTTCTGGTGAATCATCCTCAAGAGCCACTGGGAAACGGCTGTGCGGCAGGAGCTTCAGCTGTCCCTTGTAGCGCTGAGGCTGCTGGACGTCGGTGACGTCTGCTGGCTGCTGTGTGGAGACTCACGGGAACACCTCTGGTGACTGTACCTGCCTGCTCGTCACCACGAGTGCTTGAGCACCCTGAAAGGTGTGAAAAGGGATCAGAAAGGCCGCTGGCACTGGCAGCAGAAGTGTAAATCCTTGGTTGAAAGAAACTGAACCATCTTTGGGCACCTGGAATTGCCCAGAGTCGGGAGAGGTTGTGGTTTCTGAAGGGTCAGAGATTTTGGAAGTGTGGAGGGAGGGCACAGGCTCCTGGTTCCCTCCTGGAAATGCCCTCTGGGAAACCCTTATGCCCAGACCTGGCTTCTGAGCGGGTTCAAAGGCTGTTTCAGAGCTCTGTCAGTAACGACTTTAATAGCGCTCCTTTGCTTTCAGAGCCATTTCCCTCTTTTATGAGCTCTCTGAAAACGATTTGGCCTTCATCAAGCAGAGCAAGGATGGTTCTGGATTCTTGATCAACCTGATTGACTCTCCAGGGCACGTGGATTTCTCTTCTGAGGTCACTGCTGCCCTCCGTGTCACTGACGGTGCCCTGGTTGTCGTTGACTGTGTCTCTGGTAAGGTTTTCAGCAGCTATGATGGGGCTTCAGTGCAGGCTGGGGGTGTGTGATGGCGACGATCGCTGACTCCCCTGTGCTTGGCAGGTGTGTGTGTGCAGACAGAGACTGTGCTGCGCCAGGCCATTGCTGAGAGGATCAAGCCTGTCCTGATGATGAACAAGATGGACCGAGCGCTGCTGGAGCTGCAGCTAGAGCCAGAGGAACTGTATCAGACCTTCCAGCGCATCGTGGAGAATGTGAATGTCATCATTTCCACATATGGAGAAGGAGAAAGCGGCCCCATGGGAAATATCATGGTAGGTGGGAGGCTGTGAGTGCTAGATTTGGAATCCATCACCCCCTGAAGCAAGCAGGAGCCGTTGTCTCCTCCCTTGGTCTTTTAGGTGAGAGCTGAATAATGGAGATGCCCCAATGACCCAGGCCTGTGCAGCTCTAGAGCTTTCCCCAACGTTCCTCCCAAACCTGTGAGCTCAAGGCTTGAGCGAACATGCTATAAGTAGAACTTCGTGTCTTGCCCAGGGCGCCCTTGTTTTGTAGGACACCTTGTCACCCACTTCCCATCTGTGATGCTGGAGACTCCCACGCATCCTCCCTCCTCCAGCTGTCTTCTGGAGTGCAAAGGCCAGGAGGTGTTTGGGTTCCTGGGGAGGGAGCAGAGCTGTCAGTTCTGAGAAAACCCTCCAATGTCCTTGTTGAGCTCTCCTGTGTGTGGCGGCTCTTCACATGCTGCTGGTCCTTGCTGTGATGGGCAGGACTCTACCCATACACAAACCCATGCAGCTGCAGAGTTCCTCAGAGTGATGAAAACCCAGTGAGTTCAGTGGTGCTTAAAGTGGTGGGTTTTTCTGTCCCCAGGGCTTAGAGACAGCCCCTGTCACACCTCAAGTACTGGGTCCAGTTTGGGGCACCACAGTGTAAGGAAGACCTTGTGGTGCTGGAGTGAGAAGGGCAACAGCTGGTGAAGGGATTGGCGAGCAGGTCTTGTGAGGAGAGGCTGAGGGAGCTGGGATTCTTCAGCTTGGAGAAGAGGAGGCTGAGAGAAGACCCTGTTGCTCCCTAAAAGGAGGCTGCAGGGAGGCCAGTGTTGGTCTCCCAAACAATTGCTGACAGGTCCAGAGGAAATGGCCACTAGTTGCAGCAGGGCACAGTGCAGTTTAGGAATGAGGAAGAATTTCTGTACTGAAAGAGCAGTGAAACACTGGAACAGGCTGCTCAGGGAAGTGGTTGAGTCCCCATCCCTGGAGATGCTCCAGGGGTCAGTATCTGTGGCACTGTGGGATGGGGTCTTTGTGGTCGTGGAGGAGTTGGATTGAAGGTTGGACTTGATGACCTTAGGGGTCCTTTCCAGCTCCAATGATTCCATTATTTTCAGGGCTACAGGACTCTCAAGCTACTTGTATGTAGTTTGGGATGGAGTACGCTGGTGGTTGTAAGTGCTGTGGGGTGGCTTCTCGGTAACCCAGTTCTTCTTTTCCTCTTCAGATCGATCCAGTGCTTGGTACCGTCGGCTTTGGTTCTGGCCTGCACGGCTGGGCTTTCACGCTGAAACAGTTTGCTGAGATGTATGTCGCAAAGTTTGCTGCTAAGGGAGATGCCCAGCTGAACCCCTCAGAGCGGGCCAAGAAAGTGGAGGACATGATGAAGAAGCTGTGGGGAGACAGGTGAGGGGTTGCAGCGGTTGGTTTTCGTTCTACATCAGCTCTGGCTGGCTTCGGTCTGATGCAGTGGAAGGTGGGTGAGGAGGAAGGGTGTGGAATTGCCTGCTGCTGCCCCACCTCAGCAACTTGGGCTGTGTGGTAGCAAAGGAACTGTTTCTACTCCATTTTTGCTGAACACGAAGCAGATAAATGGGGAGGGACAGAAAGTTAAATGAGCTCTGAGTGCAATGGAGGGAAGTCTGGAGATGGTTCCTGTCAGCAGCTCTCTTCTCTGGCCTGAGCAAGCAGAAGGGCCCACACTGCTGCTGCTGCAGTTGAGTTTGTGCTCATCTGACTTCTCACTCTTCCTCCAGATACTTTGATCCTGCAACTGGCAAGTTCAGCAAATCTGCTACTAGCCCAGATGGGAAAAAACTGCCCAGGACCTTCTGCCAGCTCATCCTTGACCCCATCTTCAAGGTGAGTCTCTTCGCATCCAGCCCGTGTGAGTTGTGCTGGCTCTGGGTCGGTGGGTGATGATGGAAAATTTCTTCACTTTGACCTGACTTGTCTGACTGAAGAGATTCAGATGTCTGACACTGCCAGATACTCTGTGCGGGTGGGCAGGGCTGCTGTGTGTGAGCTGCCTCCTGGCTTCAGCTGGGTGATGCACAGGAGTAGAGGCTCTGCAGAGGTCTTGGTGCTGCTGCTTCCAGCTGGGTCACCATATTCCCTGCTGTTGCAGGTGTTCGATGCAATCATGAACTTCAAGAAGGAGGAGGCGGCTAAACTGATTGAGAAACTGGACATCAAGCTTGACAGTGAAGATAAGGACAAGGAGGGCAAACCCCTGCTGAAGGTGAGGTTGGTCTGGAGTTGTCTGTGGGGAGGAGATGAGTCATTGTGCTGCTCCATCTCCCTGAGCAGCTACAAGCCTGGCGTTGAGTGGGAAGATTGCTGGTGAAGGTTGGAGGCTGAGCAAGCCACGGGAAGGTTAACTAGCAGGTTATGATGGAAAAAGTCTTTGCTGTCACCTGACTTGTCTGAAGGAGCTCATAGTATTGAAGAAACATAACCGGTCTGCCCCGGTCTGACTCCTGTGGTCTCTGCTCAGGCTGTGATGCGGCGGTGGCTGCCTGCCGGAGATGCTTTGCTCCAGATGATCACCATCCACCTGCCTTCTCCTGTCACAGCCCAGAAGTACCGCTGTGAGCTGCTCTACGAGGGACCCCCCGATGATGAGGCTGCCATAGGTATGATGAGCTCACAGCCATCTTGCTCTGCGGGTGCACAGCTTGGTGGCTATTCTGGAGTCTGTACCTGTTCCTTGAGCTGAGCTTGAACTGGACGAGGAGCTGGAAGCTGAGCCTGTGCTCATTCATGTCTCAGCGATGTGTTCTGCCCCTCTGGGGTGGCCAGTTGGTGGGATGGAAGTCAGTGGTCAGGGAGAACAGTGAGTGCAGGGTCTCCTGTTGGGATCGGGGAGGGGGGACGACAGAGCGTGCACACCCTGTGGTTCTCAGCTGATTGCTCTTTCTTCCTCCTCCCAGGTATTAAGAACTGTGACCCCAAAGGCCCTCTAATGATGTACATCTCTAAAATGGTGCCAACCTCCGACAAGGGCCGTTTCTACGCGTTTGGACGGGTCTTCTCTGGTCTGGTCTCCACTGGCTTGAAAGTCAGAATCATGGGACCAAACTACACACCTGGCAAGAAGGAGGATCTGTACCTGAAGCCAATTCAAAGGTCAGTTCTGGCTGGAGTCTGCTCTTGAGGTTCAGAGCTGTGGTTCTGGTGCTGTCTGGGGTCTCTCCTTGTCTTCCTGGGGCCAGGCATGGTTCTCAGCCATGGACTAAGTGTCTGCTGCTGAGCTCCATGGTGTGGCCTGGTGGGACCTGCTCTTTCAGACCCCATTAAATCCACTTTTCTCTTTGGCCAGGACCATTCTCATGATGGGCCGCTATGTCGAACCCATCGAGGACGTGCCTTGTGGAAACATCGTTGGGCTGGTTGGCGTTGACCAGTTCCTTGTGAAGACTGGCACCATCACAACCTTTGAGCACGCTCACAACATGAGGGTCATGAAGTTCAGTGTCAGCCCTGTTGTGCGTGTGGCTGTGGAAGCCAAGAACCCAGCTGACCTGCCCAAGCTGGTGGAGGGGCTGAAGCGTCTTGCCAAGTCTGACCCTATGGTGCAGGTGAATGTCCAGAACATCTTGGGGGGGTCAGAGAAATCCTAGTCCTGCTGGCACAGGAGTGTTTCTGCCTCAGATTGGGGTTGTACTGGGGGTGCTGCACATCACAAAGTGCTGGTGTGGTGTCAGGTCATAGGCTGGACTTGATGATCTTACAGGTCTTTTTCCAGCCTCAGTGGTTCTGTGAAATCTACCAGCCTGGGAAGAACCTCTGCCTTTCACCTGGGGTTGGTGCTGAGTCATCCCCAGAGGGGTGGAAAGAGCAGCTAAAAGCAGCTCCATGAGTCAACCAGGAGGCAGTTGTTGGTGTTTGAGATGCTGGAGCTGTTGTTGTACCACAGCTGAGGCCTCAAGCACCTTGTATGTGCTCTTTGCAGTGCATCATCGAGGAGTCCGGGGAGCACATCATCGCTGGTGCCGGGGAGCTGCATCTGGAGATCTGCCTGAAGGACCTGGAGGAGGACCACGCTTGCATCCCCATTAAGGTAGAGAGGCTGCAGCTGTAGAGCTGGAGGTCTTGGCTGTGCTGTGGTGGGGTTGGTGTCTCACTGCTTTCCTGTGCTGCTTGTCACTGCAGAAATCTGACCCTGTGGTGTCCTACCGTGAGACGGTTAGCGAGGAGTCCAACGTGATGTGCCTTTCCAAGTCCCCCAACAAACACAACAGGCTGTACATGAAGGCACGACCCTTCCCTGACGGGTTGGCTGAGGACATCGACAAAGGGGAGGTCTCAGCCCGTCAGGAGCTGAAGCAGCGAGCTCGGTACCTGGCTGAGAAGTACGAGTGGGATGTCACCGAAGCCAGGAAGATCTGGTGTTTTGGTCCTGATGGCACTGGCCCCAACATCCTGACTGACATCACCAAAGGGGTGCAGTACCTGAATGAGATAAAGGACAGCGTGGTGGCTGGCTTCCAATGGGCGACCAAGGAGGTAGGAACAGGCTGGGGCTAGGCCTGCTCTGGGGTGGGTGGTTTCACGAATGGCCACAGCATGTTCATCCCATTAAGAGGTGTTGGGAGAACTGCCCCATACAGAAGAGAAGGGTCTTTGGTGAGGAGGTGGCAGCTTCTCTGGGAGCCTAAGCAGCCATCTGGCCTCTTTCAGGGGTTATTTTTTTGGGAACCAGACAGGAGGTGACTGCAAACCAACCATCTGACTGGCTGGGACCAGCAACAGGAGACTGGTTTGCCCTGTTGATGTTTTCTCTTCACTCTGAAGGAAAGACTGTCCCAATGGCCTTTTGGTTTGCGAGAAACTCCTTTTTCTGCCCAAAACCCTGGGCTGCAGCACCACGGACACGTGACGGCACTTGTGCTGCTGGGAACCCTGAAGCTGCTGTGTGACGATAGTGGTGTAAATAGGTTCAGTGCCTGAAGCCATCTTGGAGGAGCTGCTGTGGTGACTCGGGAGCCAGGAGTAACTTGTCCCTGGGTCCTGGCTGTGACTTGCCGAGTTGGCTGACCCCCCCCACTCTGCTTCTCCAGGGAGTGCTGTGTGAGGAGAACATGCGTGCGGTGCGTTTCGATGTGCACGATGTCACCCTGCACGCCGACGCCATCCACCGTGGCGGTGGCCAGATCATCCCCACGGCCAGGAGATGTCTCTATGCCTGTGTGCTCACTGCTCAGCCCCGGCTCATGGAGCCCATCTACCTGGTGGAGATCCAGGTAAGGAACCTCTTGACTGAGCCCACATCTTGGGTGAAGGGAGAGATGGGAGGGAGTCACTTGTGGTTCTGACTTCTCTTCTCTTGCAGTGCCCGGAGCAGGTGGTGGGTGGTATCTATGGTGTGCTGAACAGGAAGCGTGGCCACGTGTTTGAGGAGACCCAGGTGGCCGGTACCCCCATGTTTGTGGTCAAGGCCTACCTGCCTGTCAACGAGTCCTTCGGTGAGTGTTTGAGTCTGAGCTTGTGCAGCACCCAGGAGCTTGGTGAGAAAGATCCTTGGTGTGACCAATGCAGCAACTGCAGAGTTGTTGGGGTTGGAGACGATCTTTAAGATCATAGTCCAGCACAGCGCTGTCAGATCCCTGCTGATCCCTGTCCCTCACCCCACATCTCCATGGCTGTGAGGCTCCTCCAGATGTGGGGATTCCCCCACTGGACCAGGCCTGGACAACTCATAGGGAAGAAGTTGTCCCTCAAGTTGCCCCCAGACGTTTAGGTTGGCCCTAGGACAAACAGAAATGGCCTGATCTTTTGTTACTCGAGGGGAAAAGTCTGGAATCAGGGGTTAGGATTGGGAGGGGCCTTCAAATCTAACATGAGGGTCATGAAGTCCTTCTCTCTGCTCTGAGCAGGGACATCCCCCACCAACACAGGTTTCTCAGAGCCCCAAGGTCCAACTTGACTTGGGATGGTGCCAGGGATGTGGCTTCTACTTTGGTAAATGTCTCACCACCCTCAGTATAGGAAGTTGCTCCCTTCTAAAGAGTCTGAATGTCCCTCTTCTAGTTTAACCCACCACAGCAGCCCCTTCTGAAAAGTCTGCCCCTGTCTTGAAGCCCTTGAAGGGTCTTCCTAGATCCAGATCCTCGTTCTCAATCCCACCTCTTCAGCCTGTGGTTGTTATCTATCTGTGCTGAGTTGGATTCAAAGAACATTAGTGATTGGAAGGGACCTTGAAAGATCATGCGGTCCAATCCCTCTGGCACTGGCTGCTGACCTGGAGTGTGGATTGCGCTGCTCCACATCATGTTCTCCTTCTTCACACCCTTATCCTCCTCTACCTCACAGGTTTCACTGCAGATTTGAGGTCCAACACGGGAGGTCAGGCCTTCCCCCAGTGCGTCTTCGACCACTGGCAGATCCTGCCTGGGGACCCCTTCGACAGCGCCAGCCGCCCTTGCCAGGTGGTGGCAGATACCCGCAAGCGTAAAGGCCTCAAGGAAGGAATCCCGGCCCTTGACAACTTCCTCGACAAACTCTAATTCCAAATCTCATCGGACTTTTTGAAGGGGAGAGGGGTGGAGGGAGGGAGACAAATTTGAATTAATTTAGCGTTGACGCCCGCGATTGCCATCTCCACCTGGTTAATTGGGTTCCGTAGCCGTTTGAGACTTTAAAAAACAAACCACCGCAAAAATAAGGGACAACCACCGGCAGCAACAAAAAAGCCTTAGAGAGGTTTGTGTGTCGCACATGACTCATCTTTGCCATCGTAACTCAGACATTTCCACTAGATTTGCCCGATTCTGTATTTATTGGACTCAAAATGAAGGGGGGGGAGAGGTGTGGGGT
>JAOXOE010000866.1:1473303-1490374 GCA_028565055.1 Phoeniculus purpureus
AGACCCTCCCCACCCCGGACCCACTGGTCCGGCAAAACCCCCTTTCGATTACTCCGGGAATGGTTATTGAACAAGACAGAACGAATGCGAACGGCTGTGGGGAAACGAAGGGAGGTAGGGGTGGGGGGTCCGGCGGGGCTGGCTGCGGGTCACCGCCAACCCCACCGGGAGCCCGTGCGAGCGAAGGGAGAGCAACAAGCTCCGGGCTCTGCCCAGCGTCTGACGCCTCCCTCACGTGAGGCTCCAGTCTGAGGCTGTGAGGGGTCGTTTTCCAAGCGGGAAGCGGCTCAACGGTTTGGTTTCGTTCTCTGTTTCGTTTGGAGGTGGTTGCTCTGTTTGCTTTTGCTTTTATTGTTTTCTCTTGGGTTTTATCGATTCATTTGGAATAGGAGAGTCAGAGGTGATGAGGGAAGAGAGACGAGGCGGGAGAGGACCTCCCCCCTCCTCCAGTTTAATAAGCACCAGAGTATTCAAGTCTGTCCGCTCTGAGATTCCACGCTGCTTCCGCAGTCAGCAGGCAGAAACTAGACCTTTCTCGTACGAGCAGCGTCGTTTTGGTTGGGGTCCCTCGTCTTCGTCATCTTCCTCCTCATCCTCCTCCTCCTCCTCCTCCGACGAGGAGCTGTCCAGTGTTAAATCCACGACGTCGGACGGGGCTTTGCCGTTCTCGCCGTTGGCGTTGGGGGTGGGCAGGAGCCCGTTCACCTCGGAGGAACCTGGTGGGGCCGGGGGAGAGAGGCCTGGTGAGACTTCCCACCCAGCTCTGGGGAGTCTCAGCCTGGGAAGGAGCTCAGAGCTCATCTCTCCCAAACCCCCTGCCAGGGGTAGCGACGCCTCTCAACCAGACTTGGTTGCTCGAGGCCTCATCCAGCCTGCCCTTGAACACCTCCAGGGAGGGGGCAGCCACAGCCTCTCTGGGCAATTGATTCCAGAGTCTCTCCACTCTGGCACTGAAGAACTTCTTCCTCAGATCTAGTCTGAGCCTCCTGTCCTTCAATTTCAAACCATCTCCCCTTGTCCTGTCACTGGATCCCCTCAGGAAACATCCCTCTGCAGCCTTCCCGGAGTTTCCCTTCAGGTACTGGAGGGCAGCTCTGAGGTTTCCCTGGAGTCTTCTCTTCCCTAGGCTGAACAACTTGAGCTCCCTCAGCCTGTTCCCACAGCAAAGGTGCTGCAGCCCTTGGATCATCTCTGTGGCCTCCTCTGGACTCGCTCCAACAGTTCCATGTCCTTCTGATGTTGGAAGCTCCAACACTCCTGGTCCCTCTTGGCAGTGGGTACTTGCAGCAGTTGTCCTCAGGCTGCCCAGAGAGACGTGGGAGAAGCCCCATCCCTGGAACCACCCCAGGTCAAGCTGGACCTTGGGACTCTGAGCAACCTGCTCTGGTAGGGGATGGCCCCGCTCACTGCAGGGGGTTGGATGTTAAGGTCCCTCCCAGCCCAAACCAGATGCCACACAAGGACACCACCAAGCCCATCGTCAGATCTCCCCACTGAGGGAGGACCAGAGGCAGCCAAACTCCTCTTCTCCCCCAGCAGCTCTCTGGGCCGCACTCGGTGATGTCACCTCAGGGGTCACTGCAGAGGCAGAAACTCTGCCAAACCTGTTTGGTGCCACCCTGGCACTGGCCCACAAACACCTGCCGTGGGCCAGGCCATGCTCCACAGGGGTGCAATGGACTGTGGGGACACCGTTTGTTTCTGGAGAGGCTGCAAACGAAGGGGTGATGTGGAGGAAGCTCCCCAAGAGCCACTTCACATCAAGACACCAGGAAGCCCTTTTCCCCAGGTGATCGGGGAGCCCCAGGCCTGCAGTCTGTGCACACTTCCTGCAGGAGTTGGGTTCAAAGTCCTTCGACCCACAGACACTCACCCAGCACTAGTATCGGACACTGGGGGCTGCAGCTCCGCTCCTTCTCTGCTCGAATGGGACACCAGGAACCATCCACCAGGTACTCAATCTCATCTGCATCTTCACATTCCGTCAGGATCTTTGACAGGAGCCTGGACAGGAGGAAAGATGCTCAGGCGACTAGGAGAACACGGTGAGGGGCCATCAACGCAGACCTTCACCTCAGAGCCCCGGGGCTCCTGCACTCAAGGGCTGGTTTTAAGCATCAGGAAACACATCCAGGTCCTGACAGAGCCAACCATTCCCAGCCTTTTTAAACTACAGAATCCCAGCCTGGCTGAGGAGCTCAGAGCTCATCCACCTCAACCCCCTGCCAGGGGCAGCGACGCCTCTCAACCAGACTTGGTTGCTCGAGGCCTCATCCAGCCCGGCCTTGAACACCTCCAGGGAAAGGGCAGCCACAGCCTCTCTGGGAAGTCAATTCCAGAGTCTCTCCACCCTGGCACTAAAGAACTTCTGCCTAACGTCTAGTCTGACCCTCCTCTCCTTCAGTTTCAAACCATCTCCCCATGTCCTGTCGCTGGATCCCCTTGGGAAAAGTCCCTCTGCAGCCTTCCTGGAGGTTCCCTTCAGGTACTGGAAGGCGGCTCTAAGGTTCCCTTGGAGCCTCCTCTTCCCATTGGTCTGAACAACCCCAACTCCCTCAGCCTGTCCTCGCAGCAAAGGTGCTGCAGCCCTTGGATCATCTCTGTGGCCTCCTCTGGACTCGCCCCAGCAGCATCATGTCCTTCTGGTGTTTGGGACAGCAGAAGCGGACAGAGGACTCAAGGCTGGGTCTCACAAGAGCAAGGAGAACCCTAAGAATGAACTAAGGTTTTGATCAACTGCAACCAACAAGACACTCGGTGCCTCTTCACCCCGTCTCCCCAGTCTGTGGTGCCGCTTCCAGACAGACCCTTGATGTCTAGAGCTCAGCCAAGGCTGGGGCAGGGATGGTCACACCAGGGCAGCAGCAGCAGCAACACAAAACATCCTGTAACGTTATGAAAAGTCACCATCCAACAGGCTGCACTTCACTTCCTTCCTATTTTTATTTCCCAAACCTCCCCAGCAGCCACCAAACCATCGCACGGAGCCTCCTGCGACAAAAATCCCCTGTGGTGACCACTGAAAATAGAGTCAGGGTGGGTACCTCGGCCTCAGCTCTCTCAGGCTGCACAGACACCAACCAAAGCGAGGCCTTTCCTGCAGCAAACTGCCTCGAGCTGGGGACCGGCTCTCTTCGGCCACGTCCCACCGTCCGCCTGAGATGGCTGTCTGGAGGCACCACTGGAACTGCCGTTGCTTAATGACTCCTTCGCTCTCCAGGAGAGCCAACAGCAAAACCTTCCCTGCTCTCCAGAGAGCTATTTGTGGCACCAGCAGTGGGAGAAGGTTTCTGCTTCCTCCCAGCTGCAGCAGGAAATGCATTTCCACAGCTGCTCCTGTCATCTGGAGCAGCCGCCAAGGCTGTGCTTCCATAAAAGCTGACATGGCCCAGAGGATCTTCGACTCCGGCCAACCAAGAACCTCCTCGGGAGCCTGCGCCCCAGCTTTGACTAACAGCATCCAGTGGTCACTGCCAGGTCCCCTCCAGCTTGCGTTCGGGGAGGTCTGGAGGCCTTTGTCCCAGAGAAGCAGCACAGAAACCCAGTCCCGAGTGCTGGGACACAGAAACCTGCCGGGACTTCACCAGTGACTCCCGAACTAGTGACAATATCCACCTCCTCCTCCAGGAAGGACGTGTGTGTTGCTGACCTGTGGAGGCTCCACATCCAACCCCTCGTATCTTCCCTTTCTGTCTCAGCAGCCTCGCTGGAGATCTCCAAGGACCTGGATTTTCCTGCTGGTGTTGGCCAGAGGACAAAGCAAACAGGTTGTCCGCGCTGAGGCTGCTGCAGGCCGTCAGAAAAGCCCCAGCTCCTGGATCAGACCAGCACCTACTCACTCAGTCACACTGGGAATCTCATCGGCCTGGCCCAGGCAAAGAACCACCCAGGCACAGACCTGACTGCTCCCTTTGCTACCTCGGTGCTACCTGCCTTTGTTACCTGGGTGCTTCCCCTGAACAACCTCTGCTGCTGAGGGAGCAGGCAGGAGGGGGCAGTTTTCCAACCCACAAGGCTGGAGATTGTTTTCCACCAGGCACTCGGCTGCCACCAGTCCACAGGGTTGCCCCCAGCTCAGCTGGCACCACTAGAGATGTAACTGGTCCCCCTCCCAGTATCCTCCATCTCTTTCCCAAGTGCACCTGTGTCCCCTCCCTCACACCAAGGGGCTGGGAACCCCAGCAGGGAGCCCTTGGGGCCCCTTAAGTACCTCAAGGCCCTGCTGTACAGGCTCAGCCTGCCAGCAGGCTGATCAACCACCACTGGGTGTCCCCAGAGGCACCAGGGAGCCCTGGAAGATCCACAAAACCTCCAGCATGGACAAGACATCCCACGCTTTTCAATTCTGCCTGTCCAGTGCATCTGAACCTGCTGCTTTTCTCCCCTCTAGGTAGGAGAAACACAGAAATGCTCCTCACTGAGGCACCTGTCCCACCCCAACACAGAAACTCTACCCAGATGGTCCCACAGACTGACCAAACCTCTCCAAACCCGGTGTCTGTGTCTCTATCTCAGAGATGGGATGTTCTGCTCAGCAGCTGGCACAGGAGATCCCCCAATTGCACTCCCTACTTGCCAGGAACTGCCTGTGAGCTGGCAGGCACCTCACGCTGAGGCAGGAAGATGCTTCCTATTAAGAAAACCCCACCTGACCGGGTGCTTCTAAGGTGGTTTATTCCCTGCAGCACCAAACCAGTTGGCCAAGGTGGCTCTGACCCCCCAGGATGATTAATCAAAGAATCACAGAATGTTCAGGGCTTGGAAGGGACCTTGAAAGATCATTCAGTCCAACCCCCCTGCCGGAGCAGGATCCCCTAGATCAGGTCACACAGGAACATCCAGGCTGGTTTTGAATGTCCTCAGAGCAGGAGGCTCCACCCCTCTCTGGGCAGCCTGTTCAAGGGCTCTGTCACTCTCACGGGAAAGAAGCTTCTCCTTATGTTTTCACAGAAGCTCCTCTGCTCTAGCCGGTCTCCACTGCCCCTTGTCCTAGCCCTGGACACCTCTGGGCAGAGCCTGGCTCCATCCTCCCCATATTTATAAACATTAATGGGGTCACCCCCCCCCCCCAAATCTCCTCTTCTCCAGCTGAACAGGCCCAGCTCCCTCAGCCTTTCCTCACAAAGGAATCCTCCACTCCATCATCACTACGGCTCTGCGCTGGGCTCTTTCCAGCACTTCCCTGCCCTTCTGAGACTGAGGGGCCCAGAACCAGACACGATACTCCAGACATGGCCTCACCAGATTCCAACTCTGTTTTGAGCTGACCTTCCACCAGATGCGCAGAGCGGAGGAAAAGAGAAGATAAAATGGAAGGGGTTGAGGACAAAGAAGGGTTGGAGGACTCACCCATCGATTATTAGCTGGTCATAGGGTGCTGGTTTGTCGCACACAGGGCACATCCATGTGGGCTTCTTCTCGTTCATCTGTAGGTAGAAGACGGCATCGAAGCACTGCAGATGCGCACAGGTCTCTGCCCGGCACGGCACCGACAGCCGCATCTTCACCAGCTGTTCAACCAGAGAGCAGAGATCAGCACCCAACCCTGCCCAAGCAGCCACCAGGCAGTTCTCCTCCTGTGCAAGAAGGGTCCTGAGCTGCTCCAGCAGCAGAACAGGGGTTCCTGAGCAAAACCACCTAGAAGATCCAGCAGAGTCTTACCGGACAGATCAGAGACACACGAACACCCGTAGTTGCGATCTCACTGTCGGGGTCCAGGCGTAGCTTCTCTTTTACTGCAGGAAGAGTAGAGTGCACAGAATTGAACAGATGCAAACCCAAACCGCGGGAACAAAGAGCAGCACAGCTCAAACGGCTCTGCTTTGGCTGCTCTGGAGCTGTTTTCCCTACAGGTGACACCCCCTGCCGGTGGGGCACAGAGGACACAGGAGGCAGAAAGCCACCGCTTTGGCCCAGGCTTGCGCAGAGCTCAGCAGACGCTGCTTGGCCGGCCAAGCTCTCATGTGGGATGAGGCAGTTTGTGCTCTGTCGGCTGAGGAAGTTCATGTGTTCTTGCAGATGCCCCTTCCCAGCAACCCAGGTCTCCCAGCACTTGCTGCCTCTCATCCAGGCAGAGGAACTGAAGGAGCTGTGATGGACTGAGGTGTTGGGATGAGGGGAACCAGCTGAAGGCTGCCCACCAGCTACACTGTCACTGCTCTTGGAGACCCTTCCCAGCTGCAGCTGAGGGACACTGAGGAACCTCATCAGCCTTTTCATGTTCATGTTGAGCCATGGCAGCCACCAGGACTGAGACACCCCATAGCTGGGCTTCCTGCAGAAGGAGAGAGTGGCTGGACAGAGGTCTAGCACAGGTTGTGGAACTAAGTCAGGTCAGGCTTATCACAGAACAGTTGGGTTGGAAGGGAGCTCAGAGCTCACCCAGTGCCAACCCCCTGCCAAAGCCCCATCCAATCTGGCCTTGAACACTTCCAGGGGTAGAGCCTCAACCTCCCCAGGCAGCCTGTTCCAGGGCCTCAGCACCCTCACAGGGAGGAGTTTCTGCCTCAGAACTCCCCTCTTTTAGCTGGAACCCATCCCCTTTGCCCCATCACTAGAGCCCCTTCAGGAAGCTGCTCTAAGATGGCCCTGGAGCCTTCTCTTCTCCAGGCTGAACAGCCCCAATCCCATTAGCACAGGCATGGTGGCTTTTACTCCCTTCTGAAGGTTAAATTGCCTCCCCATGTCCTCTGAAACCCAGAGACGGCCCCTTCAGAAATCAGCGAGCAGGGGACGCAGTCACACTGACAGGAAACCACATCCCACCATTTCCCTATCAAAGAAACCAGCCTCCTCTTAGCACTGCCGGGCTCTCACTCTCCAGCTTCATGCTGGCCAGCTGGACTGCTCCAGCAGACCTTCACGGTGACCACGAGCAGGCCCAGCGGTACTGGGGCAGGAAGCGAGGCAGCCATGCAAGAAGAGTCAAAAGCAGCGATCCAGCACGTGCTCCGAAAGGATCAGGTGTTAGGAAAGGAGGTAGGATCCTGCCCCTGCTGCTGCATCCTGAAAGGAAATCCCAGGGGAGCTGCAGGCACATCCAAAGGAGCAGCAGACGTGCAGGTCCTGCATCAAAGGTGTGGAATCAACACAGCATGAGCCTTAAACTACTGCACAACCCCTGAGGAGAAGCTGCTGGTCTGAAAAGGCCTCTGACACTTCAGTCAGCATTTTTGTTAGAGCAAGTCAACCCTTTATCCTGACCTTTCCAGATCGTAACAAGATGTCCCCAAACAACGAGGCTACAAGGCACTTTGCTCTAATTACAGTGACTTCTCCAGTGTGAGATTTGGTGGCGTCTCCTTCACATTGGGAGATTTTTCATCCAAACTTAACTCGGTGTGAAGTTCTCTGTCAGACCATCCTGTGCATCAGTTACTGAGACACAGGGGATGGAGAAATGGGGCCTTTTCCAGGACCTCCTGATTCAAATAATGGAATCATCAAGTCATCGAGGTTGGAAAAGACTTTCAAGAGCATCAAGTCCAACCGTCCACCCTACAACCCCAACTGCTAACCCATCTCTTCAAACACCCTGGCTGCCCGGTTGTTGAACCCCTCCTGGGATGGTGCCTCCACCCCCTCCCTGGGCAGCCCCTGTTCCAAGGCCTACCCCCAACTCTTTCTGGGAAGAAGCTTTTCCTAAGATCCAATCTGGACCTCCCCTGACACAATCTGAATCCATTTCTTCTGTTCCTATTGTCAGTCCTTAGGGGAGAAGAGGCCAAACCCCACCCTCACTGCAACCTCCCTTCAGGGAGTTGTAGAGAGCAGTGGGGTCTCCCTGCAGGCTGAACAGCCCCAGCTGTCTCAGCCTGTCCCCATCAGACCTGTTCTCTGGCCCCATAATGAGCCCAACTGCTCTTCTCTGCCCCCTTTCCAGCCCATCCCTGTCTCGCAGTGCCCAAACTGCTCCCAGTCCTCGAGGTGCAGCCTCACCAGGGTCTTACAGGCACTTTTGGAGCCACAGCCATTTCTGTGAGCACCTCTGCTGCCAGACAACCCTCCTACACTGAAGTCAGCTGAAGCATGTGGAGAGGAAGACAAGGAGCCCCAAGATGCAGCCAAAGAGGAGCTTCGGTGAGGGATTTTGAAGCGAACATGATACGGAATCACTTGTGGCACAGAGCAGAACCGGCCAAGCAGAGCTCAGAAGCTGCTCGTGCCTGCCAGCGTCAGGCGTCCCAACAGCTTCCAAGCAGCGACAGGCCGAAGGAACCGACACAAGACAACGCTCCCGCGTAGCTACATTTCAGGACACCAAATGCAACGTGTCCCTGCCCCGAAGTCCCCCTGAAGCTGGTTGTTATCTAACTCAGCAGAACTGGAGGTACAGCATGTTCCCCACAGAAAAGGCAACAGAGCTGCTGCCAGAACCTCACCGCTCAGACCGGCGCTGGGGTTAAGGGGAACTAACTGCTGAGCCTGGCTTCAACAGGAGCCAGAGAAGACCAGGAGGATGCTCTGCAGTGCAGGGACAACTTAAGAGCCAGCCCCTGCTCAGTTCATGGGAGGTTCTGGTGAACCGCACAACAGGGAGCAGGGCCAGCACCTCAGAATGTGGGAATGGTATAAACAGACAGAACCCCCTTGCTTCTCAGGCTGGTAAGCGCTGGCTGTCACAGGGGTCTAAAAGGATCCAGACTGCTGTGGGGCACAGAGAAGGGCTGTTGCACTTAGTGAGAAGCGTGGCTGAAGCAGCAGTGTTGTCCCACAGCGTGCACCAGGCATGTGAACCAGGACGTGCCCAAAATCACCATCTCCCCTCTGCCTTCACCATTAGGTTTCCTATCACCAGTGAGAGTTGTCCATGACCTGAACAGCACGTTTGAAAGACCAGCACGATCCATGGCTTTAGTCCTCCCGTGCGGAACGGCAAGAAAACTCTCTCTGGTAACATCAGGTAACTGGGAATCCTTCAGACTCGTGAGCTGCAAGTCAGATTCCACCTCGGAAAGGCCACTGCCCCTCATTCTCAATAATGCTTTGCATTTGCCTCACAGCTCGATGATTTACCTGAGCGGCCTAGGGTAAGCATCTCTTGGGATCATCTCTTCTCTGAAGCTCTCAACGCATATCAAAGTGCTGGTGGTGAAATCCCACTGCCAGCCCCAAGGACTCACGAAGCGGGGGGCTGAGGCAGCAGGACAGTTTCACCAGGATCACTCGCTCCAGAAATCTCCTTTGGAAATAGTGCGGGTCAAGGCCGAGGTGCTGCGGTAACGTTCGTCAGCTCATAATTACTCGGGTGAAGGCATGAAGCCATTGGGGTCAGAAGGGCACCGGCCCTCAGCGGCACTCGCCACACGATACGACCTGGGGACAAATTCTGAATCCAACCAAAGCGACTGAGAGCTTCTGCAGAGGCAGGAGGGACGCGCGCCGCAGAAGCGCCGCGCTCGCACGCAGATCTGGGGCGATTCCGCGCGCCTGACGCACAGCTGAGCGAGTCCGGTCAGATACCGGAGCGAAGGCACTGCGCAAAGCCGGGCAGCTGTCCCCAGGCATCTCGCGAGCGGCCTGTTAGCAAGGCTGCGGTCTGACAGGCACGCGGCAGAGCTCCCCGAGCCACCGCAGCAGCCGACGTACTCACCGAGCGCTTTGCAGAGCTCTGGGTGTTTGATCCCGATGGTTTTCAACCGCTGCAGCAGCTCTGCTGAGGTCATCTGCCGCACTAAGTACAGCCCCACGGAGTAGCTCTGAGGAGAGAAGGGAGGGAAGGGGTGAGCGACGCAGCTCTCCCGCGTTCGCTTGCGCTGCTCCGCGCCGCTTCCTCGGGCTCGTACCTTCCCATAATTGCCCCAAGTGACGGTGATGCGATTGGTCGCTGCCGACAAGTACATGAGGTGGGTGAGGTTGATGGGACGACAGGGCCTTTTAGGTTCCACTCCAGGTTTGTTTGACGGGTAGTAGCCCTAAGGTAGAAAGATTCAAGATGTGTTATTCTTAACTCGGGACACTTTTACATCTCTTCATCAGCCTCACCCGCTTTAACTCACCCCCAGTTTTCAAGGAGGGGGCTAGAAGGGAGCTGAACAGTCACACCGAGAACAAAGCAGAAAGGATCGTGTCTTTTTGCAAGAGCAGCTGACGAACAACACGGTTAAGCCAGGAGAAAACCAGCTTTAAACTGCAAAATGAACTTTGCTACTCTGGCTTCTGGTCTGCATCCACCAGGAAAACAATTCCCCCTGGTACGTTACACAAGAGCTTCCCCCAGTTGCAGGGGTTGAGCTGGTACTTACTGGCACCGAGCAGTAACTGTGATTCACTTTCACCGCAATGTTGGGAGGGTACTGATCCTCCTGAGGAGAACTAGCGTCTGTGTAACAGATCCTGTAAAGAAACAGCACAGCTCTCAGTAACGCCCTGCCAGGAGCCAACCAGCACCACACCAACCCACCGCGCAGCCAGCTCCACGTGGCTCTTCCAGGTTTGAAACCCGGGCAGCGACACAGCGCTGCTTCCTACAGCGGCGCTAAACTCAAACAAAGCAGGTGGGGAGAGGGAGAGAGTGACTTCAAGCGGCTGTTGTTGGGCACGTGAACAAACAAGGCGCTGCAGGTGACCTCTGTATGGGTCACACTGAGGTTAAGGTGTTTTGTAGTAGGTTCCCTCCTCCCCTGGTCTGTACCCGAGGTCAAGTCAGCCCCATGCTCAGCCATACCTTAGCACTACCTGAACCGATTTCACGCCGGGCTGCAACTCCCTAGGAAATCAAAGAAGCAGCAGAACCTTCAGATTAACTACGTAAAACAAAGAGAAGCAAACAAAGCCAACAACAAAAAACACCCCCTACCCCCCAGAAAACCCCATCCTACAGGCACCAACATAACTCTGGCAGAAGTGACAGCTGAGAAGCGGCAGGTTCGTTTGGTTCTCTCTTAACAGCCCTTTAAAGAATGACTTTTGCAGAGGTTTAGTGTAAATGTCTTTGCTTTGGGACAGTCAGTTCATAGAGTCACAGAATGTTAGAGGTTGGAAAGAACTTCTAGAGAGCAAGTCCAACGCCCCTGCCACAGGAAGGCCCCTAGGCCGGGTCACACAGGAACATGCAGGGGGTTTGGAAAGTCTCCAGAGGAGGAGACTCCACAACCTCTCCAGGCAGCCTGGGATAGGGCTGTGTCACTCTCACAGGAGAGGAGTTTCTCCTCCTGTTGAGGTGGAACTTCCCGTGTTCCAGCTTACCCCCATTATTCCTTGTCCTGTTACTGGGCACCACAGAACACAGACTGGCCCACTCTCCTCTTGACACCCACCCCTCAGATATTTACAGACACTAAGAAGATCCCCTCTCAGCCTTCTCTTCTCCAGACTAACCAGCCCCAGTTCTCTCAGCCAGTCGAGCTGGTGCGTCACATTTAGATCTTGGGGAACACATCTGGGGGCACTCACAAGCACTGGAAGGAGATGAAGTTTTGCTGAGTGACCACTGGAGACTCTCAGAAAAACCTCTGCTGTGAAACATCTGTGACAGCAAAAGTTTTCTCATTAATCTGAATGTAGGGAGAAGAGAGTCACCACCACATGTCTTGTCTTTGATTACTATTAGACTCGTGGTATCTCATTTCCTTCCTTCTACATCTTCTAACAGCTTCCCCTGCACTGCTGGTGACCTACTGAGATCATAACAGTCATCAAGCACTGAGTATTCAAGAACCATCATCTTCCTCCCACTCAAGAGATAACAGTCAAGAGAACAAAGGGTTTACACTTGGCTTTGGAGAACCCTCCAAACATCTCATCTTAGCAGAAAGGACCGAAGAACAGAAAAAGAAACTCACTGCCTGCACTGACAGCCCCTGGTTGTTTTGCTGTTTGAATCGAAAGCTGCGCCGTGGCAGAGGCTGGGGTAAACCCTAACCGGTGCAGGATGGTTTCTCACGCCAAGCACCCTTTGC
Organism: Phoeniculus purpureus; assembly: GCA_028565055.1. Taxonomy (NCBI): domain Eukaryota; kingdom Metazoa; phylum Chordata; class Aves; order Bucerotiformes; family Phoeniculidae; genus Phoeniculus; species Phoeniculus purpureus. Next base: position 1,485,204 of record JAOXOE010000866.1, read on the forward strand.
CACTTGCTTTGCGATGCAAACAGCAGAGCACGTATGGCTTCTCGACTCGGGATGCAAAGGAAAACCTGAAAGGACTCACAGCACTGGCTCGACAGGGAGAATGTAGGTCATCGACCATCTCCCGGCGCCTTCCCTGCCCAAATGTGCAATTCCAAAGCGAGACAAGCGAAACCTCGGCGCTCGTGCGGGTAAAATCGTACCTGCCGCCTCCCCCAGAGCTATTTGCTCGACACGAGAAGCAGCGTCTAACGTCCTCTAACAAACTGTGCTTCCTTGCCGAGGACAAAAGCTCCCGCAGAGAGGGAACACGGAGGAATGATACAGCTACATTTGCCTGAACCGCTCACACCCAGCAAGAGGTACCTGGAATTTCTGATCAACTCCACTTGTCTCGGCGTTAACGCGAAAATGCACGGACTTTCCTGAAGCTTCTCGTTATTCTGTGGAACTGCAGAGGAAAAATAAACCAGACTGTTCATCAAACTGATCATCTGTAGCTCTTTTATTTTTATCCTGTGAGCTGTGTTTTACTGCTACATCTTGTTTTCTCCCATAGCGCTGCAGGAGAATCCCAGCTCTTGTGAGCTTTGGTAAATCTACCGCATTACAGCTTGGCTCGTCAGCGCCCTGACAGTTCACTCTGCCTTGGATCTGCTTGATTGATTCTCTTTTTAACTCCCCTCAGACAATCAATGAGGCACCAACCCCGTGTTCATACAGAACAACAAACTGTAAGGGGTGGCCCAGTGTGGAGACTGGAAGAGAAAGAAGCCCGAGAGCTGGGAATGCCGTGACAGCTTGACACCACCCCGGTGCTCGGACTGTTCTGGAAAAGAAAGGAAACAGCAGCAACATAACCAGCTCTGATGGGAAAAGTACCACAAAACCCAGCAGTAAGAGGCAAAGTCCTTGAGAGTGCTACAGCAGCACTTCCAGAATCACTTTGCTGAGGACCTGCCCAGCATTAATTGGCCTTTTACCCACCAGCACTTTTAAGCTCAAATGAATTTAAGATGGATACAGCAAAGCCTGAGGTGTGGAAGAAGCACATTAGGGCTGGCGCTGATTAAATCCAGACATGGTAAGTTCTACTTCCCTGGCCGAAGTCAAGGCCTTGAACTGGTGGGAGTCTCAGGACAAACCCAAGGACCAGGAAGCAATAAATCACCTTTTCTTTTCCCCCCCCCTTTTAGCAAGAATTCAGTGTTTTTCTTTCCATCTCTTCAACCACTGGATTATTCAATCAACCAGAACTGGAGAAGTAGGAAAGTGCTCTGCTGTCTGTGAGTAAGATGAGATGAAGGAAGGATCAAACCCCTCAGCAGCTTGGAAGACACAGTGACAACCTGATTCACCGACTGCAGATGCTTCCTGTGTCAATTCAGCTTTAAAAATGCAAAATAAAAGGGAGTTCAATAACAATAATAAAGTAATAAATTCAATATCCTTACTGACACCTTAAGGTATCCCAAGATATCTTTATGGTCTGAGTTTAATTCCAATTTCCAGTCTCTCAACCAGAACAAGCATCGTGAAGCATTTGATAAGGACTTGCTATTTTCAGAAAGCAGTGAGCGATAAGAACAAAAATCATTCGACTGTTGTGGCTTCACTGTCTGCAGACACGATGTCCTCCTGCCTGGGGAGCAGCACGAAGACAAAGCAAAGCTGATTAGGGAAATTGTGAAGCTGTTCAGCATCATCCCTGGGTGTTTAAAAGTAGTGGAGATCTGGAGCTTCGGGACCTGGCCTTGGGGTGGTTGGACTTGATGATCTCAAAGGTCTTCCAGCTTGAATGATTCTATGTTTTATTTTGCCTTTTTATCAACTCTCCCTTCTTTTACCACAGAAACTGGCTGCTGAAACCTCTCCTCTTGTGCGAGTAAGAGCAATGGGCAGCAGGACACACTCCTCTTTTTCTTTATGTCTCACTGGGAAATCCCTTCTCCAGGCAGGAATCACAGAACATTAGGGATTGGAAGGGACCTCAAAAGATCATCCTGTCCAATCCCCCCACCACAGCAGGATCCCCTGGATCCAGTCACACAGGAACGTGGCCAGGTGGGTTTTAAATGTCTCCAGAGAAGGCGACTCCACAACCCCCCCACGCAGCCCCTTCCAGGGCTCTGTCACCCTCTCCATGAAGAAGTTCCTTCTCACATTGATGCGGAACCTCCTCTGTTCCAACTCACATCCACTGCCCCTTGTCCTATCACTGGATGCCCCTGAGCAGAGCCTGGCTCCCTCCTCCTGACACCCACTCTTCACATATTAATCAACATTCATGGGGTCACCTCCTCTCTTCCAAGCTCAAGAGCCCCAGCTCCCTCAGCCTTTCCTCAGCAGGGAGACGCTCCACTCCTTTCATCATCTCTGTGGCTCTGTGCTGGGCTCTCTCAAGCAGTTCTGTGTCCTTCTGGAACTGAAGGTTGCTTGAATCGAGGTTACTGCTCACAGAAAGCTGCTGCGGAGTCACTCAAAGCTCCTCCTGGACAAATTCAGATGAAGGGAAAACCAAACCTCAAGAAGACGGGGCCTTAGGACGCATCCGTCACACCCTGCTGCCAACAGCAGTTGGAACCGGACGCTCTGGAGAACAGTGCAAGGAAACATTCCCCGAGAGACTGGAAGAAAAACCCAGTGTCAAGGGTTCAGCCCTGGGTAAACACCCAGTTCTCCTTTAAACGCCTAATGCTGGAAAAGCAGAACCTCCAGGAGGTACTAGACAGTTACTGCTGCCTTTGCTGAGCAGCCAGACCAAACTTCCCAGTGTTGTGAAGCGATGTGCGTTACGACACCGAAGTTCCACCCTTTTTCCAGCGCAGATGCTTCAGCACGCAGCTCAGCTCTGTGACTTGTAGGGGGGCTGCTGGGATCAATTTGTTTTAACTGTTGACAATAGCAGGAAATCAATTTTTAAGAGCCAGCTCCATCAGCGTCAGAGGGAGTTGAGACATAGAACTTCCAAACCTCAAATGCACTGGGCAACCATATTTAAGACTCCTAGCCCAACCTAAACGCACTGGATCCGTGCTCTGAGGGGCCACCCTGAGCTCAGCTGCTCCCCTGGCAGACCAGACCACACCAGGCAGTACAAGGACTCCACTGATGTGGGGGTTTTAAGGTGGCCCTGCAACAAGGGTTGATTAGTTCTGGGTTTTCTGGTTTTGATTGGGGTTTTTTTTTAAATGTAAGATTCTTCACTCTTGTAAAATTGCTGGAGACATCATACACCCCCTCCCCATCCCCAGCTCAGGAAGGAGAGGTTGCATCATCATCACCCTGGCTGGAGATCCCAAAGGTAGCTAAGCCAGCACTGAGCTCCTGCGGCACTGAGGAGCTCGATGCTATTCCTCGCTCACATCCCCACGCCCCCAGAACAGCTCCCTTGAGGCACCATACACAGGTGGGGGTTTTTCCCCCTCCTCAACTACTGGAATTGCCCTGACTCGGCTGAAAGACTCTTGTGCTGTTGTGGGTCCATGAGATGGGGCAAGCTGTAGGGCATTTCTCCGTGTGAGTGCCCAGTGTATCACATCCCACAACTCACCTGGGGGGATCACAGCAGCACCAGCACCTGGTTTGGCTGGCAGAGCACCCAGTGCAGCAGAGCTGGCTCTGTGGCCAGGGGAAAGGCAGCTGCGAAAGCTGCCAGAAGATCGGTGGCAAAGGCAACTGCCTCAAGTCCAGCTCCTGAAGAGGGGGCTGGAGCAGAGTGTTTTACTGCCAGGCAGGTGTTATCAGAGGGGAAAGCTAAACAAACCGTGTTGACCGTGACAGCAGCAGGACCCCCACAGACTGCCCAGTCCTCTACTCTCACAGCTGCACCTCTGGCACAGAACACAACCTCCGTATCTGCAGCGAGTACAGAGTGTCACAGAGAACATTCAAAACAAAACAATCATCCAGAATTCCTTACAGTGCACTGCTAGAACCAAACCCCCGTGTTTGCGCTGCTTTAGCCCTATAAGGTGTCTGAGGACAAGTGGGTTCCTCAGTGAGGTGCTCAGACACCACACTAATACTCCACTTGTTCCTTATTTACAACACAGCGCAGGGGAGATCTTGCTATTCTCTCCCTCTCAAAAAGAATCTGATCAACCTTAATTCTAAGCCTGATCCAGCCAAGAGAACTGCAGGGATTTCAGGGGATGAGAAGGATCCTGTCATGTTGACACTCTTTGACCAGACCCAGAGAGCTGCGAGAAAAGCTGTTTTCATGGAAATAACTGAGACACTAAACTCAAGACTTAAATTGACTGAAATTGTCTGTGCAGTTACCCAATATGAGATGTTACCTGGTTCACAACGGACCCAATTTAGCTGCTTTGAGCTGAAGCACCTTTGTCTGCAGGTCTGACAGTAACGTGATAGTTCTTCAGGGGCTCAGCTCGCCCACGGAGGGCATCAGGCATTGCCCACCTCACCTCTGATCCCCAGGCAATCACCTCAAAGAGGCAGGAGAGCCTTTTCATTAAGAAAGAAGCTTCTGACTGAAGTTCAGAAGGTATAAATTAAGCTGCCCCTACTCCCACCGTGGCCATATGCTTCAAATGCCTCTTTTGTAGCCCAGGGAAACAGGGCACTGCCGCAGCAGCCAGAGTCTCTAAATGGATCCGAGATCTTAAATCTTTCAGGTACTTCTACATTGTGAGTTTTTGAGGCTGACAAGGAGCTTCTGGAAATGGGAAATCTGGGCAACAAAGCATGAACCGGTGCAGCTTCCCTATGGGAAACCACTTCATTTTCCTCAGAGCTCTGTGTTTAACTATCCTTCCACACTATGCAGAGCCCCAGCCAAGCATCACCTTCATCATCTCTAGTCAAAGTTACTCCAGCACACGGCTGTTACAGGCAGCAGCAGGGAGCAGCCAATACCCCCATGGTGGTAGAAGAACCCCAGTTTTATAGGGAAACAAACACTTCTTTATTCACATGGGCAGAGAAGATTAAGAGTTGCAGGTCACCAGGTTGATCTAGAATCATGGAATGTCCAGGGTTGGAAGGGACCTTAAAGTTCATCCAGTTCCAAACCCCCTGCACAGGTTACTGAGGGCCCCATCCCACCTGGCCTTCAACACTTCCAGGGATGGCGCAGCCATAACTTCCTTGGGCAACCTGTTCCAGCATCTCAGCACCCTCACAGGAAAGAATTTGTTCCTCATGTCCAA
>JAOXOE010000866.1:1499559-1515898 GCA_028565055.1 Phoeniculus purpureus
TATTCCTGCGGGTGGGACGAGGCCAGTCCGCCTTCGCCTTGACCGCGGCCCGCGTTACTGCTAGATGTTCCCTGAGCCTCCCCCGGGCTGCGCAGGAGGTTGGTGTGAAGGAGGGGGGGAGCGGGGGCAGCACCCCCTGGCCCAGCGAAGGGGAAGCCTCGCTGCCCGGCCTGGGTTGTGACACTTCTGCTCTTCGCCCCCCGCTTCCAGGCTCTTAGGTTTGGAATCGAGCTGGAGCTGCAGGTACCCAGAGCTCCTGGGCTGAGCTTGAGCCCCTCCTGAGCTGAGCTAGAGGTGAAGGTTACTGGTGGCTGTGGCCCTGTCGCGGGTTCGTTTGCTGCCTTGACTGTGGTCTGGACGTGGAGGCGAAGCCGGTAGGGAGAGGGCTCTGTTGCTTGCGTGGTTTCAGTAAGAGTGGGGAAAGCCCTTAGATCACAGAACCACAGACTGGTAGGGGTTGGAAGGGACCTCTGGAGATCGTCTTGTTCAACCCCTCCAACGCGTGGAGCAGGACTCCAGCACCTGGGGCTTCCTCTGACCAGGACTTTTAAGATCCCGTGTTGAGAGCAGCAGTTGCCCTCGTGCGCCCACACCCGACGTGACCGCTTGTGCCTCTTGCCTGGCTCTCCATGTTCTCAGCTCCTGGAGACCCTCTCGCTGGCAGGGCATCGGGAGGCCAGGCAGCAACAGTTTCTCTTGGCTTCAAGGACTCTTGGTAAGAGTTAGCTGCTGGTTGGAGTTCAAGATCAGCCACGTTCCTCGTGTGCTGTTCCTTGATTTGGCTATTGAAATCATAACTTGTATAATAAGGACTTCATAGACATCAGTGGAGAAGGTCTCTCTGTCTGGAAGAATTCACGATCTAATGAAGGTAGAAGTTGTGCTCAGTGGAGCTAAAAGGTCACTCTGTTGTTTGAAGGAGTGTTGGGGGTTTTGGTTTGGTTGGGCTGTTGTGTACTTTTTCTAAGGAAATGTTTAATTTCTGAGCATCTTGGCCGATGGAAGTTGCAGTTTGTGGGGTTTCTGGGGGCTGATGGGGCAGAGCCAGGCTGAACTCTTGATGTTTTGCTCAGGATGTTGTACTTAACTTTAAGAGAGGAGGGGGGAAAGAAGAGAGACAGAGAGAAACTGAGCAGTTTATTTGAGAGGAGCCATTCTTGTTTAATATTCATTCTGGCCCCTGTTTAGGCTTGTTCTGGTGGAAGAGGGAGTGAAGAGGCACAACCCAAACATGGGTGAGATGGTGGGATTTTTCCACCAAGCCTTAATTGCGTTAGTAACTCAGGGGAGGGTTTTGCAAGGCATGAGCTCGTAATAAATTCAGTGGTGAATGAAACTAGCTCTTCCTTCTCTGCCCGTCCGTGACTCTTCTTGCACCTTGAGTTCATTTTCATTTTTTTGACCTTTTTTCACCTCTCGTTGCGTCGTGGTAGTGACTCTGATGCTCTTTGGCCTCTTCGTGGGGCTCAGTAAGGAGCTCTGCCTTGTGGAGGTGCCGGGTGGAATTAATTTGGCATGGCCAAGGCGTGAGAATCTGGATGCTGGCACGGGACACAAATCAGGAGAAATTCATGCTCAGGTCGTGGCGCTGCGATGGTTGCACTGCCTCTCTTGCTCAACACCTCGTGGCCTGAGTGCTCAGGTGTAACTCTCTGGGATTGAGTTCCCCCTGCAAGTGTCCGACCTGAAAACTGGGGCAGGGAGGCTGTGAAGTTGCTGGTCTGCACTCGAGATAGAGCCTAAATGGTTGAGAAGTGTGGTTTAGTCTTGATTAAAACTGACACTTGAGGGGTTTTTCCCTAGTCTTGGGATGCTTCGTTTATTGAAGGAGACTTCTGTGGGGAACAATTAATCCTCGTTATCTCGTGTAGTCAAAGCAGTCAGCAGTTGCTCTTAACTCTGCTCTCAACCAGCCTTAACCTCAAAGTTGAAGAGGCTGGTTTCACTCTGTAATTAAAAGCCTTTTGACGAGCAAAACTCCAGGAAAAGGAGAAAGACAGTTGGTCTCTAGGATGGACAGAAGTGTTAGTGCCTGATCCTGTGACCCTTTGATCCCAACCAGCACACGTTTGTGTTGAGTGCTGCCTCCAGATCACTGTTATCCCGATACCTGTGCGGGGAGTGTCCTGCTGGGCCTGGAGGAGCTCCGGCAGGACGTCAGAGCGGGAGTAAACGAGGTCAGACGAGCGTCGGGATCCTCAACGAGTATCCAGGGACAATTGTTTCTCACCCAGCTCCCGGGCCGTATCGTCTTCCCTGCGCATAGTTTCAGTTTTCCCCTCCCCGGTGTCATTGCTGGCTCCAGTGGCAGAGTCCGGACATGACTTTCATGTAGTGAAAAACTGTTCTGTGCCTTTGGTCACGGTGGGGCTCCCTCTCCACAGAGACCCTCAGCCCAGGGGCTTGTAAATCTTGCCGGGCAGCAGCCCCACGGCCGCAGGTGGACGGGAGCTAAAGGGTTCTCGGTGTCCTCCTGTAACGTGACAAGGTGCGAGAAACTGGAAACGGCCGCGAGCTGCCCCATGGCTGCAGGTGGGAGCCAAGGCCACGTTGGTGAGATGAGCCACAGATCCCCTGGCAATCAGCGGCTTTCCGATGCCGTCGCTTTGCCGATCCCTTAAAAAAATGCATCCAGCCGTACTGTTGGGAGCAGGATCTCCCTGACGACGGCCTTGCTGCTCGTTGCCGATCTCTCGAAAGCTGCGTGCAGATCCCTGTGGGGGCCTGGGTGCTGCCGGGTGGCTTCTTGTGAAGGGGACAGCTCTGTTGGGACCCTTTTCCTCCTACTTTTCCCCCTGCTGGAGTTCAGATCCTCCCCCTGCTGCCTGCATAGCAGAGGATGCTCCGGAGTGTCCCAGCGCGCTGCCTTTTAACTCTCTCTCGCCTGCTCTGCGCTCCGTTTCCTTCCTGGTTCACGCACCTCCTTATTTCTCACTGGCAAACTGGAAACCAGTAAGTAGTTGTTTTTTTTTTACGTTGTTTGCTTGTGAGCTGGGCAGGCACTGAGGGGAGACTTGTAGCCACAGGTTGCTGCTCTCTAGTTACTGGGAGCCTCTTGCCCTGACAGGCAGAGCACACACGGTACCGGCTTAGCATTCCCTCCCTTCACCTCAGTCCTGCCGGCTCCTGCGCCCGGGAGGGAAGGGGAAGCGGCTCCACGGCCGGGGCTGAAGCTTGTGGCATGTTCGCTCGCGTGGAGTCAAGAAGGGCCAGCTGAGCCACCTGTTTCTCCACCAACTAGGAATTACGTAAGGGACTGCCCTGCCCGGTAACGCTCTGCTGTCACTAAACTCTGCTCTTCTAGTCTTTATTTCAGTTTTATTCAATTTTTTTTTACCCCCTTCCTGGTGTGGGGAAGGGGACTGGTCCTCAAGGAGCTGTTTGAGGTGTTCAGATTAATGCCGGAGCTCTGGTGTGAAATGTTACAGGTGGGAGGGAGTGGAGCAGGAAATGTTGTGCTCGTCAGAGTTGGGAGGATAAGGAGGCTGCAGAGGGGAACCGATGTGATGGCCATGGGGTGGGTTTGGGGCTCAGGGAGAGCCCAGTGTAGAGGGGGCAGGGTGGGCAGCGGATGGGTGCTAGATGGGACTGTGGGAATGGGGGGATTCGGGCAGTTTTTATGGTCCTCTTGGTTGAGGAGACAGAGGCTGTGACAGGGGTGAGGTTCACGGGGCAAAGGGGGTAGGTGCTGTTGGCCTTTCTCAGGAAAAACAGTTTGGGCTTTGCCCAGGGTGGGGAGCACAGGACTGGGCCTCTTGCACGTCTCTGGTCATGCCTGGCCTCCTGACAGGAGGAGGAAGTGACAACATGACCCACAGAGCTTCAGTTTTCACTCGGCTCTAAGCAGATAGGACATGCTGGTGACCCCACAGCCCCTGCTCAGCCCTTGTGTTGTGGGTTACTGTTGGCAACGGCTTTGTTTCTTCAAGAGGAGGCTGAGTGTTGCCTGTCTGAAGTACTGGCAGGTTGTTTCTTTGCAGATCTTGGTGCCTACACGGCTTCAGAGCAGAAAAAGAACCTTCCCCTTCCATACCTGCTGCCCTTTGAGGTGGGTGCTGTCCCACAGAACTTCATGTTTTGGGTTGTTTCTCCCCCACTCCACCCCTTGCTTATAACTTCCAAAGTTATTGAGGAGAACCAAGGCTGGGGCTTCTGCAGGACCTGCTGAAACCCCTGCTGCGGTCTTGCAGGGAGCTGCTGTTGTCGCCATACGGCCCCATCAGAGCAAACCCATCGGAGGGCTGTGGCCACAGGCGTGTGGGCACGCTTGGGCTCGGCTTTTGGAAGAGGTTTGTTTTCAGCAGCAAAACAAGCAGCTTCCATTAACGCCAGGGTGGCCCTGTGAACCAGGCTGGGCCGTTCTTCGCCTGCGTAGGCTGCAGCCACTTGGCTGATGAGAGGAGGGAGGGCTGGGAGTGCCTGGCTGGAGTGAAGGTGGGCTTGCAGCAGGGGCTGAGAAGAGCTGGGCAGCTGTTTCCCTCCTCACTCGATTGTTTCTTCTGTTTGGAGAGACTCCTGCTGCCCAGAGCTGCTCCCAGCACACAGGCCTTGGTGTGACAGACCTGGGACCATCATGTTGAGGTGCAGAGCGATGGTGATGGTGGGGGGGCTTCGGGCAGCTTTGCAACACCCTCAAGTTCAAGGGGATACATGTTGGTCTTCTCTGACTACCCAGGCTCAAACCAAGGCACATTCCTGCCGGATTAAATATGGTCTCTGATGACAAAGGAGAAAATTGGCAAGGAGGGCTGGGTGGGGTAACCAGTTCGAGCTAACCTTGCAACACAAGGAGTTTGAGTACGGCCTGGATGTTGCTGTCAGCGAGGAGAAGGGGCTGAATGCTGATCTGGCACCAGCTGGTTCTGGAGGGCTGGCAAGTTGGGAGACTCTGGGCCATGGCTGCCTCTTTCGGTTGCGCCGAAACAGATCTGGTGGAGGCCTCTGTGCTTCGCTGTGTGACGTGGCAGGTGGGAGCCACTGCTGCCTTCTCTTGGGGGTCTAAGTCGACTTCTGGTTTTACTTCTGGTTTTTGCCAGTAGCCAGTTCTGCAGCGGAACTTCCCCGTGTGCTGCGCGAGGCTGCGCCGTGCCCTGGAAGGAAATCCCGTCCCTGCTACGGCCGTCGGCAGGGAGCTGCAGTGCTGCAGAGTGGGACGATCAGTTGTCCCTTGTTTTGTTTTCCAAGTTGTGGAAGTGGCCCACCAGCATCTCTAGAGATGGAGCCACGCTGTGGCTCTCCTCTGGGTGGTGAATTCATAGAATTTCAGACTGGGTTGGGTTGGAAGGGAGCTCAGAGCTCACCCAGTGCCAACCCCCTGCCACGGGCAGCGACACCTCTCACCAGACCAGGGTGCCCAGAGCCCCATCCAACCTGGCCTTGGACGCTGCCAGGGATGGAGCAGCCACAGCCTCCCTGGGCAACCTGTGCCAGTGCTTTGTGTAGAAGCCACTTGTGCTGGGAGATGCCTGGTGCTTCTCCATCCCTGAGCGCTCTGTTGGGAATGGGCCCTGTGCGGGTGACTCTCCCTCTGTGGGGTTGGTTTGTTCTGGTCAGCAGCAGCGCTCTGGATGTTGTAACTGTGCTTGAGGGACCAGAGTCTGGATTGAAATGTGGAGCCTGGCTTGGGGAGGCAACAAGAGGAGCAGGGATGGGATTGCTGAGGGCACAGGGGGTTGGTGAGACTCTGGAACTGGTGCTAAGGCTGTTTGCTCTGAGCCCTTTCTTCAGCAGCTCTTCTCCTTCGCTGTCATAGAATCATCTACTTGATCCTTTCTCTTCTGGCTGAGTGTGGAAAGCACTGAAATTCCAGCAGTTAGAGAGAGCAAACAGCAGTGAGCCCTCTGTTCCCTCCTGGTGCTCTCCGTAGCAGCATCCCCAGTGCTTCCCTCTAGCACCATGAGGAATCCCAGACCTCCAACATCACCATGATCAGCTCCATCCTGGCTCCATTGTGGTTGCACCATCTCTTCATCCCTTTGCAACCCGGTGCCACAGGAGGAATTTGGAACCCCAGTTCCAGTTGCTCTGGTTCTGGCTTGGCACAAGCGGTCACTGTTTCACCACTCGAGTGTCTTGGTGTAGTTCTCCTTGGCTTCTTCCCACAGTGGTGTGAGGGCTGGGAGGGGGCATTTTGAATAGCAGAGGAGATTATAGATGGGTTGAGGTGTGAAATTTCCATTGGTCTCTCAAGGTTACCTGCAATCAGCTGCCAGGGTTTGCCTGAGGGACCAGGGAAACTTCCCAATTACCCCAGAGCTGCCAGTCCAGCAGTGATGAGAGGCTTGGTGGTCACCCCTCCATAGCCTGCTCCAACAACCAAGCTGAAACGCTGCTGTGATGTGGGCCTGCACCTCCTTCAGCCCAGCTCTTCCAGCCCCATTTGGATGCTCTGCCAAGTGTATCAGACCTACGCAGGTTCCTCTGCCCGAGCACAGGATGCAGCCGGTCCCCAGTGAGGAAATGGCTGGCCAGTGCCTGGGGGAGGACTGGCCACGCTCTGGTACATCAATCCCTTTGGCCACCCGCAGGAGGGGAGAGCAGATCTCCCTGGCAAAGTCACTTCTGGGCCCTGCTGTGACCTCTGAGGGGCTCAGCTGCGGGAGGGGATGGTTAATCTTATTACTTGTTAGTACAAAGGAAAATCGAGGTTCTTTATGACTCGCGGTCGTTAAAGTTCCCGTGATGCTTGTTGAGGGTGCGAGGGCTGCTCAGTTGCAGCTCCCCAGCCAAACTTCCAACGGCAGCAATTACCAGATTCTCTTCCTACCAGCGTTCCCTTGGCAGCGGCAGCAGGATGTGGGATTCTCCTTTCCTGTCGGAACTTCTGTGCTGCTGGAGCGCTGCATGTCCTGCCCCAGACGCTCGTTTCTCTGGTGGTTTAGGTGTTTCTTCCCCATCGCTAACGCGGCTTCTAAAGCGCTTTGGCTCCTCTGACGCGGGGGATGTGGTGCCGATGGGCAGCTGATCTGTCAGCAGGATTTTGAGTGGATTTGCCTTCACTTTGGCCAGCTGCTTGGTATGAAACTTCCCTAGAATGAGGGTTGGATCTGCGCTGGAGCTTCCTGTGCTGCCCAGGTGTTTTGTTTCTAGACAGTCAGGAGAGGCAAACCTCCCTGGCAGGTCAGACCTGGCAGTGGCACGGAAAGCCCCAGCTGGTTTGCTTACCTGAGAGCGGTGCGAGTTCATCGGGTTGGACTGAAACTGACTTGCTGGGGCTCTGGTGTGGGAACCTTGTCGCAGCATCTCGCTTGGTTTTTTCCACTTCACATTAAATTTGAGCCGTCGGAGCAGGGGCCTCTGGGCGAGCTCTGATCTTTGAAAGGATCAGGAGAGAACAACCACCCTGCTTTGAGGAGCCGTATGGGGGAGTGGTACGTTGGTCGGGTTGTGTGACCAGGAATCCGGTGGCTGTTTGGGAACCAACTGAGTCGTCCTGATGTGGTCAGTCCTGTTCCTCGGGTGACTCTCGCCTGAATCGAGCAATTAGAGCTGTGGTAACGGAGACCCTTCCTTGAGAGCTGGGGGGGTGAGATGCTTCCCAGAGCCGGTGCCTTCAGACGAGGGCTGGAGGGGATGTTTGAGGAGAACAGAGCCATATTGTCTACAGTGAGACCACAGAGATACTGCTTCTGCTCTGATGTCTTCACTTCAATCGCTGCATGATGTTGGTTGTGCTGTGCATGTCCTCCAGTGTTTCAGCCCAGCAGCGATGGCCAGTCCAGACAGAAGAGAGCTTGAATTTGCTCTTCTTGCCCTTGATGCCTCAATTAACCTGCTAAACACCAGAGATCTCTTCCCGTTGTACAAAGCTTTATTGGCAAAAGAGGAAGTCGCTCGGGATTTCTGGATGGTTGGACTTGATGATCATCTTGGAGACCTTTTCCACCCTTAATGTTTCTGTGGTATTTTGACTTAGTTCTTTCACTCCACGCTGTTGGCTGCTGATGACGTGCAGGGTCTTCTTCTGGAGAACGCGCATCTCTTTCCAGGTCCGCATAATTGGGATAGTTTGGCACTAAACTGCCGACAGCACATTCCTTTTGGTTGAATTTTAATGGCACCGTGGAGTTTGTTGGTTGAGAAGCAGGGCTTCTCCCAGGCAGGCAAAACACCCTCCTGCGTTTCCTCCTGCTGCCGGCTTCCCACCTCCTCGGCAGCTTTGGCATCGCCGCGTGCGAGGTGTTTCCCCAGGCCTCTGCATAGTTTAGGGTGGGTCCTGGGCAGAAGGAGACCTGCTCAGGCTTGTCCCAGGGATGTTGCAGAGCTCGGTGTCAGCAGAGATGATGGTTCAGGCTCCGCGTGGCCGGAGAGCTGCAGTTTTTCTATCTCGAGGGATCCAGCGTGCAGCTGGGAGAAGGAACGGGGGGAAGCCGGGCCGCTTGCTCCCAAAGTCGCAAGTGAAGAGACAAGGACTTGTGTTGTGTGACCTATAATTGGGGTGAGCTATTCATAGGGAAAAAATGCCCATTTCTCCAGTCGGTGGTGAGGGCTGGGATAATGTTTGGGCCCTGGGCAGCAAACCACCACATTCTTTCTTCTTCTTCTGTTTTTTTTCTTAAATACACCAACACGACTTGACTAAATTCTCCAGCACGCAGCAGCGCCGCTGCCCTGCCAGCGGGAATTCCCTCGAAGAAACCAGGTCTGACACCTTCTAATCCCTGTTCTTGGGCACCTCCAGCTGCAGGAGGTCGAATAACCCTGCGCCGTAGCCCAAAACGCGGTTGTTCCCGGGAAAGCCGGCGTCGGAGCGGTGCCCTCGAGCCCTTTTAGCCTGCTGCTGGGTGGAAAAGCCCAACGATCTCTTTCCCCTTTCTGCCCCGAGCAGGTGCCTGGTGGTGTTGCTCAAGCCCGTGGCGTGGGCGGCACATCAGCGGGAGGGCAGAGCCCAGCCTTTGTCAAGCCGTTCGGGATCTTTTCCGCATGAAAACACTCGCTGTTACCCGGCGAACCAGATGGGATGTAGCTCCTTACACCCGATACCTGCGGGGTTGAGAGCCCCGCGAGCTGCTCTCAGGTTCCTCCGCTCACCCAGATGAATTGGAAAGAAAAGGTGGTGGTTTATTTTTCTTTAAAAATCCCCAATTTAAATAACCCCCCAACCAACCTCTCTGGGGTTCCGCGGAAAACTAATAATTAAGGAGCGTTCTGTCAGCACTTGGGGTTGCGATTCCCATCTCCATGCGGTCGCCTCATTTGAATGTAAATGTCAAATGCCAGCGCTCCGGTAGGGGAGCGATTGGGTGACATCCCCGCTGGACCTGGAGGTGAGCGAAGTGCAAGCTCAGGGGTTTCGGTTAACGCTCCGCTCGTTCTGCGCCTCCCCTGGTAGGGCTGAAAGCAGTGAGGAGATCCAACTTGAGCTTAAAAATAACCCCTGAAGTTAAACTCTTGGGTGTGTTGAGGAGCAGCATCAAACTGCCGTCAGCCTCGGGCAGGGAACCAGGTGGATGTGGAGCAGTGTCTCGGGGAGGTGGAGAAAGGGGTTTCCATTGTTCACACGATCACAGAACATTAGGGATTGGAAGGGACCATGAAAGATGATTCAGTCCAATCCCCCTGGAGCGCAGGATCCCCTAGATCCAGTCATTAGGGATTGGAAGGGACCCGAAAAGATCATCCAGTCCAATCCCCCTGCCACAGCAGCATCACCTAGACCAAGTCACACAGGAGCAGTCCAGGCAGGTTTAAACAGCGCTGAAAACTCCTTTGTCCCGGCCCGGGTTGGGGCTGTTTGTGTCCCGCTGGGCTGGGAGCTGGAGAGGCGGTGGGGCTGAGGCTGGATCCCGTGTGTGTTTTGGAGCTAGGGCTGCATGTGGTGTCCTGCCAGGTCTGTAAATAAGGTTTGTAAATAAATGGGAGAGCTCTGGGGTTGTTGTAAAGTCCCTTTGCAGCAGAGCGTATTTTAAGCTGATGGTTCCCCCTTCAGCTGCTCCCTAGCCCTGTGTGAGGGCTCTTCCTTTGGGGTGAAATGTGGCAGCTCTGAGCCCTGCCGAGACACCCAGTCTGGGACAAGAAGCGGCCGATGCCTTTTTGGCGGTGCTGAGAGAGAAAAGAGCTGCCTGGGAAATTCAGGTCAGGAGTTGAAGCTCCCCTTTGGTGGCTCATTCAGGCCTTGTTCTTGCCAAGGAGGGGGTCCTGCCAGCAGCGTCTGTCACCTGGCCACCAGGACCTTTCCACGCAGAGTTCTGCCCAGCGCTGAGCCTGTCCCTGCTTGGGGTGGGGTTTGTTTTCCTTTGGAACCTGTGGAGGTGGAAGGTTCCATCTCTCGATTCTCCTGAGCCACCAGCCCTGCACAACCTTGACTCCTCCAGCCCCGTGAGAAGGGAACGGGCTGTGATTTGTTTCAGAGCTGGGGTGGTCTCTGGCTGGTTCTGGGGGGCTCAGGGCAGCCTGTTCAGCCCCTCGTCGCTCTCGGCCACCGCAGCAGCCCGGGGACACAAAGGCGGTGTTGTGTGAGGAGAATGAGTGGTGAAGTTGTACAACTTTCCATGCCAGCCCTCGGCAGTCTCATGACCCTGCAGCCGTTCCCACACTGTCCAGCTGATTGTCCCCATCCCCTGGCTGGGGCGGGGTGGGGGTGACCTTGTCTGCTCAGCCTGACTCGCACCCCCAGGTGCCCCCTTGGTCCCCCCAGCCGGGCACCACGGCTGGCAGAGCCTGGCTGTGTGGGTGACGGAGCTTCCAAATCTTCACGCAGCTCAAACTCTCTTTGGGGGGGGATGAGCGATGTGAAGCATCTGATGGAGAAGTGAAAGGGATGAGAAGGGCTCTAGGGTAACTTTTAGGGCCAAGAGGTATTGGAGGGCGGACAGAGGGATCACGCCCCCTTTCCTGGAGGGTGCTGTTCTGGGGTGGCTTGGACTGGGGGTGATGCAGGGCTGCTCTGATTGGGATGGGGCAGTCACTGAGGCCACGGAAGTCTCTCCTGTTGTAGCCCAGTGGCTTGGAAGGCTGGGGGGGTGCTCCTTTGGAATCCCCCTGGATACCAGGGTGTCGTGACCTTGCCCAAGGTCACGGTGCCTGAATCTGGAGTGGTGCTGGTTGTGCTACTCCCTGGCAAGGACCCCAAAACAAATCCCACAGAACAGCAGCTTCGGGTTCAGATCCTGCAACAGCCAGAGCCCAGGAGCCAGCTCTGGAGTGTTGGGGCTGTTGCTCTGGGTGGCTCAAGGAGCTGCCCTGGTGCTTGGTCTTGGTGGCCAGGAGTGAACCAGCAGCAGCTCTGTGCATCCAGCCCAGTTTGTCTGGTTCTTCCTCCTACCCTGACCCTCTCCCCCTTCATGTTTGTGTGGTCACCTCAAGGCTGGCTTATTCATCAGTGTTGAATGTCGAGGGGTTCCCTTCAAATGGCTGTTTTGCTGCCTGCTTTTGCTTTGCATCAACCAGAAGTGTGCACAGGTTCCTCTTTATTTATCATGCCCACCCCCCCCCGGGACTAATGAAGCTTTAAAAAAAGAAGAAAAAATTAAGAACCCCAGGAAAACCACCTGGGGGGGCTGACACAGAGGGGGCTGGCACACGTGTGGGGACACGAGCCTTGTTTTGCAACCTGGTTGCCACCTTCCTGAGCAACAACACGGTGCTGGGAGCTGCTTCCTCTGTCGTGGTTTGTGCTCTGGAAGAGCTCCTGAGTCATCCATGACACCCCCACCAGCACTGCAGTCCCTTCCAGCTGCCCCTCGGCCTCCCTGTCTGTATACTGGGAGCTTTGATACTTGACATGTGGGTGTTGGAGATCCCAGTGATCCTGGTGCTTGGAGCTGAGGGAATGTATTGAGTTGTGGACTGGGTTGCATTGGAAGGGAGCTCGGAGCTCGCCCAGTGCCAACCCCTGTGCCATGGGCAGCGACACCTCTCACCCAAGCAGGGTGTCCACAGCCCCCTCCAGCCTGACCTTGAACACTTCCAGGGATGGAGCAGCCACTACCTCCCTGGACAAACCTGTTCCGGGGCCCCAACCCTTTCACAGGGAGGGATTTCTGCCTCAGATCTCATCTCAATCCCCCTCTCCAGGTTTCCCGGAGCCCCTTCAGGTACTGGAAGCTGCTCTGAAGTTCCCTCAGGAGGCTTCTCCTCTCCAGGCTGAACAGCCCCAACTCCCTCATCCTGTCCTGTGGCAGAGTGGCTCCAGCCCTGGCATCATCCCTATTTATTTATGGCAGAGAGCTGCAGGAGATGAGCAGGATGGACATAGAATCATTAGGGATTGGAAGGGACCTCGAAAGATCATCTAGTCCAATCCCCCTGCCAGAGCAGCATCACCCAGACCAAGTCAGACATCTCATTCCCAGTTTGGGGATGGGAAGGCTGGACCTGTGAGAGCTCAGGTGCTCACTGGGGGCAGGCAGGGTGCTGAAGGAGAGTGGGGTTTGCTCTTATCCTGGTGCTGCTCTCCTGGCTAAGGGGGATCCTGTCCTAGCAGGCACTGAGGCTCCAGCAGCGTTGGAAGAGAAGATGTCTCTGAAGTCAAGAGGATCCTTTTCTGCCCTGATGGTGTTTCAGGAGCCACTTATTTTATCCTGAGCAAACCCTTGGCACCAGAGAGAGCCGCTGCCTCTGCTGGATGGGTCTGGGCTGCAGGGGGCTGGTGCCAGGTCTGCCGCGGGTGTTCCGTGAGACCTGACTCCTCTCTGGCTGCCACGCAGAGGCTCCTATTCCCAGGGAAGGTGCCTTGGGTCGAAGGGTTTCGGCTCAGGCCTTTGTAAACCACCCTCAGCAGCTGGCCAGGAGGATTGGTGCTGCCCTGCTCCTGCTCCCTCGCCAGTGCCCTGAGATCTCTGCTGTGCCCTTTGCCGAGGACACTCTGCCAGCTCCCTGCCCACACCTCTCCCAGAGCCTCTGCAGACCCTGACTGCCCCGGGATAAGCAGTGGGAAAGGTTTTCCCAGCCGTGGGGTTGTATCAGGAGTTTTGCCTGAGCAGGGAGAGGCCAAACGGATAACAAAATCCCAGAGACTGGGCTGGGTTGGGAGGGAGCTCAGAGCTCACCCAGTGCCAGCCCCCTGCCATGGGTCAGCGACACCTCTCACCAGACCAGGGTGCCCAGAGCCCCATCCAACCTGGTCTTGGACACTGCCAGGGATGGAGCAGCCACAACCTCCCTGGGCAACCTGTTCCAGGGCCTCAGCAGCCTCACAGGGAGGGATTTCTGCCTCAGATCTCATCTCGATCTCCCCTCTTTCAGGGTAAAGCCGTTTACCCTCGTCCTGTCACCACAAGCTCTTGTCAAAAGCCCTTCCCCAGGTTCTTTAGTACCTTCAGGTACTAAACGAGTGGGAGACCTTTGCAGTAGAAGTGGGGGGTGCTGGGGAAATGCTCCCAGAAGTGGGCTGGGGTCTGCTGGTGAGGCTTGAGCCAGTGTAGCCCAGCTCCACTTGCCAGCTCGGTCCAGATGCCGCCTGGCTGCAGTAACCTTGCTCTTTGCCAAGGCTTGCTCGCTCTGGCCCGGCTCTCTGCTAATTCAGCTGTTCTTCCAGCCTCTGCCTGGGAGCACCTGAGCCCTGCTGCTCACTCCTCCTCCCTGGCAGCGTGACGGTGAGCACAGGTCGCTCCTCACCAGCCTGGCTCAGAAGCTGGTGGCCTCAATGGTGGCACAAAGGGCACTGGAGCCGCACAGCGCTGTGGCGGGGGCAGCTGGGTACCTGCTCTGCCCTGGGAGGTTCCCTGTGTGATGCAATGGCTCCCAGCAGCAGAGGAGGGCAACCAGGCTGGTGAAGGGTCTGGAGAACAGGGCTGATGGGGAGAGGCTGAGGGAGCTGGTGCTGTTCAGCTTGGAGAAGAGGAGGCTGAGGGGAGACCTCACTGCTCTCTACAGCTACCTGAAGGGAGCTGAGGCTGCTCAGCCTGGAGAAGAGGAGGCTGAGGGGAGACCCCACTGCTCTCTGCAGCTCCCTGAAGGGAGGCTGCAGTGAGGGGCTTGGCCTCTTCTCCTTAGGGACTGGTGATAGGACCACAGGGAATGGGGTCAGGTTGTGCCAGGGGAGGTTCAGATTGGATCTGAGGACAAACTTCTTCCCAGAAAGAGTGGGGAGCCCTTGGAACAGGGGCTGCCCAGGGATGGGGTGGAGGCAGCATCCCTGGAGGGGCTCAGCAGCCGGGCAACCAGGGCGTCTGGGGAGATGGGGTAGTGCTTGAGGCTTGTGGGGCAGACAGTTGGACTTGATGCTCTTGAAGGTCTTTTCCTCCACGACTGACCGCGTCTCCTCCTTCTCTCGCAGCCTTTTGCATCGAAGATGGCGGGTGGCGTGGACGGCCCCATAGGGATCCCGTTCCCGGATCACAGCAGCGACATCCTCAGCAGCCTGAACGAGCAGCGAAACAACGGGCTGTTGTGCGACGTGGTCATCTTGGTGGAAGGCCAGGAGTTCCCCACCCACCGCTCCGTCCTGGCGGCGTGCAGCCAGTACTTCAAGAAGCTCTTCACCTCAGGGTTAGTGGTGGACCAGCAAAACGTGTATGAGATAGACTTTGTGAGCGCGGATGCCTTGTCGGCTCTGCTGGAGTTCGCTTACACCGCGACCCTCACCGTCAGCACTTCAAACGTCAACGACATCCTCAACGCCGCCACACTGCTGGAGATCCCGGCGGTAAGGGATGTTTGCACGGATCTCCTGGACAGGAAGATTCTGGCCAAAAATGACCAGATGGATACAGTAGATCAAATTGATCAAAGGAACCATCTCAGAGCAAAAGAGTACCTGGAGTTCTTCCAGAGCAACCCCGTCAACGGCCACCAAGGCAGCTTTCAGTGGACCAACGCAGAGTTGAGAGACCTTCCGAGACTGAACTTCCGAATCAAAGAGGAGGAGGAGGAGCTGGACTGCAATGGCTTAGACTTCTACTCGCAAACCCCTCTAAATGAAAGACCAAAGGTGAAGGTGGAGTGTGATCCTGACAGCAACCCAGCGCTGTGGCTGGACAGGGAGGACGAGGAGCTGGCTGCCGGCTCCTTGTTCTCCCCTTCGCAGAACGGACATTACAGCGGCCGTGGGCTGCCCACGCCGGGAGAAGACGAGGGGACCCTGGGGGGACCTCTGGACCAGCAGGAAGCCGGCGACTCCCCCAGCTTCGCTCCGGCTGCGGGGGAGATGGAGGAGGATTCGAAGGAGGTGGACGGCTTGGCCGCCAGCGCCCTGCTGCAGCAGATGATCAATTCCGTGGGGAGGCAGCAGCTCGGGGACGACGACCGCAAGGACGACGACGGGGTCATGGATTATTACTTGAAATATTTCAGCAGTTCGAACGAGGGCGACGTCTATCCGTCCTGGTCCCAGAAGGTGGAGAAGAAGATCAGGGCAAAAGCATTCCAAAAGTGCCCCATCTGCGAGAAGGTGATCCAGGGCGCCGGCAAGCTGCCGCGCCACATCCGCACCCACACCGGCGAGAAGCCCTACGAGTGCAACATCTGCAAAGTCCGCTTCACCAGGTAAGGAGCGGGCGAGCGTGGGCAGCACCCGCCGCCATCGCCGCCGTCACCCTCTTGAGCCGCCTCTTGCCTTTCCCCGCGCCGCTCTCGTGCAGTTTTGTCCTGCCCGCCCCGCTGGTTTCCGTCCGAGCCGGCGGTGGAAGACCAGCCTCTTCCAGCCATTGGGCTGCCTTGGCTCGTGAGGGGTTTGTCCGGACAGCCAGGGCCGCGCCGTCCCGCTCTCCTGAGTTCTGCTGGAGACGTGGCCTGTGCCAGGGCTTCTGTGGTGGCCACGTAACGTGGCTGATGGAACAGAGCTGCTGTCCCCGCTCACTGCAGGGGGGGTGAGACTGGGTGACCTTGGAAGGTCCCAGTGTGTTCTGTGATTCTCTTGGTGGCTCCACTCCAACTGAGGAGCTCGGGGTTGAGGTGAGAGCTGGAGAGTCGCTTAGAAATGGCTCCGTGGTGGCCGCCGGTAGTCAGGTTGGCAAGTGGGCGGCCCTCACATCGCTCGTGTTGCTGGGCGCTGGGCTGACACGTAGACCTCGAGGACTCGGGTCAGCTCCCCGGGGCGCTGGGTCTAATCAGGGATCCTCTGCTCCTGCCCCGCACCACGGCGTGGCCGAAGAAAGGGGATATTGTCTGCTCTCCTCCAGTTCACTCCAGTCCACGGGGCTCAGCGCCGCCTCCTCTCTCTGCGGCTGTGGTGGCCGGGCTCGGGGCTCTCACCCTGCTGAGGGACCACGGGGGCTGCCTGCCAGGGGACCCCCAACCCCGCTGCTGCGTGTGGCCTTGGTTGCTGGGACCCTCTTCTCCCGGGGTGGGGCACTGTGGGCACCCCTGGGCCGTGTCCGGCAGCTCTGGTGTGGAATAGGGCCACTGCCAGGGAGCCGTATCATGCCCCCCCCCCCCAGCTTGCCATGCCAGCCACCCC
>JAOXOE010000866.1:1519333-1555670 GCA_028565055.1 Phoeniculus purpureus
TTCTCCAGATATTCTTTCAAACTTTACCACCATATATTTTTCCATTTTTGTCACCAGAATCTATATGGAGTTTTTTTACCTCCCCACGGCTCCCCCCCAGCAGCCCGTGAGGGGGCCGGGTGAGGGGCTCCGGTCCCAGCCTGCGCCGCCGGGGTCCCTCCGCAGCTCTGTGGGGCTGAGCGGGGGGCAGGAGGCGCAGGAACGAGCACCCCGCCCTCAGCCCCCTCCTTCACCACTGTCCAGCCCCGTCTCCTTTCTCCTCGGGGGTCCTCTCTTCCTCCCGCCCCTCCTCATCCACCACCCTCTCCTGCCCCACGAAATCCCCAACCCGCAGGCGAAGGTCAGGGAGCGACCCCCGGGGGCTGCATCGCGGAGAGGACGGGCTGGGGGACAGGACCCGGGCTCCAGCAGCTCAACCTACACTGTGAGACTCGTGGGGTGCGGCCCCCCCAGTCCCTGGGGCCGCCGGCACCTCGTCGCAGCGAGAAGCGGCCACCTGAGCACCTCGGGGTGCCACCATCGCCCTGCGGCAGCTCCGCGGGGCGGGGGCCCGGCGCTGGAGACCTAAAGGGCTGCAGAAGTGCCTGTTCGCAGCGGGGCCGCGACCGCAGGGCTCTGCCCGACCTCCCTGGGCAGCCCCAGCCCCTCCGGGCTGCACCCGGCCCGCGACGGAGCCGCCCGACTGCACTGACCCGCCTGCTCCCGGGACCCGGCGGGGGCTCGTGATGCCAATCCCCTCTGCTAAGGGCTCTGCCTCCGGCACTGTGACTGGGGGGCTCAGGAGCGCCCCTCGGGGGCTCTTCGCCTCCACCTGGGCGCCCTGAGCACCTCCCTTAGGGCACCCACCTGTGGCGCCAGGACCCCACCGCAACCCCAGGGAAGGGCTGTCAGTTGCCATCTCCGCATCTCCCGAGCCCCAGGTGCATTGTCTTGGCACATCCGCTCCCCACCCAGCGCCCAGCCCGCTCCTGGGTGGTGCTGGAGAGCAGCTGCCAGCTGGGCGAGCCCCCGGCTCCTCCTCACCGAGCGGCACCAGGGCACTGGGGGACGTCCCCACCGCAGCCACAGCTTTGACCTCTCGTTTGCCGGGAGCACCCCAAGGAGGGTCTGGAGGCCAGCAGGGGCCCGGGCCCGGCCCCAGCAGCGGTCTGCACCCACCGCACCCCCACTCCACCTCCAGACTCAGCCAGAACCTCCTTCCCGGAGGCACAAGGAGATTTGTCTTCCCTTCCCTCCTCAAGGAGATCAGCAGGACCTGTAAATACTGGGGTGAGGATCCACTGAGGGCTGGGTGTTCCCGTGTGTGAGCCGCTCACCGTGCCCACCGCAGCCCCTCTGCTCTTCCCCTGAACCCTTCCGTCTGACCCTCTGTTCCCACCTCATTTCTGGCCTTAAAGACTCGACGATGCCCCCCGACAACCCCTGCAGCAGGTCCAAGAGAAACGTGGGACGGTGGCAGGATCCGGCCGCTCCCGGCAGAACTGCTGGGTCCCGGAGGGGAGAGCTCGGCGCTCGCTGAGGGACTGGAGCTGCATCGACGGGCTCTGAGACTCAGGTCCTTCGACGCCTGTGGGGACGATGGAGCGGCAGAGGCTGCAGCTGCGTCTCCGGGATGGGGTGTTCGACGTCTCCGGCACCAAGACGATCCCACGGGGGGACCCAGCTCGGCAGCACCTCCCAGACCGACCCGGCTGGGCGGACGCTCTTGGCCCCAAGAGGGCTGCCAGTCCCGCCGCCAGGACCCAGACCTCTCCTGTCACCTAAGCCCGAGGGAATCACCCCAGATTCCTGACCCCACCGCAATGGGCCTCTCTGCCCCCCAGCCCGGCGCCCCTGCGGGGATGTTTGGGGCGAGTGTAGACACTGGATGTCGTCAGACTGATCTCATCGATCCCTCCTGGCTGCCGAAGGGGCTCAGACAAGGACTTGAGGGCAACCAAGTGCCCTCGGAAGGAACAAGCCCCGGTGCCGCCCCACAAGGACCTGAGGGTGCCCTGCAGCTGGGAGCTGCTTGTCCGCAGGACGGAGCTGCCCCAGTCTCCGTTTTCCAGCGCCACAGCCAAGGGATTTCCTCGGGGCTGAGGAAACGGAGACCGGCTCCCAACCCACAGAGCAGCCGGGGGCAGCCTCAGGCCCCGGAACAGAACAAACTGGGGGGGACCCGAAGCCAAAGCTGGTCGGGACCTCGCGGGTCCCTTCCTACTGCTGCACGGAGCAGGTCTGCGCCTCTCCCACCCCTGTAACCCCAGTGCTGGCTTGTTAGGACGTTTTAGGGTCGTAGAAGGAGTCGTGGGGCGGGGAGGGGGGTGGGGGGGCGGTGGCGGCGGGAGCGGGCGCGGGCGGGCGGTGACAAAATGGCGGCGGCCCGCGCGCTGCGGCGGCGGTGGTAAAAGGGGCGGCGAGAGGGAACCAGGACCTGAGCGGGGCCGCGGGGGCGGAGCGGAACAGCGGCTGGCGGGATCCCTCTCCCTGAGGCGAGTGCCGGGCGCAGCGCCAGGGCCCGGCCCGGTAACCGCATCCCCGCAGCGGGAAGGGGAGACTAGGCCGCCACCCCCCCCCACCCCGACCCACAGCGGGGCCCGGGGGGGTGGTTTGGGAGCGGCTGAAAGCTCCCGCGGGGATCAACCCCGGCCCGCGGTTGAAGGGCCCAGCTCGGGCGGGCTGTCCCGGCCCGCGGAACGGGAGGTCACCCTTCCGCGCCTCTCCCCACCCTGGCCCTCCCGCTGTCCCGGCGGCACTTTAACCCCTTCTCTCCCCTTTTCCCTTCCGCCTCAGCGGAGCTGCTGCGTTTCCTTTCTGCCCGCCCGACACCTGTGGAAGGGAGGAAGGAGCAGAGAGGCGGTGGTGGAGGGGGGCGGACCGGGCACCTCCGTGACCTTCCCCGTGGGGAAGGGAATGGTCGGTGCTGGGAGGAGGGCACCGAGAACTCCGGGCCCCCGGCCGCTGCCGGTGTGAGCGCGGTGGGGTTGGGGCTGTGGGACTGAACCATGAGCCAGGCGCTACCCCGGCGCTTGAAGGATGCCCCTGGCAGCTCGTGATCGGCACCGCAGGCCTCAAACTCTTGTGGCCGTGAGCAGCTCGGGCGGGAGGATCGGTCCCGAAAACTTCAAAGAAACTTGCTTCCAGCTTCCTAACGGCTGAACCCACCCCGCCAGCCCCCCTCCTCTTCCCGGGCTGAGGACAGCGAGGCCGCCACTTCCCCCTACCCCGGCGTGGAGTTGGTGACTCTTGCTCCCCCAGGAATGGAAGGGCACGAAAGGGACTGGATGATGGTCTGGTTTTATGTGGCGGCCTAATGTACTGGACGATGACCTAGCACTTAAGGATCAAACTGGGCCCAGTTAAAGGCCAAGTTGACTTGAAAGAGCCCAAACAGTGGGGACCAGGTCAGTGGCAACACCAGTCCCAGACCGAGCAGATCTGGTTGGAGATCACTGTTCTCTTATTGAGAGACCTTGTGTTACTGGAGCCAGGCCTGGATCTTTTAGCATCAGATTGAGCTGGAAGCAGCTCTTAGGGTTGTTTTTTGGTTTTATTTTGTTGTTGGGTTGTTGTTGTTGGGGTTTTTTTTATTATTCATGTTTGTACAATCTTCCAGCTATTTTTTTTCAAGAAGGAGTAAAAGGGAGTGTTGGAAACTACCAAACAGGATTAAGCCCCTGAGCGCTTAAGGAAAACAGGTTAAGGAACTTAATCCAGGATGGATATGCAGGAGCCACAGCAGCTGGGGATGTTTGCGGAGGGCGAGCTGATGTCTGTGGGGATGGACACGTTTATTCATCGCATCGACTCCACGGAGGTCATCTACCAGCCCCGGCGGAAAAGGGCCAAGCTCATTGGCAAATACCTGATGGGAGACTTGCTGGGAGAAGGGTCTTATGGCAAAGTCAAGGAGATGTTGGACTCTGAAACCCTCTGCAGGAGAGCTGTGAAGATTCTGAAGAAGAAGAAGCTTCGCAGAATTCCCAACGGGGAGGCCAATGTGAAAAAGTGAGTAAAGGTTCCAGGTGGTTTGGAGCTGAGGGGGTTAAGCTGTCAGTGTTTTCCAGCTGGAGTTCTGGGTGGCTTTAGCTGGCAGATGTTGTTTTCTGCTGTGGAAGCACTTCCTAAACGGTAGGATTCAGGAATCTTTACACCCTTGAACTGCAGCCAGGGCTCTTGTTGGAGTTGGAGCAGGGAGCTGCTTCTCAAGGGCTGGGGCAGCAGCTCCGTCTGGCTGAGCTGCTACCCCTTAACGCTCAACTTTATTTCTAAGGTTGTTGCTTAAAGGATCAGAGTGTTTCTGAAGGAAATGCTGTTTTAAGGTAGCTCTTTGGGTTGGTGACCTGTGGTGATGTTGGCTGGGAGAAGTGAGACTGGGGGTAGCCAAGCGCAGAACCACCGTTGGGTTTGTGTGGCTCTGGAACTCCTTGGACTGCTCCTTTACTGCTCCTGCTTCGTCCTGGTGCCCAGGACGTGGTCCAGCAGCTGGTACACCCAAAGGCTGTGGGATATCTTTTCCTTGGTTTTCTCCCCTTGGTTTCATGAGTTGGGGAAGTAGCTCAGGCTCTTTTCAGTTGACTCCTGTGGCTGTAAAACAGGGCCAAGGGGCAGTCAGCCTGTTGTGATTGAGTGACTCGGGATGGGTGCTTGGAAGCTTTGGAAGTGCTGGTTCTGCGGTGATTAGTCAAGGCATAAGGAGCTTGGAGCAGCGCTGTGCTGGCACCCTGGCTGCAGGGCTGGGTGTAGGGAACTTTCCCTTTTCAGGGTGCCCTCTCAGCCAGTCTTGTGCTTTCACATCCCACAGAGGGGGTTGTTTATCTGCCCTGGTGCAGGGGAACCTCCTGTAGGCCAAACAAGCTGTTTGCCAGGGTTTATCTCACAGTGGGAGGGAGAACCTGGGAGCTGTTTGGAAGACTCATCAGGGTCTAAGTTTCTTTTTCACACTTGGGTTTGGGTTTCTGAGCCTGGCTGGGAGATACTTCACATCCTGTCCCGGGGCTGCTGTCGCTGAGCTGTTGTTTTACCTCCTAACCTTCCGTCACAGGCTGTAGCCACAGATCAGCCACAAACCCTCCTGCCAGGATCTCCCTTTTCTCCCCTTCGTTGGCTCAAGTTCAGAGTCGGCGTGAGCTGTGAGTTAATGTGTAATGAAGGGTTTGTTTTGCTGCTAAAGGCACGAGTGCCCCTTTCCACCCTTGTCCCCTCCTTCACTGCCATCAAGAGCTTCTGCTGAGGAGACTCTTTCCTCCTTGGAGAAACTTTGAAATGGAAATGTTTTCTCCTCCCTCCAAGCCCAGCAGGACGTTGCCAGGTACCAGAGGAGGTTCCTGGTGTCAGAACCAGGGTGCCAGCCCTGTGTCCTGACTTGCACTCAAGTGGAAGGTTTATTCATGCACAGAGCAGTCTGCAAACGGCTCCTCTAGTGTTGTTCAGGTTAGTCATTACAGCAGCCTGGCCGGGCACTGCTGGTGTGCTGGGGGTGTTTTTCTGGCTCGGCTGCCCCTGCTTCAGAGCAGCCAGAAGTGTTTGATGTTGCCCTGTACCCAGGGTTTACTGCAGTTCAAGTGCCTATTTCTGTCACCTTGTCCTTTCCTATTTGCCCACACTTTCCTTGTCTGACCTGTTCCCAAGAATCGTTCAGGTTGGAGAAGACCTTTTAGGATCATCCAGTCCAACCCTGACCCCAGCTGTCCCAGCCCACCCTGGCCCTGAGCTCCAGATCTCCCTGACCCTGAAACTTGGCCAGGGATGGCAATCCCACCCCCTCCCTGGGCAGCTTGTTCCAAGGACTGAGGGCCCTTTCCGGGAAGAAACTTCTTCTAATGTCCAACCTGCGTCTCCCTTGGGGCAGCCTGAGGCTGTTTCCTCTTGCCTGTTCCTTCTTCCTTGGAAGAAGAGACCAACCCCCCCACCCCCGTCTCTGCACCCTCCTGTCAGGCAATTGCAGACAGCAAGGCGGTCTTTGCTGAGCCTCCCTGTCTCCAGACTGACCTCCCCCAGCTGCTCCTCGCAAAGTTTTTTCTCCAGACCCTGTCCCAGCTCCATTGTCCTTCTCTGGCCCTGCTGCAGCCCCTCAATGTCCTTCTTGCATTGAGGTGCCCAGACCTGACTCCAGTACTGGAGGTGGGGCCTGCCCAGTGCTTCTGTAGGGGTCCTTTTTTACAGGTTTGTGTTACCCCTGAACTCAGAACCCTTTGGCACCACTGCTGCAGCCTCAGAGTAAACTTGTTGTGGTGGGATTTGTCCTCAAGCCCCTGTGGTCTGACTGGTCAGTGTGTTTGGGGAGAGGAGCCAACCCCTCTGTGGTTCCAGGTGCTGCTGGAAAAGGCTTTGCTAGCGTTCCTTTATTTTTGATGTCACGTTGCTTGGCCAGAGTCCATGGAAATGGCCCTGTGAGTAGCTTTGCCGAGCAGTTTGCACCCAGGAAGCTACTCATGTGTGAGAGAAGAGCAGGAGAACCAGATCAGGAGCTGAATTGCACCATTAGGTTCTACTTTTCTTCCTTGGAAGCTCCTGCTGAATGCAGCCATGAGGAAATGCTGAATTCCAGAGTTACAGCTAGGCCCTGCTTCCCCTCCCCTCATGTCCCTACCTAAATGATGATCTCTGCTTCTGGTTAACATCCCAACTCCAGTTGGTGCCCTTGTAGATTCAAAACCACCTCATCTGCCATCAAAACTGCCTCAGTGCTTGGTGCTCCGTTGTCCTCTGGGTGCCTTGCTGGGGAGCCAGAGGCTCTTCCAGACCCTTTGCCTTCACCCTAAATGCAGTGGTTGAAAGGCACTGGGATTGCTGTGGGTTGTTTTCTTGGCTATAGAGCCCTGGGTTTGCTCTCTGGGGATTGTTTTTTCTCCTGTAGTGCTAGAAACTCATTAAACTGTGGGGTAGGCAGGCGCTCAGGCTCCCTTGGAAAGGTTTGTCTTGGAGGTGACTGTTGGCTGCTTTAGCCCCAGAATTCCTCATCGGGCCATCCTACCCCAGCCCTTCCTGCTCAGCTGAGCTCCAGCATCTCCCACTGTGCTGGATAAAGTGCCTCAGGGTGTTTGACAGAGATGGAGCTGAGTTACTGTTGTGGGCTGTGCCCCTGCTGTGGTCACTGGGAGCCCAGCGCTGCTGCGGTGGAAGTGAAACCTGCGTCAATAGTACCTGGTGAGGAAATTCCCTAGAAAGCTATTTCTGGGTCTGTGGGTTAGTGACTGTGAGGAAGAGCTCAGTGCTGAGGAGCTGTGGGGCTTTGTTGTGCTGGGGACCCCAGTATTGTAGGGCTGGAGTTAGAACTGGGGCAGCTCGGACCATTAACACTGTCTTCATTAATGGCAGAGTCTGTGGAATGTAGAAATGATACCTGGACAAGGCTTATCTGGGATGCTGGATCATTCTTCTCCACCCTCAAATACTCCTGTTGTGCCCCTGGCTCCTGGTCAGGTTGAGGAGGGTTTAAATCTGTGAGACCCACATCTCCCTGAATCAATTTGGGGAACCTTTGCTCCTCTTGGGTCCCTTCAGAGGGTAGTTGGGGCTGGCTTAGCCAGTGCTGAGGCTAATTACTGCCAGCAGCTCCTATGAAAGATGAGTTTGGTTAGGTTGCCAACACGATGAAAGAAAGTTTGAGAGCCTTTGTGCTGTAGCAGCAGCAGTTTAATAGAGCCACGTGCTAATAGCCTCCTGGTTTAATTAAGTGGCTGGGACTTTCTCTGCCTGTCCCTAGTGCCCTGTGCTGTACTTACCTTGCTCAGCAATGGCTTCAGAGTTGAATACACCCTCATTAGAATTCCTCGGGGGCTTGGAACCTGTACTAGGGCCTCTGCTTGGACAGTTTGCTCTGTGGATCTGCAGATGAACCTCCAAACCCAGCTGGTTCTACTGAAGGACCTGTAAGAGGGGTGGGCTGGAGAGGAAGATGGGCTGAAGCTCCTCCAGCTGCTTTCCCATCCCTGTCTGGGGCTCTGCTCCCCATTTCTCTTGGCTGGGTGCTTGTTCTGGTTCTGGAGGGGAATGTTTTGGAAGCCCTAATGAGGAGGAGAACATGGGGCTCCTCACGTTGGACATCCCTGCTGGGAACTGGTCGGGAGAAGTGATGACACTGGTTTCTTTGCTTCCCTTAGTAGCCCTTGGGCTCCTAAGCAGAGTTACGGAGCAGAGTTGTGCTGTGAGGGCTCTGGCTCTCCCTGTTCCTCTGTCACTCCAGAATGCCAGAGCAGCTAAAAATAGGAGTAGTCTTTCCTCTGGGAAGCTGGGGGGCTGCCTGGCCTCTGCCCCAGTGGTGGGGGCACTGTGCTGGCAGTTCCCATCAGTTCACCAAGTCCTCCAGGAGTTAAAAAACCCCATTAGGGAGCTATGAAATATTGATAGGCCCTTGTGCGGGGGAAGGAATTAGTGCCAGGGCTTTCAAAAAAGCTATGGGGATGAGGATTTCCAGCACCTTCCCAACACTGGGAACTTCCTCTGCCTGCAGAGCAGTTTGTGTTTAAGTCTGAGCTCACTCCCACTGTTGGCAGCCTGTGCTGAGCTCTGGGCTCCCCCTGTGTCTCCCGTCACTTAGCAGAGGTTCCTGAGCCCTGTGCTGATGCTGGCCGCAGTCTTGGTGCTAATTTAATCCTTTTCAGCCTTTGGGTCGTTGCTATAATTAGAGCTGCTGCACTGCCTGCCAGCCTAGCCCTCCCAGCTCTGCCTGGGCCCACCCTGGGCTGGGCTGATCTAGGGGACAGGAGCCTGGCCTGAGCAGCTGGTACTGAAACAACAAATTTCCCAGCTCAGGGGATCCTTTGGAGGTCTTGAAAAGCCTGGCTTGCCCTCCTGCACATCATGAACCATTACTGGGCTGATGATGACCTTTGCACTGGCCATGGCTTTAGGGGTCCAGGCTGCTGAGACTCAAAGAATGAGAGAAAAGCTAAGAAGGGTTGAGGCACCAGTCAACATCAACCCAGCAGAAGAACAAAGTGAGGAGCACTCAGACACTCAGAGAACCTCCCTGACTCGACAGTCCTGATCCTCCTGTTTCTTCCCAGTTGCCACTGCTGGGACTTTACAGCTGAGTTTAATGCAAAAAGATGCTCCAATGTGGTTTAGGGCCCAGCACAGGATCCCAAGAAGCAGAGAGAATGGGCAGGGGGCTGTTTGCCCAGCCAAGGGAGGTGTTCTCACTTGGTTTTACATGATTTATTCTCCACAAACAGGATTTGGTTTGGATCCCTGGGGTGTTCAGTCAGGTTAAGCCAGGACTGAAGTTGAGAGAAGTGGAGTTGAGGAGCTGGAGCGTTTGGTTTGGACACTCCTGAGCCTGATAGTGCTGTTCTCACTGGTCATTTTGTTTCTCACTTCCCTGGGAAGTTGGTGGCTTCAGCAAAGGGCACTTGGAGCTGCCTCAGCTCTGAGTAGGAGGAGTTCACTCTGTCTTCAGGCTCACTGCTGGGCTAACTTGCTCTAAAGACTGTTTGAACTGGTCCCACAAAGGATTGGCCAACAGTGCCTGACACCAGACACCCTGTGTGTGTTGTATGCTGGAGCTCAGGGTCAGGGGGGCAGTCTGGATTGAGCTGGGAATGGGAATCAGTGACCAGTCAGTGCTTCCGTGGACTGATGGATTCAGGGCCACCTGACACCCTCTGTCCGACCCCCTGTGGGGACCTGCCACTCAAAACCAGTGCGAAGCATCATTTAAACCCTATGGGATTTAGGAAACCCTAGTTTCACTTCCCCAGTAAGGAACTGGGTTTGTTGACATTACCTTTATCCTGTTCTCTTCCCTCAGGGAGATTCAGCTCCTGCGACGCCTGCGGCACAAGAACGTGATCCAGCTGGTGGATGTTCTGTACAACGAGGAGAAGCAGAAGATATATCCTTTTGCCTTGCTGCTGAAGGGTTTGCTGCTCCCAGTGCTGAATCACTCCTGTTCTGTTGTTGAGGCCTTTTGCAATGGGTTGGGGCTTTTTTTAAGCTGGAAGGTGCTCCCCCTGACACTGAGGCTGCTTCACACAGGTACATTTCACGTTTTCTCAGGGAAATCCTGTCCCTGAGGGCTGGGGCAGGGGGAGGCCTGACCCTCAAACACTGAGGTTAGTATTGTGTGACCTTCAGAGATGGAAGAAGAGTGGTGGATAGGGCATTTCTAACCTACTCTGCTGGCTGTGGTGGTAGTGCTTTCTTTTAGCCCCCCAAAGCTGGACCTTTCATTGTCTGTGCAAAGTGAAATCAATCTTCCTGATGCTCTTTCCTTTCCTTAGCAGTGGTTTAGTGTTAAATTCTTATTCTTCATCTCAAAAGAAAAAAATCTATCAGTTCAGCAGCATCCAGCAGCTGGCAGCTCTCCTTATGCTTTATCCTGAGCAGGGTAAGGTGAACCCCACCTCGAGCCTGCCCAAGCCTCCTGCTCCATCGTTTGTGTGGAAATTCCCTGGGATGGGGCTTGGAGTGACCCAGACTTGTCACCAGAGGGAGAGGCTGAAAGCTCCCTGCTCCTGGGGGAGCAACAGCCCAGAGTTTGTGACTGAGCTGAAGCTGCAGCTTGTGAGGGGAGACTGGAAGAGCTGGGGAGACTGAGGGAGGATCTCATTAAAGCTCAGAAATATCTGAAGGACCAGCATCGGCAGGATGGGACCAGACTGTTCCCAGTGGTGCCCAGCAACAGGAGAAGGGGCACTGGGCACAAGCTGGGACCCAGGAGGTTCAATCTGAACAGAAGGAAGAACTTTATCACAATAAAGTTCCCAGAGCCCTCGCCCAGGCTGCCCGTAGAGGTTGTGGAGTCTCCTGTTCTGGAGAGTTCTCAAACCCCCCTTGGCCTGTTTGTGTGGGAACTGCTTTAGGGGATCCTACTCTTGGCAGGGTGACTGGATGATCCCAGAGGTCCCTTCCACCCCCCAAGTCTGGGATTCACTGCTTTATTTCTGACTGGTTTTTAACCACCATCCAAGGCCTGGGTGTCAGGGAATGTGTGAGGTAACTGGATCAGATACTGCACCACCAAATCCTTGGGATAAGACCAGGATGACAGCTCAGGTTTGCCTCCTGCAACCTCCACAGCCTGAAGGGACCTCGATTAGTGCCTGCAGGGAGATCCCATCCTGTTTAGAGGATCTGGACAGCTGGAGGGGAATTGCTGGGGAAAAGGAGCCCGAGAGAGCCCTCGTGCGTTGGAAACCAGTGGCAGCAGCCAAACCAGTCCGGCACCATCCCCCGAGCCAGGGAGGATGCTCTGTGCTTTTCAGGGCAGTAGCTGTTGGAAAAGAACAAACCTAATTTCCAGTGGAAGCGTAGGTTGGCTTCACTATTTTTATATCTATGGAATAAAACCTTCCAGAGCTCCTTAGAGAGGAAGGAGACTCTTCCCACCTGAGTTTCCCATGGCCAGTGGCAGTGACCAGCAGACTTCAGCCAGGTTTGTGCTTGGGAAGGTGCTGGTTTCACCGCTCTGACCCCAGCTGAAGCCTCCAGTGGTTTCGTCTGGTGACAGACAAGCTGTGATGACTGGATTCCAAACACCAACCCCAGTCAGTGTTTAATGGGCTGTGCTGGTGACCTGCTGTGGCTGGGAACGTGGAGCTGGTGATGAATGGAGAGCTAAGCCAGGCAGAAAAGAAAGCAGGTTCAATAAGCAGCATCCCAGCTGGCACCTTCTGCCAGCTCCTGTTACCAGTTGTGTGAGGGAGCAGAACCCAATTGATTAGCAGAATAGGGAGCCTCAGTCTTATTGGGGCACCAAGAATAGATCTGCTACAGCCTGAAGTCCATGCTCTGGAGGATCAGAATGGAACTGGGTCTGGAACCAAAAGAGGGGGAGATGGAACCAAAATCAGGGGAAAACTGGGGTTCTCCTCCCGCAGGATGATCTGTCCAGTTGGCTGTGAATATTGTTTGCCTTCTTGAAGGGGACATAGCTGGTGGCTCCTGTGCCTCTCTGACAGGAATAGTCCATATATTTATTCCAGAGGAGACTCATCATAGAATCCCAGACTGGGTTGGGTTGGCAGAGACCTCAGAGCTCCCACAGCCCCAACCCCCTGCCAGGGGCAGCGACACCTCTCACCAGACCAGGGTGTCCCTAGCCACCTTGACCTTGGACACTGCCAGGGATGGAGTAGCCACAGCCTCCCTGAACAACCTGTTCCAGGGCCTCAGCCCCCTCACAGGGAGGGGTTTCTGCCTCAGATCTCAGCTCAATCCTCTCTTCTCCCTTGAACCCAGCACCAGAGTCCCTTGGAAAATGTCCCTCTCCAGCTTTCCTGGAGCCCCTTCAGGTGCTGGAAGCTGCTCTAAGGTCCCATGGAACCTTCAGTTCTCCAGGCTGTTAGGAAAGAGTTTTGGGAGCTCTCTCTGGTCATCTTGGTTTACTGGGTGTCCTTGTACCCATTGTAAAATCTTCCAGGACTTTGGCTTCCCTGTGGGGAGCAGCTCATGTGGGGAAGGCAGCAAGAATTTAATGGGGTTTTGAGCTCCTGGTCAGAGTTTGCTGCAAAAAGGGGCATTACAGTCTTTAGCCCAGAAACTGCTTAAAGCACAGACTTAGCCTCCCCTGCCTTCAGAGTTAAGAAGGCATCCTGGGCCATGAGCAGCTTATTTGAGGCTCAGGTTAAGAAGGCATCTGCCATGAATGATTAGAGTGAGTGGAGAAAGGCTCTGTGTGAGGAGAGCCTGGGCTGCTGACAGCTCTGCTCTCTGGCACTGCCAGCAAACCCCCTGGGGTCTGTTCCAGCAGGCTCTCAGCTCCCAAATCCCAGGAAGAGGAGGAAACCAGGGAGCTTTTGCTGTAGGCACTGCTGGAATTTCCATTCATCAGCCCCAACGTTAAAGCTGAAGAAGACAAAAGCTAGGATCTGCTGCGAGGGAATGCACACCAGGCAGTGCCCCCAGCACTTAGCCCTCACTTCTTCCTTTTTCTCCTCTCTGTACAGTCTCACAGAGGCTTCCTGGCTCTCAAGGGATCCTTTCTGCTGCTGTGGGGATGGGGGTGTACGGCCGCTGTCAAACAGCACGTACAGCCATGGTGTTGGGAAACCTGGGACAGGGGAACGGATTCTGGGGGAGGGTGATGGGAGTTCACTGGGGTGTTCAGTGTGGATCAGCCAGGGCAGTGGGAGAACAGCCCAGAGCTCCTGTGCCAGCAGTTTCCCAACTCTTTGTAGCTGCTTCAGAGATTCCCCTGTTTGTGTCACTCTTGGGAGGACTCCAGCGTGATCTCTGTACAGCTCAGGACCTGTTTCAGCACTGACTGTGGAGCTGCAGCTGGGCAGAGGAATTTGCTGGCAGGGCTTTGGCCTCCTCCTGTTCAGCAGCTGGAGGAAGGAGGCTGGTGGCTGCCTCGGGCTCTGCCCTGGGATCCCAGATACTGGGGGAACAGGATTGCAGTCCTCACAGCCTCTTGCTTAAAGGGTTTAACCTCAAAGGTTCCTTGACTCTGCTGTCACGTATATGGTGATGGAGTACTGCGTGTGTGGGATGCAGGAGATGCTGGACAGTGTCCCGGAAAAGAGGTTTCCAGTCTTTCAAGCTCACGGGTAAGTAAGGCTTGAGTCCATGGGCTGTGTCAGCCTCTCCCCACTCTGCTGTCTTGAGTTCAGAGCATGTTCTGCTCTACTGGCTGCACTTGGAAGCCACTGGGGCTCTGTGTGATAACTGTGTCTGCTCCATCCATGGAAAAAATGAACTGGTGGGGCAGGGGTCACCCTCCCATTCTGGGAAGAAAACCCATCTTTCTTCCGAATTTCCTGTTCCCTGGGGTTTACTTTGAGCTGCCTGAGTCCTGGCCCTGTTCCCACAGCTCCACAACTTGCTGGTGACGGAGGCAGCAGAGGAATTCGTAAGGACCTGCCCTGCCTCGGCGCACGGTTCGGTGTCAGGAGAGAGATGAAAGGTCTTTGAGTGGATTAAGGATTGGCAGTGTCTAGCGTGGTCCCAGAACTTGTTTACTCAGCATGCAGGATGAGCCAAAGCCCCTTTCACTCTGCTAGTGGAGGAACATTAGAATTTGGGAAGCAGATGGCAAAAACTTGTCCTGTGCATCAATCCCAGTGCAGACCAGCACGTGATGGGACCCCCGTAGTTTTATGGTCAGGCTTTGATGTGACTTAAAAAGGAGCTTCAGTCAAGTTTGAATTCTGGGTATCTCATGTGCAGTTGCTGCTGGTGCACGATGCTCCTGCTGTCACAGTCGTGGCCCCTCTGACTTCTCCCCTCTCCCTCTGCCTGCAGGTACTTTTGTCAGCTCATAGATGGCTTAGAGTACCTGCACAGCCAAGGGATTGTCCACAAGGACATCAAACCGGGGAACCTCCTGCTAACAACCAACGGGACCCTAAAAATCTCTGACCTCGGCGTAGCAGAGGTGAGTGAGGAGCTCAGCAGCATCAGGGGTGGGGGGATGCTGTGGACTGAAGTCACCTTTGTGTTGTTAGGTTGGTTTGTTGGGCACTGAGGCGTTTGTTCTGTTAAACTGAGGGCTCCAGAGCCACTCTGGGTGTTTGTTGCCATCAGCAAAACAGAGTTTGTTGGTTACTGCCTAAAACTTCCCTCTGGCAGTGGATGGAGGTTAAAGATCAACCGTGGCCAAGCCCTGACATGCAGGGGCCTTTATCCATCCTATTGTCATGGGTTGGGTTGAGAGGGAGCTCAGAGCTCCCCCTGCCAGGAGCAATGACACTTCTCACCATCCAGTCTACCCTTGGACACTGCCAGGGGTGATGGAGCAGCCACAGCCTCCCTGAGCAGCCTGTTCCAGGGCCTCAGCCCCCTCACAAGGAGGGGTTTCTGCCTCAGATCTCAGCTCAATCTCCCCTCTTTGAGCTTGAACCCAGCCTTCTTTTCCCAGCACCAGAGTCCCTTGGAAAAAACCCCTCTCCAGCTTTCATAGAGCCCCTTCAGATGCTGGAAGCTGCTCTAAGGTCCCCCTCGGAGCCTTCTCTTCTCCAGGCTGAACAGCCCCAACTCCCTCAGCCTTGTCCCCAGGGCAGAGAGGCTTCAGCCCTCTAATTGTCCTTGTGGCCCTCTCTAGCCTCACCCCAACAGTTCCAGGTCCTTATTGTACTGGGGACTCCAGACCTGGCCACAGGACTGCAGGTGGAGTCCCACAAGAGCAGAGCAGAGTGGGAGAATCCCCTCCCTGTCCCTGTGGGTGACACTGCTGTGCAGTGCTGCAGGGGCACCTTCTCTTGGTTTGTAAGCAGAGGTTGAGTAGCAGAGTTCTCCCCTGTTTGGAGCTGATGGGTGTCTGTGCCACAGGCGTTGCATCCCTTCGCAGAGGACGACACGTGCAGGACGAGCCAAGGGTCGCCAGCGTTCCAGCCTCCAGAGATTGCCAATGGCCTTGACACCTTTTCTGGCTTTAAAGTAGACATCTGGTCGGCGGGGGTGACGCTGTAAGTGCCAGCGCAGCTGCAATTAAAATTCCAAGATAGCTCTGCCTCGTGTGATCTGTTGTTGCTGCCCCTCTGGGTGTCCTGGGAGGGCAGGGAGCAGTGGGGTGAGGATGTGTTGGTCCTGTCTCGGGGTGGGTTTGTGTTCCCCAAAGCACTTGTAACTGCGAAGGACGTTGCTGTGCTCTCTGTGAGTGACTGCCAGCCATTTCTCAGCACCCGAGACACCCAGCAGCCTCTGTCACAAGAGAAACCACAGATACCTCTCGTATTTATTTTTAAGTTCCCTTCCATCCCAGGCTGTCAGGGAGGTGTCTTGGTTTTGACTCAGTGAATGAAGAGGCTGTAGTAGAAGAAGGTGAAGTTTAAAGAGAGACAGATTCCAGATGCCATCAGATTCAGCTGTTAGTTTCCTCTGCCTTCTGTAGTCACAGAGGAGCCGAACGCCAGCTCCGAGCACTCTGTCTCACACAGCTTCTCCTTCTCCCTTTACAGATACAACATCACCACGGGTCTGTACCCCTTCGAGGGGGATAATATCTATAAATTATTTGAAAACATCGGGAAAGGTGACTATACAATTCCAGAGGATTGTGGTCCCCCGCTCTCAGACTTATTGAGAGGTGAGTCCTCCTCCTGATGCTGAGGGGTAACCTACACAGGTGCCAGAACAGCTCAGTTTGCAGTGCAGGTGCCCCAGGATGGGGCAGCAGATCCCTTTAGGGAAGGAGAGTGCCCTTATGAACTTTGTGATGACTCAGGAAGATCCTGAACGCTGGGGTTTCATGAGCTGAAGTCACCATCCTTGGTTATTCAGGGTGTTTCGTGGGCTCTAAGCAGCTTTGAAGTCCACAGACAGAGCCCCACAAGGAGTTAAATTTAAAACAGCACCAGAGCGCTGCTGCAGGTTGTGCAATACTTGGGTTCCCCAACTGAGCTCTCTGATGTGAAATTCTGAGTCCTGGGCTGCTTCTGTCCTTCCTCATCAGCCTCTGCTCTGTGTTTATTTGCTTCAGTCCCTGTTGTCCCCTTTCCTGGCCTCAGTTCAAAGTTGTAAGGATACTGGAACTCGGTGACTGGTGCCCAGGGCCAGGGGAGAAACCGGAGCTGCCCTCTCTGGGTCGAAGGGAGAGAGCTGTGGCTGTTGTTTGTTCCTGTCTCTGACTGCAGCAGTTTGAGGTTTGGGGCTGAGTAGTCTCTACTTCTCAAAGCTCAGCAGAGCGGTTTGGTGATGTGGCAGAGTGGGCTGTGATTCCAGACCCTGATCCTGTTGCCCCCCTGGCCCACATGGCAGCTCTCCTCCTCTCTCCAGCTGCCTGGGAGTGATCAGCCCTCAAGTACAAACCACTACTGTCTCATTTTGGGTTTGTTTGTCAGCTTCCTGCTCTCTGTGGGGTTCAGAGGTCACTGTGGCTGAAGGGCTGTGGGGCACTGAGCAAGCAGCAGCAGCTTCCCTTCGCGGTGTCGGCAGCTCTGAAAAGAGCTGTTACCACTGCATCAGGGGGCTGGGAGCTGTGCCATGAGCTCTGCACGGTCAGCCTCTGCCCAGACAGAAGGTTTGGGACTTCACAGCAGTTTACAGCTGCACTTCACACCTCTGAGCCTCGTGGGCTCTCGGCTCCTGTGTGGCCAGCTGTGAGGAGCCACAGTTCCAGCTTGTAGTTACTTTCTCCCTGCCCCCGAAGGGTCCCTTCCCTGGTGGTACCAGGGTCACAGACTCCTCACTCGGTGTCAGGCAGCAGCAGGTGGTGCTGTCTGTCCGATCTCTGCTGCCAGTGCTGCTGAGGAGATGGCAGACCCCGCCAACCCACTCCTAGGAGACAGTTTTGGCTGCTCAGGCCCCACAGTATTACGAAAGAAGTGGTTTCCATGTTTCTAGAGGCATTAGCTAGCCTGAGCAGCTCTCAGAACACATTACGTAAGGCTGAGCTTCCAAGTGCCCTCAGCCCCGCTGGCATCTCAGCCCTTTGGCTGAGGTTAATGCTGCTGCTGCTTCCCACTGACACATCTTCCAGTCAGATCCGTGAGCCCTGGGGAGCGACATCTTAATCTGCCTGTGCTGGTTGATTTGTGGGTGCTGCCTCCAAACCCAGCCCCTCCGAGGAGCCCTTCCTGCAGTCCCCCTCACTCCACTCCTCTTGCCGGCAGCCACTTTCTGCAGCTCCCAGCAGGAGCCGTTTGAGGGCTCTGACAAACCTCGCAGCTGCACTTAGTGCCTGTCCCCCAGGGAAATGGAGCGTGGCAGCACTTTCTCTGTTCTTGTCCTGAGGTTATTGATAGCTTTAAAATCTTCTGCTTCATTAGCAGAATCACTCCCTTATTATTTCCCTTTCCATCCCCTCTGTGAGGCCCTGCAGCCAGAATCTCTTGCTTTCCCTTCTGCCTCATGTTTAACCCGAGCAGCCTCGCACTTCTGTGCCCTTTATCCATCTCCTTCAGCATCTCTAGATGCCTCCTTTATCTCAGCTGCTCTGTCTTCACCCTGTCTCTGTCTGGACCCCACAAAGATGCAGGTTTGTGTTTGGCTGCAGAGCAGCCTCCCTGGATGGGGGGGATCTCTGTCTCTCTTCACCCTTTCCTTCCTCTCCACCCCACCTGAGAATGTTTTCCCTCTCCTGATCAAATGCACAGGAAAAGTTCCTGCTGTCCTCGTTTGCCTGGACTCACTTTTCCTGGCGGTTGGGGTGCCCAGAGGAGCTGAGGTGACCAAGTTATGGGGCAGGGGGGTTGCCCTGGCTCCCTCCGTCTTGTTCAGAGAGCGGAAGAGGAGGGCTGAGCCTCACCACGACGTAGCTATGGTGACGAAGCCCAGCAGCTTTATTTAGTTCATGCTTTTCCTCCAGAACATCTGCATTTCCTGGTAGGTGCCTGAATCAGAGGCTGCAGAGCAGATCAGTTGCTGCCTGGGTTTGCAATGAGCAGCACAGACCCCCCCCAGCTCACCTCTGCCTCAATGCAGACTTGAAGAGCTTGAGGGTGACCACAGCCCTGTCCTGCTGCAGGACAGAGCACTCAACTTCACTTCTTAGGGTTCTGAATTCTTCTCTGGACTCCTTCCTTAGTGTCACTGTACCTTTTCTCCCCCTTCAAGCTTATTTCTCTTTCTTTTGCACCTCTTTCCTGCAGAAGGTTAGAACACTTCAAGCTTCCAGCAGGGTTTGACTTGTTGAGGATCTCAGCAGATTAGTTGGGATGCTGCTCCTCTCTTTGTCTTCCTAATCAGGGATGAAGCTTTATTTATCTTCCTCACTGCTGGAAAGAGAAGGGCTGGCGCTCTGCTGGTTCCTGCCTGTGCAGTTGGTAAAGATGCCTCACAGTGGGAGAGTTTATAAATAGCCTGAAGGTTCTTCTGCCGCCATCTGCACGCGGCTGAGCAGCTCGGGTGCAGTTTGCTTCTGGGCAGCGAGAATGCACAAGGTCAGCTTTTCCTGCTCCTCCTCCTAATCAGCTTTTCCCGAAAGAGAAAAGCTGAGGTTGCAGCCTCTGCCTGTAGCATCTGGATTGACTTACAGTCTCTGCTGCAACCCCTGTGGCCGGGCACGAGGCAGTTGGGTTCTGCCATGACCCTGGGTTACAGGGCAGTGACACAGAGGATGTCCTGTGGGACAGGGGGACACCCAATGGAGTGGGGAGTCCCGAGGCAGCAGCTGGCCAGACTGGTGTCTGTGACCTCTCCAGAGGCAGATCCTGTGTGGGTTTTATGGAGGGAGTTGCCTGCAGGGAGAGTTCCTGGTCAGAACCACTGGCCCCGATAGGGGAGAGGGAACATGGGGAGGGTTGGCTGTACAGACCAGTCTTAAGGTTGGTTTAGCTGCTGCTCCCAGGTGGAGACTCTGCAGTGAAACCCCCTCACTGCTGTTTGCTTTCTCCCTCCCTCTTGCATAACACACCTGAGGTTGAGCCAAACCCCACGATGTAAGATGTAAACTTATGAGCTGAGGGTTATCAGAGCCCGTGGAGGCTATGCAGAGCTCAGGACACATCCCCACCCTCCAGTGTCCAAACTGCCCCTTGATGTGAGGTGGCAGAGCCCTGGACTGATAGCCCCTCGATGGACAGGGCGAATCCTGCTGGCATCCCTGCGGGAGGATGGCCCCGTTGTGCTGTTGGCTCCTCTCGGCAGATAAAAAGGGCCTTGCAATCTGTTACCGTAAATGGCAGGAGCTCTGTGGCTGCTGTGGGCAGACACTTGCAGCTGCCTGGCCTGGTGAACAGAACATGATGGTTTTGTCTTGATGCAGTCACTTCAGCCCCCGAGCAGCTGTGAGTCAGAGCCCAGTGTGTCCAGCACTCGCTGGACTTTCCATTTTTATTCTAATGTTGCCTGAACCAGGGCTCTTTCTCATTAAACAGTCTTTTTTGATCAATTATCTTCTTTATGCCTTTTTAATTGCTTGGGATCCAAACAGCTCCCTGCACTGGGGCTCTTTGTACTGCTCAGCCTCTCAAGAATTCTCTCAGAACTTCATCCCCTACTGCTCCATCCTCTGGAGCTGCCTCCATGAGCTCTGTGCTGCCTGCAGCAGCATTGGCAGTTATGCTTGTTCTGTCTGCTCCTTGTTCTGACCTCCCCCACTCTGGCTGGACAGGCTGTTCTGCTTCCCAGCATGGCCTGCTGGGCAAGAGGGCTTGGGATGCTGGTGGCCCTCAGACTGACCATGAGCTAGCAGTAAGCACTGGTGGGACCAGTGGGCTCCTGGGGTTCAGGAGATGTGGCCAGTAGGTCAGGGAGGGTCTCTTCCCACTCTGCTCTGCACTGGTGAGGCCACATCTGGAATCCTATGTCCAGTTCCAGGCTCCCCAGCTGAAGAGGGTCAGGGTGCTACTGGAGAGAGTCCAGTGCAGCCACTGGAATGCTCAGGGGATTGGAGGAGAGACTGGGAGAGCTGGGGCTGCTCAGCCTGGAGAGGGGGAGACTGAGGGAGGATCTCATTAAAGCTCAGAAATATCTGAAGGGCTGGCATCGGCATGATGGAGATGGGACCAAACTCTTCCCAGTGGTGCCCAGCAACAGGACAAGGGGCACTGGGCACAAGCTGGGACTCAAGAGGTTCAATCTGAACAGAAGGAGGGTCCCAGAGCTCTGGCCCAGGTTGCCCAGAGGGACTGTGGAGTCTCTTACTCTGGAGACATCCCGAACCCCCTTGGGGCCTGTTCCTGTGGGATCTGTTCTAGGGGATCCTACTCTGGGCAGGGGGACTGGACTGAATGATCCTCAGAGGTCCCTTCTACCCCTCCAGTTGATGGTTCTGTGATTCATTCTAAACCCTCTTCATGTGTGAGCTGTCAGGGTGCTGCTGCTTCAGCAGTGACAAGGGGGCATCGTCCAGTGAAAAGAAAACCCCTGTATTAATTAGCCTGGGTTAATTAGGTTAACATATTCTTGGCACCTTCATTAGGGAATCTCATGGGGTGCTGCTCCTGGATGAGGTTTGTTGGGTCCCACCAGGGAGTTTCTG
This sequence comes from Phoeniculus purpureus, assembly GCA_028565055.1. Classification (NCBI taxonomy): domain Eukaryota; kingdom Metazoa; phylum Chordata; class Aves; order Bucerotiformes; family Phoeniculidae; genus Phoeniculus; species Phoeniculus purpureus. Next base: position 1,540,125 of record JAOXOE010000866.1, read on the forward strand.
AAGGATGTGGCCAGACTTGCTGTTTCTCTGCGGTTGGGTCAGGGAGCTTTTTGGAGACAGCAGAGCCAAGTGGGTACCTCCAGTGTCTGTTTAAGGAACCCATCCCCTCCCTCCTAGAGAGAGGAGGCAAAAGCTGCTCTTCCTCTCCCCCTCTTCTCACCCCCACACCAGTTTTTCAGCAGATGATGCCAGAAATCCAGCTCCTGTGGGAAGGTGGACAGTAGAGTTTGGAGTTGCTTTTTTCTGATGGCTCTCCCCAGCTCTCCTGTCAGAGCAGGGTTTCACTGGCCTGGAGTTTCTGGGGTGCTGAGCCAGAGGGTTAACTCCAGGTCTGGGGCCTTACAGTGGAGAAGGTTTAAAGGGTTGATCTGTGAAATGCAGAGTCATGATGTTCTCTGCCTGGACACATGGTTGGAGCTGTGTTCCTGGACTGTCCAGCTCTCTGTCCCACAGCAAGGAGGGAGAGGTCACTCTGCAGAAGAGGAACTGAGGAGCAGCTCCATCAGGTGGTCAGCAGTGGGGTCGGGGTTTGTGCTGATGGGACAGCAGGTTCTTCTCAGAGGTTAAGGCTCCCTGGGCTGTCAGGACTCAGCAGATGCTGTTGGGGAGGGAGGTTGGGAGGGAAGGGCAGAATCTCCAGCTTGGCTGTGAGGGGTGTCTGATCATACCTGGCCTTTTGTCTCCTTTGCAGGGATGCTCGAGTACGACCCAGCCAGGAGGTTCTCAATACAGCAGATCAGGCAGCACAAGTGAGTGTAGAGCTTCTTCCTATTAGTGACCTCTGCTCTTTGTGCTGAGGTGCCTGCGTGCCTGCGCCCAGCTAGGTTGTCCTTTCTGACAGCAGACACATGGAAGTCACTAGATCTCCTTCCTCCAGCTCTGCTGGAGCTCTGGCAACCTCTACTTGGCTTTTTTTTCCCCTCCCCTCCCCTCCTGTTAGAGCATCCGGTTGGAGTGTTTGAATTGCTAACCAGTAAATACTAGCTGTGTTTGGAAGTCATTCCAGCGTCACTGCTTCTTGATCATTAAGGACTTCTTTTATTTTGCAGAGGCCAGTGGAGCAGAACAGGGGGTTCCTTAACACTGGGGTGTTGAACCGGGGCTGTTTAATGTGTGCTGGTGGGGGTTTTTAGGGCAGTCTGGTGGCACAAACACCCCTTGGTGCTGGCTCCATGTGGGAGCAGTCTGTGCAGGAGCCTTCCAGGACAATAGGAAATGATTTTTTCCTTTCTCTTTAATGTCATTCTCCTCCCTCCTCCATATCCTCCCCCTTTATCCTTGCCATTGTCTGAGGAGGAAGGGGGGGGTGAAGAAGGCCCGTTATGTTATCTCGCAGGGTTGGGGTTTTTTTGGTTGTGTTTTAAGGCTCTGTTTGAACAGAGGCTGCCTCTGAGCAGAGATTTCCTGGGCGGATAAAAGTACAAGAACAAAAAAGCATCACAAGGATGCTTCAGCGCGGAGGCTGCATTAGCTTATCTGCTCTTGGAATGGGAAGTGCTTCTGAGGACATGCAGAGCTGCTGGCTGGACCGCAGCTGCTCCGCAGAGGCTGCTGCCTGCAGGCTCACCCCGAAAGCTTTGGGGAGCCTTGTGAAAACAAGGCTCTGCTTTTGGAAGCAGGATGGGGCTGCTCTGTGCTGCCCCAGGGCAGGAAGAGCAGAAGGGCCTCCTTCTCTTGTCACAGTGCAGTGGGAGCCAGGTGGTGTCGGGTGATGGTTGCCCCATCAATGTTGTGGCCAGGAGGCATCTGCAGGGGCCACAGAACAAAACCTAATGGGCTTGGACTGGTGCTGGGTAGAGGAGTGACTGCTCTAATGATAGGACAAGGAGGATGATTTCATAGTAAAAGAAGATCCTCCTGCATGAAAGAAGGGGCAGAAAGCATCAAAACCTTCCATGTTTAGGACCACCAGCTGCTTTCCTGATAAAGACAATAAAGTAGAGAGATTGAGATGAGATCTGAGGTAGAAACATTCCTGTGAGGGGGCTGAGGCGCTGGAACAGGTTGCCCAGGGAGATTGTGGCTGCTCCATCCCTGGCAGTGTCCAAGGCCGGGTTGAATGGGGCTGTGGGCACCCTGGTCTAGTGAGAGGTGTCACTGCCCACGTCAGGGGGTTGGGGCTAGGGGAGCTCCGAGCTCCCTCCCAACCCATTCTGTGGTTCTCTAACTGACCTACTCCTGCAGAGCAGCAGAGCCTGAGGGGAGGAAGGTCTCTGCAGCTGCCTGGGCAGTTAATGAAGCAATCAGGCTGCCTTTTAACAGCCAGGCGCAGTGTGTTGGTTGTTTCAGTGACTCTGGGAGATGATCAGAGCAGGCGTTTCCTTTCCAGCGCTGCCTTTCCCAATGCCCCTGCCTCCCACTGATAGCAGCCATAAAGATGCTGCTCTCTGAAGGGCCACGTGGCCCTTAAAGCTGATCCTTGAGGAGCAGCTCCTGCTGTGACCACCTCTCCACCCTGCTCACGCAGGACAGCACCAATTGCTTTGGTACCTCATAAGGAGCAGTTCTGTTCCTCACAGCCTCCTGTGGTGTGGTGATCAGCCAGCCACACGGTTGAGCTGTCAAGAAGTGGGGCAGGGGCTGAGTCTGTTGGGGCACTGACAGCTATTCCTTCCCCATTGCTGCTGTGGGACTAAAGGCTGAGCCTGCCCCTGGCTCTCATGCAGGGTGTTTGAGCCACTAACCTGATGCCACACACCCTATTTTCCACTTGCTCCATGCAGCAGCAGCTTCTTGCGTCAGCTTTGCCCAGCTGGGAAGCAAAGAGGCTTCTCTGGAGACCCTGCCTGTCACTGGAAAGCAGGAGAAACTGGAACACATTCCTGTGCTGAGGACACCACTGAGTCCCCAGGGCTCTGCCTGGGTGCTGCCGCTCGCTGTGAGGCTTTTCATCTCCTACCAGCGCGAGGGGCTGCGGAAGGGCTGTACCTGCAAGCACAGGAGCCTTTCCAAGGCTTAGGCTCTCATTAGTTTTCCGTGAGCTTAGCCAGTGCTTCTTAACAGGCTTTTCTCCCCATCAGTAATTGCCTCCTTCCTCCTGCTGCGGCATCCCGATAATTACATCAAGCGCAGCAGAGCCTGCAGCCCTGGGCTCTGATGGCCCTGGCCATCTCCTTTCTGTGGAGCAGCATCGGGCTGAGGAATCTGGGGTTGGCTTCTCCTGGCTTTTTCCTTAAATAGAAGAGGAGCTCAGCCCTTGTGCTCAGCCTGACCTTGATTTCTTTTCCTTTCCGAATGGAACAAAGCTCTCAGAAGGGCAGCAGGCAGCCCTGTGAATCCCATCATGGGGGGGCTGGAAGAATTTTAGTGAAGAAAGACTCTGTTTCTACAGCCTTTAGATCTGTGGAGGGGGGAACAGGAGTCATTAATGAGTTTTGGGTTTCTCTCTGCTCCTCCCACAAAAGCCTGAGGAAGGATCTGCTTAGTTTTGTACCTGCCAGCTGCCTCCCTCCTCCTTTCACGTCTATGGCTGAACTCTTGCATCAGACTGGTGTTCCTGTGCTTTAATTCAGCAGGACAGAGCTAAATTCTCTCCTGCTTTCGCAGCCTCTCAGTCACCTGCAGCACAGTCATCAATGGAAATGAATTAAAACCCTCTCAGGCTGTCACCTTGGAGTTCATCAGCTGCCAGAAGCTGAATGACAATGAAACCTGCTCTTCCCAGGGTGATGCTGGATGGCAGACTGACACTTGTAGTTCACCTCTGCGAAGATTTTACACTGCTGGGGGTGTGAAGAAAGAGCCAGGGAGTTTGCAGCCTGCTCTCCATAGATTGGTGCCCACTCCCCTCCACCCTGGGCGACTGCTGAAGGGTTTCACTGCATCTTGTGACTAATTCACTGACCCTGCTGCAGCACTTAGAAGTGATGAAGTGGATGCAGAATTCTACCTCTGTCCCTCGTTTCCAAGGCAACCAGCTCGCCTTCCTTCCTCCTTGCAGTGTCATTTCGTTTTGTCAGGGGTAGGTTTGCTGGAGTTTAGAGCAGGAAAGGGGAAGGTGCTTCACCTTTTAGGAGTGGAGGTATGAGTTAACCTACTGGGCTCATGTCTCCTCCTGAGCATTCAGAGGCTGCCCAGTGCCTTCCCTTGTGCTCTTGCTTACCCCAGTGCCCTCACAGGAGCTTTGGAGAGGAGCTCTGGTAGATGCTCTGTGCTGACCAAACACTGGGCACTGAACCTCTTGGGATCTGTGTTTGTGGCTGCTGTAGAATCCTTTACAGAGGCCCAACGTCCTCCTGCAGCTGAGGGAGAGGATTTTGCTTGACTTCTGCAGCAGCCTCTTCCCATCCCTAGCTGAGGTGCCAGCAGTACTGTCCCCTCAGTGGGACACACAGAGCCTCTCCTTTCCTCTGCTCTCCAGCCCTGCAGCAGCCACAGGGAAGAAGGAACCACAGGTCTGTTCCTCATGCACCCCTGCATGCTGGGTGTTGGAGTGAGAGCCTCTGCGCCCAGAACCACCACCTTTGGCCCTGGGGCAAAACTGCTGCTCTTAACTCTGTCCTGGGTTTTTCTGGGCCTGGCTTGAAAATCTGGGCCATCTCTTGGTATCGCAGGAGTGGCAGCAGTGAGTGCAGGGGCTGCACTCTGTGTTTATCCCTGGTGTGTGGTGCCTTCCCTAGGGCACCGTCCTTGTCTGTCTGGGAGGGGACTGAGTGCCCTCAGCTGCTCCTCGTGGTGCCAGTGACCTTCCCGTGAGCTCAGAGCCCTTACAGGACGGTGGAGAGGTGTTCACAGCCAATTCCATGAGCTGAAATTTGATGTCTGCTTTCAGAGAGTGTAGAAATCTGAGGGGAGGGCAGCAGCTGTGGGCCAGAATGGGGAGGGGAAGGTGCCCTGAGTCCTGGGGAGCTGCAGCTGTGCTCGCGCTGCCAGTAGCCTTGCTGGGGCCACAACTCAGAGCAGGGTGCTGACTCCTGTCTAAAACTGGAGCTTGGAAGCTGCAAACCAGGCAGTGGATTTGTGCTGCTGTAACAAGCTCAGAAACTGGGTGAAACTGGGCCCTCGATCAGCACAGCTGTGAACCCTGGGGTTTGGAATCAGCTGTGATGGCAGGAACTTTGTCTCCACTGCCTCGCTGACCGGTGTTAGTGGCCAGTAGCCTCTTGAGCCAGCATTGGATAGAGCTGAGGAGCTAATCCTCACCAGTAGCATCTGCCCCTGGTGCAGAAGGGAGAGCCTGTCCCTGCCAGGAAAGACTCTGCTCCTCCAGCTCCTCCATACAGAACTGCTGGAGGCTTCTTCTGAGAGGTCTTTGATTTTTCTGAGAACTTCAATGAATTTCTCTCCTCGCTCTGTAGCCTCATTACCATCTCTGCATAGGCAAGGGCTTGAAATCACCTCCCTGAGGAGGGGATGGTTCTGACTGTAGAGCAGAGTGATTCAGGTTTCTGCTGTTAATAAAAACCCTATTTTTACTCTTCTGGTAAAGTAGGACAGAGGGAAGAGAGAGAGAAGCAGAGCTGAAGCACAAAATAAAAACACCGACTGCTGGTAGACTTCGAGGCTTTTTGCTTTCAGAAACCCTTCCTTTTCATCTCCTCTGTCCCACATCCTCCTCGGGGCTCTGCTGTCTCGGCTGGACCCCTCCGGCTCCAGTGCCCCCCGGCAAAAATCGCTGCTGGCTGGGCTGGTGCAGGATGATCCTGCCAGGCGGGCTCAGCCACCGCTGCATCTGCTGCCACGGCAGCCCCTGCCCAACACCCTTTCCCAAGGAAAAGGAGATCAAACCGTTGGCCCAACACTGGTTGCACTGGACCTGCTCCCTTCCTGCTGGTCCCAGGGCCAGGATGGCCACTTCATTAACTGTGATGATGCCACCGTGTGAGCTAGGGGGAGATCTGACCCCGCAGATCCCCGTTCAGCTCTCTGTCCCTGTTCCCTGCAGTCTGCTGCTTTTGGTGTGGTCCTGGAGGAAACCCCAGTAAATTGGCCTCTCTGTAACTGGGATGCACTGGCCCAGGTGCTGTCTGTCCAGGCTGTCAGCATGGAAGGACTGAATGTGATCCCTCACACCACATCGACAGCCTCTGTGAGCAACCCAACCCCATTTCCTCTTAGATCTCTGGGCTGGAGGGAGCACTTGGCTCTTCCTCACAGGCATCAGCATCTTCCTCCTGGAGCACCAGACTGGCCTCAGAACCAAATCAGTGCTGAGGAAACAGCTGAGAGGCACTAACTAGGTGCACAGAGGGGTTTGCTCTTCCTTTGAGCCCTCTCTGGTTTGCCCCACAGCTGCATGTTATCCTTGCTGCTTTCATGGGATCATTTGGTTTGGATGTCACTGGGTTGGGGATTTTCCCAGAGCCCAGACCAGGATTCTGATTCCAGTTCCCCTGAGCAGGAGGTGCATCCAGCCCTCCCTTTTCAAAATGAGTTTGGAACCAGCAAGAGAAACCAGATGGCCCAGGGGTAAAGGAGCTCTCTGGTCTCTGGCTGAGGGCCCTCCCTGGAGCCTGTTAGCAAGACAGGACCTGGTGGCCCAACTGACACCCAGCCCCTGGAGCAGGAGCTGGGGTGGGGGGTATTGGTGCTGATTCAAAGCTTATCATCAAACCCCAGACTGGGTTGGGTTGGAAGGGAACTCAGAACTCTCCCAGTGCCAACCAACTCTGTGCCAGGGGCAGCGACACCTCTCACCATTCGAGGGTGCCCCCAGCCCCATCTAACCTGCCCTTGGACACAGCCAGGGATGGAGCAGCCACAGTCTGCCAGGGCAACCTGTTCGTGGGAGAGGTTTCTGCCTCAAATCTCTTCTCAATCTCCCGTCTTTATTGTCTTTGTCAGGAAAGCAGCTGATGGTCCTAAATGTGGGAGATTTTGATGCTTTCTGACCCTTCCTTCACGTAGAAGGACCCTGCAGGGCAGGGCCTGAGGAGCATCAGGGCAGGAATCGGGACAGCTGCTGCCACCACCCTCAAAGGCAGCATCACTCCACCAATTCACAGGGAGGCAGCAACTTGGAGGGGCCAGAGACTGATCTTCCCTAACAGATGTGTGGGCTCAAAGGTCTGGTAGGAGCTCCTGGCTCTGAGGGAACTCTGTTCCCACCTGCCCTCCAGAGAGAAGCTCCAACAGGACCTGTCAGAAGCTATCGGTGCTGGGATGGGTGTCCCAGGGCCAGTTTGGGGCTGGAGCCCTGTGGAGATAGGATGATGGAGATGGAAGAGGCTGCCCACGTAGCTCCTGAGTCGGCTGCAGTGCCAGTGCTGGACCCCTTATCCAATTAAGAGCAGCTTTCAGAGCTCAGATCCTTTGCTGGGCAGATGGTAGCACTGTGGCTGCTGGTTTTAATGGTGATAGAGGTCCCTTGGGATGGGATAGAAAGATCAAGTGTCAGGGTTTTTGCTGTGGCCTCGCTGAAAACTGCCTGATAAAGGAGCTTGTGAGTAAACAGCCTTCCCAGGCTGATGCTCTGCAAACTCCCTTCTCTTGTGGGGCCGGATTAGCTGCAGCTTTAGGATCAAGAAGTTTCTTCTTCTCTGCTGGCTTTGACCCTAAAGTCCACAGCTCCAGCGGCTCTGCCAACATCCTCTGACTTAGCAACAGTCTGGGTGCAGGTTGGCAATGGAGAATAGGCTTCTGCTCTCTGTTTGCAGGCCTGAGCTGCCCTTCTGGAACATTCTGTGGTCCAGTATGTTGCAGCTGCTGTTGTCTCCTCACAGGCAGTAAGCCCTCTGAGCATTGGGGTTGGACAGGACCATCTCGTAGCACTGCTGACCTGATGGGGTTGTGCTCTTGGCCTCGTTGCAGTTGGTTTCGTAAGAAACACGCTCAGGCAGAGGCCCTGGTGCCCATCCCTCCCAGCCCAGAGACGAAGGACCGGTGGCGGAGCATGACGGCGGTGCCTTATCTGGAGGATCTGCATGGCTACAACGAGGAAGACGATGATGACCTGTATGACATTGAAGATGATATCATCTACACTCAGGACTTCACAGTACCAGGTAGGAGAGGATGGGGGCTGGGGTCGGTAGGGTAGAAATTGTGGACTTTGGGGCTGGTTTAGGGGATTTGGGGCTGTTTTGGGGTTTTCTAGCTGTTTTGGGGTTGGGTATTTTTTCCTCCTCAGGCTTTTTAGAAAAGGCCTCAGGGTCCGACTGATCCCTTCAGCACTGCAGGGAACTGTTGATTCTGAAGCAGCATGAAGGGGCTGGAGCAAAAGTGCTCTGGGGAGCAGCTGAGGGAACTGAGGGGGTTAACTGGAGAACAGGAAGTTGAAGGGGAGACCTCACTCTCCAGGATCCCTGACAGCAGGCTGGAGTGAGGAGGGGCTCAGCCTCTGCTTCCTGGTGCCCAGCGATGGGAGCAGAGGAGATGGCTGTGAGCTGCGCCAGGGGAGGGTCAGACTGGCTGTGGGGAAGAATCTCTCCACCCAAAGTGTGATCAAACCCTGGCCCAGGCTGCCCAGGGCAGGGCTGGAGTCCGTGTCAGGAGGGATTGAAGGGCTGTGTGGAGCTGGTGCTTAGGGACAGGATTTGGGGGTCCCTGGCAGTGCTGGGCTGAGGTTGGATTTGAGGAACCTCAAGGTCTCTTCCAACCAGAGGGGTTCTGGGGTTCCATGAGTGCAGGCTGCCCAGCCAGAGGCAGTTCATCTCCTTAAAGAGGTCTTCAGGAATCCTGAAGAAGTGGTTTCAGAGGTCTAAAGAGCAGATGACTGGTGGCTCTGGGGCTTGTGTGTAGCGGACTGGAGGAGCCTCAAGGTCTCTTCCAACCAGAGCTGTTCTGGGATTCTGTGTGAGCTGCAGTGCTGCGGATGCCCTGGTCTTTTATTTGAGCAGTCAGGATGCCCCTTCTTGTACTTCCCGCACCCAGCAGTTCCCATCCTTCCCATCCAGTCTGATTTTCCTGGTTTTGCTGGACTGGGCTGTGCTGGAGTAGGGCCCTAAGATGATTCAGTGCTCAGAGCTGGTGGCACCTCTGGGGAAAGGGTGGTAGCTGCACCCTTTTACTGCTCTGGTGCAGACCAGCTTCATTCCTTGTTATTAGGGATTTCCTGCTGGTTTAAGGCCAATGGAGCCGTGAGTGGAGGTGCCAGGGTGGTTTGAAGCACAGAGCTCTGACCCACTGCTGCTAATCGAGTCTCTGCCCTTCTTTGACCTCACTGGACCTGCAAGGAGGGTCAACTCCCACCAGCCCAAGGGTGCCCCCAACGCCATCCAACCTGCCCTTGGACCCTTTCAGAGATGGAGCAGCTACAGCCTCCCTGTTCCAGGGCCTCAGCCCCTTCACAGGGAGGGATTTCTGCCTCAGATGTCCACTCAGTCTCCCCTTTTTGAGCTTGAACCCAGGCCCCCTGTTCTGTCACTAGGGTGATTTGGCTGGGTGGGCTTCTATGGGCCTGAGCTGAGTGAAAGCCAAGGTCTGGCTTTACCAGGTCTTGCACCTGAGGTCCCTGTTTTGCTCCCAGTTTCCTGGTTGGGCAGAACTTGCTGTTTGTCAAGCACCACCATGGCAGAAGGCATCAGACCTTAGGAGGTATCGACCCTCAAATGATGCCCAACTCTCCACATCCTATTGGTAAATAACTCATAGCAGGGTTGGCTCCCTGGGCAGCATCTTCTGCAGGGAGAGAAGGGCATAGCTTGGAGCCCACCAGGCTCTACCACCCCTCTTTGGGTCCCAGTCCCACCAGGGTGGCCATGTGGAGGCTCTTCCAAGCGGATGTGGAGGAGGAGACTGCCAGGATGGAGGAAGCCTCATCAAAGGGAACCGGCGCTGTTTTCCAAGTGCTGATTCACTGGTGACAGTCGAGTAATTTATAACCTTCTCTCACAGACCTGGTGTCCTGCTGCCAGCTGGGTGATCTGCAGAGCTGTGTCCTCTTACACCCCTTGAGCTCTGGGCTAGAACCTGGCCAGCACTGGGTGTTTCCTCAGGGCTTAGGGGAGGCTCTTTGTAAGGAGGGAACCTCTTCAGAACCCCCTGAAGCTGAGTGCTGGAGCAGGAGAGAAGACAGGCTCTGCGCCCAGTCTGGAGCGAATGGCTGCAAGTTGCACCAGGGGAGGGTCAGGCTGGCTGCAGGGAAGAATCTTTTCCCCCTAAGGGTTATCAAACCCTGGCCCAGGCTGCCCAGGGCAGGGCTGGAGTCCCAGTGTTGGGAGGGATCAAAGCACCATGTGGAACTGGTGCTTAGGGACAGGGTGTGGGGGTCCCTGGCAGTGCTGCGGCTGAGGTTGGACTTGAGGAGCCTCAAGGTCTCTTCCAACTAGAGGGGCTCTGGGACTCTGTGTCAGAGCTTGGCTGTTCCCTCTGAGATCTCTTGTTAGGAACAGCCTCAGTGACCAGGTCCTGACTGCATGAATGGCTCAGCCAGTGGGACCTGGGCAGAGATGAGGCTGCTGGGCTGGAGACTCCACAACCAGCATCACCAGCCTCCCTCTCACACTTCACATTTTCCTCTGAACTGGCTTCAGGAGGCAGAGGGAAGGTCCAGCTGGTCCCTGGGTGCCCTAAATCTCCCTTGGAGAGGGGCCACCCTTCCACAGTGGTGCCCTCTACATGAGCTGGGTCTGTTCTTAGGACCTGACTCTCTCAGCCAACCTCAAAGCCCCCCAGATCAGCCCGTTGCCCCTTTTTCAGCATCAGGGGTTTTGGGCTTCATGTTTCTGAGCACCAGGCAGCAGTTGGGGCTCAACACCAGCTGCAGAGCTCTGTGACCCCACTCCAAGGGTTTCGCTGGGCTGCTGACACCCAGCCTATCCCCACAGTGTGGGTTTGTGCAGAAGGTGCTTTCCTGGCCCTTCTCAGGCCAGTGAAGTCATCCTGCTGCTTTTTGAGCTCCTCCGGGGGCGAGGAGCCTGCACCGCTCCCTGCCGTGGGCTCTGCAGAGTGGGAGCAGCAGCTCCAAACCCAAATAGGAGCCCCTTTGCAGGAGGTGACAGGCAGATGACTGCAACACCCGTTACCTTCTCAGCTGTAATTGGGGCTGTTTGAGAGGGAGCAGAGACCTAAAGGTTCACGGTGACCCCACACACCAGCTCTTCCCATTACAGGTAGCCAGGGTGAGTGGGTTGGACGTGATTCTGGTTTGTACTGGTGAGCAGTGGTGGGGTTTAACCTTTCAGTTATTCCAAGAGTGGGTGCTTATGTGGGCAGGGAAGTAAAAGGGCTGTTTCTAGGCTGTTGTGCTCTGGTGTCCAGTGGGCAGAGGGTTCTCTGGGGTCTGTCAAACACCACAGTCTCCACTGGAGCTCAGGGGAGGCCCCAGGGAACCAGCAGAGCAGGAGGAGGATTTCTCAGCCGTCACTGCTATGCAGGGCCCTACCTTCCACAGGTCCTTTAGTTGGGGTTTGTCTGGCTCTGTCACCCCAGCTTTGAGATCGTGTTGGAGCAGGGAACAGCCCCTTCTCCCTCTGAGCTCTGGCTCATCCCCTCTCTACTCTGCAGCCTCTGCTCAAGCTGATCTGGTGCTGGCAGAGTCTCTGGAGGCTGGAGATGGGGAGGAGTAGCTGGTGAGGTGGGGTCTGATGGAGCAGTGGGCAGGTTCAGTGGCTGTGATGGGGAAAAGTCCTCTCACCAGGAGGTCCACAAGTTCCTGGGAGACATGAGGTGAGGAGGGAGCCCAGCGCTGGCAGCTCCAGTGGGTTGGCAGAGGAGCTGCTGCACAGAGAGTGAACCTTCGTCTTCTCCTCTGGAAGTCGCTGAGCTCTGTGTGAGCAGTACAGTTCCAGCAGTGACCCCAGACTCCACTAAAACCATCCCAAACCCCATATCCAGAGGGAGCTCCGAACGCTTCTGCCCCAGCTCGATCGGTGTTAAACATCACATCGAAGGGAAGAGCTGAGGCAGAGGATAGTGAGCTGGGGAGATGGATGTGAGCAGCTAGCTGGTGCCTTTTGCCTTTTTCCAAACCCACATTAACCCCTTCCTCCCCTACAGCCCCCTTTCTGCTGCAGATGGCTTCTCAGCCCCCTCCTTGGGGGGGTTTGCTCCCCATTCAGAGTAGGGCTTGGAGGATACAGCCAGGGCTGGAGCCTTTAAGCTCAGCCCCAGCACTCCCAGAGGTTCCTTTTCAGCCTCAGATCTCCTCTGGGCACTGGTCTGATGAACAAACCCACCCTGGATGTTGCTGGGTGCCTTCAGAAACCTTTTGTTGTTGTTATTGCTGTTATTTCTATTGCCCGAATGAGCTGGACAGAGCCCTTAAGAACAGGAGAGGTGGCAAGGACGAGCCTGGCCCTTGGCAGTGCTGCCCTGCAGCCCCTCCGTTGGGTGGCTGGGGTTTATTTTTAGCCCGAATGCTAAGGTAGGACAGAGCTGCTCCAACAGGCACCGCAGCGGGTCAGCGGCTTCCGCGTGGGCAGGCAGTTGCCAAGACTTCATCCCATGCTGGATTTTTTATTTTCATTAATTTGAACGTCAGCAACTGTCACTGGTGAAGGGAGGTAAAATTAGCTCGCGATTCCCCACCGCCACCACCACAACAACACCCTCCCTCCCTGCTCTCTCCATAACAGATTCAGGAGGGGAACTGGGCAGTGTGGGAGGGGGAAGGAGGGGAGAGTCACACGAGAGAGAAATGAACTGTTGGGAGATTTGCTGGTTTTTTTCTTTTCCCTCCCCAGTCAGAAATGTTAATTGACTTGGCCTGAGCTCAGTGAGGGAGGGGGAGGATGAGCACTGAGCTTCACTCGGGATGGGGTTATCTGAGGCTCTGCAGATGCTCCTTTGGGATGTAGGAGAAAAGGAGAACTTGAGGGGGGGGCAGCTGCCTGCTCCGAGTTGCTGCAGGGAGAGCCCCAGCCCCAAAGCAGCTCAGGGACCAGCCTGTTGCCACTTCTGGAGGGGCTCATAGCCCTGCTCAGCCAATGCCCCCTCTTGCAGGGGTCTGGGAGCTGGTGGGATCCATAGCAGGTCACAGGCATGGCCAGGCACAGCCACGGGCTCCTGGGCCAGGGGCTTTCAGAAGGCACTGACAGATCTCCAGTTCCCACCAGAGCATCCTGAGTGTGAGGAGCTGGGGCTGCCCCCCAAGGACCAGCTGGGAACTTGGTGGAGCCAGCAGAGAGCACTTCAAGGGGCAGCTCAATTGCTGCCCAGAACCATCCTCGAACAAGCAGGTCCCTTCCCTGGCAGCCCAGTGGGATCTCCTCCTGCTCTGGTGTGGCCAAAGCCCAGGAAGGTGCCACGAGCACAGCCAGCAACCCCAAGAGCAGCCAGGAGGCTCCTTCCTCAGCAATACCTGTGAGGACTGTGGCAGGGCAGAGGAGAGTGCAGGGCTATGAGAGAGACCCACGCTGGTCTCCTCCTGAGGAGAAGTTGCTCTGCCCCAACCCCATCCCCACGTTCCCCCCATCCTTAGCAGTGGTGGGGTGATGGCTGGCGCAAGCATGGAGTGGGGGATGACGTTGCCGTCAGGCCTTGGCGAAGAAAGGATTGAGCATCCTTTAAAGAAAATTACACATAATGGTCCCCGAGCCTTCGCACAGCCCTCTGAGTCATAACCGAAGGGCCCTGGAGCGTGACGTTCCCGCGGCTGGGAAATTGCCTCGGCTGCATCTGGCAGGGGGAGCCGGGAGCCTCACGAATCCTCTCCCCCGCCCAAAGGATGCTCCGGATGGGAGCTGCTCCCCTCCTGCTATGAGGGAACCCTTTGTCAGCCCCATCCCAGCAGAAGGGCTGTGACATGACCCCCATCCTGTGGCTCTGGAAGTGGCTCCTGGGCTGCTCTGCTGAGTCACACAGAGCTGGGGGGGGGGGCGGGCAGGGGCTGAGCTTTTCCCCCATTGGGGGTCCTGACATCTGCCCTGCAACCACACTGAGCCCAGTGGTCAGATGGGCTGGAGCTAGCACCTTCCTCCAGAGAGGAGGAGGAGGTGGCTGACTTCCTCTTCTTCCCCTAGATAGGAGCCAGGGGATTTAGAGGGGTGTCCCATCCTTTTTGAGGTCTCTGCCAGATGTGGCCCTGGCTGCAAGGCACCTCAGCGCAGCTCTGCTAGGCACCACCAGCTGCTGGGGGCTGGGGAAGTGAGGTGAAACCAGTCCTGGGTGGGAGTGGGAAAGGAAGATGGAGCCTCTGGCTCCTGGTCTGAGTGGGCCCTACTGGGGAGGCTTCTGGGTGATGGGGAAGGTTCCAGGTGATTTGAAGGATTGTGGGTGCTGGGGAGGGTTCTGGGTACTGGGACACGGATGGGGGTCAGTCCCTTCCATCGCTCACAGCCCCCCATTCCCCTGCAGGGCAGGTGCCTGAGGAGGAGCCAGGGCAGAATGGGCAGAGCCGGGGCCGGGCGCTGCCCAAGGCTGTCTGCATGAACGGGACGGAGCCGGGGCAGCTCAGCGCCAGGGCCAGGGCCGAGCGCCGGGCCAGCGCCTCCTCCAACCCCTCCCGCAAGGCCTGTTCCGCCAGCAGCAAGATCCGCAAGCTCTCCACCTGCAAGCAGCAGTAAGGGGCAGCCCCCCCGCAACCCCCAGGTACAGCTGTGGAGCAGGGGATGTGCTCTGAGCCCTGGGGAGCACGATGAGGCTGGGAAAGAGGTCTGGATCCCTCTGGCAGCCAGAGCCTGGATCTCCTGTGGGGGGTGCAAAGCACAGTGGGGATCCCCTCTGTGCTGCCCCCTCCAAGCTGCTGCCCTAATCCTGAGCTGGGTCCCAGCAGCCCTTTTCACCGGCACCAGGGTTTGTGCAGAAACCCTCTTTCCCCAGTGCAGGAGGTGGTTGTGTCCCCCACCCATGGTCATCCCTGAAGCCCCTTCCTCTTCTGGGGAATGCTGCTTCTTGCTTCCCCCACTCCTCCTTCCTCCTCCTCCTCCTCGTGGCTGTTTCCGCAGCCCCATCCCCTCTTCCCACCCCTCATTCATAACGGAGCAGCCGTGACTCATGTTCAGCTCATCCACCCCCAGCCTCTCCTCTCGTCACCGCTCTGGGGAGGGGGGCTGCGGCTCTGTTATCTCGCTGGATCACGACCGGCTTGGTGGTGTGAAGGCAGAAAAAAATTCCCTCCAAAGCCATAAATAACCCCCCGGCGGCTGTCAGACCCCGCTCGGCCCCTCTGGTGCCTCTGCATCTTTAATTCCTGCCTGGCACTGAGTCACCTGCGGCTGGAGCTGCGGAACCTTCCGGTAGCCTCGGATTTGGGGCTCCAGGGGGCTCCCCACAGCCCTTCCTGGGAGCTCCAGCGAGGAAGGGGTCCCAATCACTGCCCCCCCCCTTTCTGTCAGCACCCTAAAACCTGTGAATGGAGAAGCCCCTCCCTAGTCCTTCCCCTAAAGGGAGGTTCTTCTCCTTGAGGACCCCTACTCGGGATGGAGAAGGGACCCTCAACCCCTTTCCCCCCGCCACCAGGAGCAGAACAGGGTCTGGCAGCCTCTGTTTGACACCAACCCCCCGTCACCCTTCTCTTTTCTCCCCCCAACAGCATCCCAGACCCCCGCCAGGGCTGGCCCGCAGCACCCCTCTCCTCCCCCTGGCTCTGCCTCTCCCAGAACTGGACTGTGCTGTTGCCATCCCAAACGGAACCAGAAGAACCCAACAAGGACCCCCCATCACCCCACAGCCCAACCCTCAGCGCCAGGACCTTGAAGCTGACAGTGGCTGCGAAGATGCTGCCCC
>JAOXOE010000866.1:1555770-1602318 GCA_028565055.1 Phoeniculus purpureus
GATAACGGGGCTGTGAGTGGGGTAAAGGGGGAATAAGGGGGTTCTGAGGGGGCTACCAGGGCTCCGACTGAGGTAACGGGGGACTCTGCTTGGAGTGACGGGGTGGCGAGTGGGGTATCGGGGAGCTCCGGGGTAGTATCGCGGCTCTGAGGGAGACAATGGGGCTGCGGGTGGGTTAAAGGGGGAAGAATAGGGCTCCGTGTGGGGTAACGGGGCAAAACCAGGGCTCTGGAGCACAGCCCTGGGGGCCCTGGCGTGGAAGGCGCAGCAGGGCAGTCTCTTGCGTAACCCGGGGAAGTGCTGCGCAGGTCCCGGGCACCTCCTAGCTCTCGGTGGCCGCTGATCCGAGCCTCTGGGCAGGGGCTGCGTCTGCATCATCACCAATGTGGCCTCCAAATGAGGCAAAACCGCAGTGAACTACACCCAGCTGGTGGACCTGCACGCCCGCTACGCTGAGAGGGGTCTGCACATCCTGGCCTTCCCCTGCAACCAGTTTGGGAAGCAGGTATGGGAGGCTCCCCCAGCAGTGGGGTGAGGGGTTCCGGTGTTGGATCAAGGGGGCGAGGGGTTGCAGTGATGGAGCAAGAGGTCCCGGTGATGGATTGAGGGGTCCCGGGTTGTTCACGGTGCTGCTGTGGCCACAGGAGCCCGGGGACAATGCTCAGATCAAGGCATTTGCTGAGAACTATGGGGTGAAGTTTGACATGTACAGCAAGATCGACGTCAACGGGGACGATGCCCACCCACTGTGGAAGTGGATGAAGGAGCAGCCCAAAGGAAGAGGCACCTTGGGCAAGTGAGTGAGGAAGCCACTGGCCCTTGTGGTTAGCAGGGGCTGGGTAGCAGTGAGGGGGAAGGGTTTATCCACCACAATCTCGCTTCTCGTTTTCTTTTTCCCAGTGCAATCAAATGGAACTTCACCAAGGTGAGAGGGGGCTGCCCTACTGCCCTGAGCCTTTGGGGGGTGGGAGGGCTGAGCTGTGGGGCATCCCTGGAGGGGTTGTGTGGACGAGGCATCATCAGGCACAGGGATGCTGGGGTAAGAGCATCCCAAGGGGCTCCAGTGCTGTCTGGACCCCCCCAGTTCTCTCCAGGTCATCCCAGCAAAGCAGCCATGATGGTCTGGCTTGGGGGGGTCTGGCTGGGGCTGCAGAGCCCCTGGTAGGGCTGGACCCGCTCACCCAGGCGCTGCTTCCCATCCCTAGTTCCTCATTAACCGGGAGGGCCAGGTGGTGAAGCGATACAGCCCCATGGAGGATCCCTCGGTGAGTGCTGCTGGGGAGGGAGGGTCCAGGCCAACCCTCTGCAGGGCTGTTTATTTGTTTGTTTACGAGGGGATGTTCTGGTAGCAACACCATTCCCTTCTGTCCCACAGGTGATTGAGAAGGACCTGCCTAGCTGCTTGCCTGCCTCGCTGTAGGATCTGCTCATCTCTCCCTGCACTGTCTCCTTGCCCTGGCAGTGGCCCTGCTGCTCCCTATGGGGTCTCCTGGCCCAGCCCCATGACGGTTTGCCTTCAAACCAGCCTGCTGGTGGGGCAGACCTGATGATCTGGCGTGCAGCTGCTGGGAGGAGGCTCCACGGGGCTGCGGCCACTGCTGGGCAGCCCTTTTCTGTGGGTACAGAGCAGGATTGTTGTCCCTTTGCAATAAACACTCTAGAAATGAGCGGGGGCTGGCTCCGGGTGATTGGAGTGATGGATGGGCTGGAGCTATTGTGCTGCTCCCGAGGCGGGAGATCAGACCTTGCGCAAATAATCCTGATCCTGCAGAGATAATCCTCATTAGAGCCTGGGGCAACTGCACACAAATCCCAGCTCAGCTGCTGGGAAGAGTGGGAGCAGGGGGTGCAGTTATCCCCTTAGGGAGCCCTCCTCACCCTAAATCAACCAGCAGCTGTTCGATGAGGCAACTGGGTTGTTTTCCTCAGCCAGTGGAGCTCCCCTGGCCCTGATACCTTGCCCTAGCAGAGCAGTTAATGGCCAGCAGCAATCACTGCAGAACCCCACCCAGTCCTGTTGGGACAGGGTGAGATTCCTCATGGAGCTGTATGGGGAGCTGAGAACTGGGTGCTGCATAGGGACGTGTGTAGGGCTGATATGGCAGGTGCCTCCAATCCTCCTGGGGCAGCCTTAGCTTGTCGGTCCTTGCCAAGCTGGACCCATGCAGGGTCTCCATCCCCCTGGGTAGAGTTTGGGGTTCAGGGTTCCATACACAAGTCCCCGTTGGGCAACTCTTCCCCAGGGGAGGTGCTGAGGATCCTCCTCTACAACCCCCAGACCCTTGTGGGGTGCCCCATCCTCAGGGTGAGGCCAAGGCTGAAGAGAGGAAGATCCTGCTGAGCCCCTGGGGTAGGTGGCTGCTTCCAGAACTGCTGCAGCTCCTGCAGGGCTAGAATAGGGCCAGCAGCACCCAGGCAGCATGGGAAAACAACAGCAACGGCTTTATCGCTGTTTTGCCAGCCAAGTTCTTCCTAAGAGATAGAAACCCAGCTGCTGGCCAGCCCCTGACGGAATTCCTGGGGCAGATCTGAACAGACAGACAGAACAAACGAGCTGGGACGGAGAGAAAGGCTGGAGGTCTCTCCCATTTTTTTTTTACTGAGTAGAATGAAAAACCCCAAAATTTCTCCTTGTGGGGCAGGTAGAAAACGTCGGGAGTTGTCAGTCCGAAGGCACAAGTTCCGCAAACAACCCCGCGGGAGCAGGACCACTCTCTGTACAGACATTTACACCTCAGTTTGTTATAAATAACCCATAGAAAACAACCCCAAAGGCAACCGACAGGAGGGTTACAAAAGTGCTACCGGAAGGGATGGAAAAGGGAAGGAAAAAAAGGGGGTGGGGGGGGAGAAAATAAGGGGGATTCATTTAAAAAAGAGGTAACGATCAGTAGGACAACCGCGGCGCCACAATAATTTAGTTAAAATATTCCGACAACACAGTGTGAACCCTGACAGAAACAAAACCAACAGGGAGCGGGGAACAGGGTGGCCTTGAAGGTGCTCTCTGCTTCCCAGAGCTCGTGGAAGGGTCACTGCATAGCTCTTACAATGAAGGACGGGGAACAGCCTCCGTCCCTGTGCCACTAGGGAACAGGCTCCATTGTGGGGCCGGTGGTGCTGTGGCTGGCAGAGGGTCCTGGCCAGAGGGTCCCTCCTCGCTATTCCTGAGTTTAAACCTTTCTGCAATAGGATTCCCCAGCATCCTTCCCTCTTCCCACAGAGAACCCAGTGAAGGAAGGACGTAGTAGGTGAAGCCAGGGCCCCTCCATGGGCAGTGGGTTAAATAGAGGAGGGGTCCATGGTGACCTCATGGGCAGCAGAGCTGTGGGGAAAGCACTGAGCTCTCGGGGTGGGGGTCTTTGGTTTCTCTTTTTGGTGTCTGAGGTAAAGGAGGTTTCCTTGAATGCAGGAAAATGTGGCCCCACACGCGGGGCTGGGTGAGCAGGAGGGTCAGATAGTACCTAGGGAGGGTGGGGGACCCCCTCAAGGGAGGGGCAGGGGCCAGAGTGACCTCAGATCCGAGCCCAGCCCAGCCTGATATCTGTGCTGAGGAGGGCAGGAAGACTGCAGCCACCAACCCCAAAGCCCTTGGAAGGGGGATCAAGGCTCTCAATCTAAAGGAGAAGTCTCCCCTGGGACCCTCCAGCCCCCTAAATACTGACCTGTCAGCACATGGGGGACTCAGGCTGGGGTCAAGTGCTTCCCTCAAAGACCTCCTGGTGCCACCTCTAGGAAACCCCTTGAGGACTCGAGGGAGGGAAAAGGAAGAGCAGAGGGATCTTGCAGAGGAGCTGCTGGAACTGGATTGTTCCCAGCAGCATCCCTATTCCTCAGATGAGAGAGAGAGAGAGAAAGGAAGAGATTCCCAGGGACCTGCCGAGGTGAGCAGCTGCAGGGACCGGGCCAGTGTCAGTCCCAGGGCTGCTGCCAGCAAGAGGTGCCCAGGGAAGTGCTGGGCCAAGCAGACCTTCTGCTCTTTGGTTTCAGAGGGTGAATTTGCAGTGTGAGGTCCTCAGGGCTCACTGGGGAGCCCTTTCCTTGGGAGCAGCTCATTGTGGGCAGGGCTGCGTGGTCTTGAGCCAGAGTCAGACCCCAGGGCTGCGTCCATGGCCCAGCCCAGGACAAACCCCACAGAACTGGGACGGACAGGGTCACCACACAACAGCAAGAAGCTGGACCTGGCAGGGCTAAAGTGCAGCAGGGGCTGATGGGCCAGGTGGCCCTTCTGCTCCAGGGTTCCCCCCGCTGTGGTCCCAGTGAGGCCAAGCTCTGCCCCTACAGTGAAAAAGTGATGTCCTACAGAGATCCGGCAGCCCTCGAGGTGCTGCAGGAGGGCAAAGTTTGGCTTTTCTCAGCTCCTGACTCCCGTGGGACACTATTTCCCTCCCTTCAGCAGGTTCAAGGTCCAACCCAGGGCTGGGACAGCTTGTAGAGGCAGTTTTGTTCAGCTGGCACTGGTGGAACTGGGCTCCCACCCCTCAGAATAGGATTGTGGAGACCAGACCAGCCCCTGCCCAGCTCAGGGTGGGGGCAGTGGTCGCAGGGCTGGGGAAGGCACAAGCCAACTCGGACACTCAGTAGTCTGCAGGGGGCTGGGCAGGGAGGAGGGGACGACTCTCCTCAGCCATACCCTGACCTCTGAGTGGGACTCCAACGAAGCAGGGACCACCTGTCCACAGCAGGGACCACCTGTCTGCATCAGCCCCCCTCCGCAAGCTGTTCTACACAAACCTGGCTGTGGATTAGATAGAAATCACCTTGGCTTTAAGGATCGAGAGGACGTGTTTTCTTCCCTCCAAAAGCAGAACAGAGTCAAGTCCCAACCAGTAGAAAAGCCAGGGACTCCCCGGCTCTCACCTCTGCACTCAGAGCTGCCTCTCAGAAGTCCAGGAGGAGCCCACTGAACTGGATCACGCTCTGGCGCTCCTGGGGGAGCAGGCTCTCCTGCGGGGCCCCGTTTCCTGTCCCCAGCATGTCCTCTAGGATCTCTCTATAGTTCATATTGCCATCCTGCTGGATAAAGTTGTCCTGCTGCTGCAGGGTCTGCAAGGGTCCAGCATGTGGCAGAGGCAGGTGCTCCTGCAGCGGGGAGCTCAGGGGGACGGTGCCTTCCAGGAGCGGGGCTGGGCTCGCGAAGGCTGCAGGGTGGCTGAAGCTGAAGGGTGCTGTGTGCTGCTGGTGTGGCTGGAGAAGGGGCTCCGAGGGGAAGCACAAGGTGCTGGGCTCTGGGTTCATGGGCACCTCGGGGATGCTGTTACTGGGGGGGCTGTAGGTCAGGTCCAGAATCTCGTCCTGGTGCAGGGGGTGCCGGGGCAGGGGGACGCTGGGTCCTGTCTGCAGCAGCATGGGCAACGGCAGGGAGAACTGAGGGCTCTGCTCTTGGGCCTGGAGGAGTCTGTTGTGCTTTCGCTTCACGTTCTCGTCCATCTGCTTCAGCTCCTCCAGCACCTTCCGGACGCAGCTCTCGGGGATCTTTATCCCTAGGGGAGGAAGCTGTGTCGGTCCCCACAGCACTGGAGGCTGGCATGGGGCACTGTGGGGACAGAGGGATGGGCAGCAGCACTGGGACCCACTTCCAAGCTTCCGAGCCTGAGGAGCAGCAAACGGGGCTGTGGCCACATTGAGGCAGCTCCGGAGGAGGGTTGTAGTGGAGGAAAGAGCTTCAGATGGGCACAGGGGACAGGTCAGTGCCCAAACAGGGTAGCCCTGCTCCCTTCCACCTCATGAGGTCACCTGAGCACCATGGGGTGCTTCCACATCCCTGTTCTGGAGGGGAACCTTGGCCCTGGGCAGCTGGACCCTTCTTCCCTTCTCCTAAAACATCCTGCTGCCCTTTTCCCCTTCCCAGCCCTTCACCCACCGACTTGTTTCTTCTTCTCCTTGGTCTTGAGGCGGACAATCTGCAAGTAGCTGCTGTTGGTGATGTCAGCCATGATGCTGGCGATCCTGCTCCACACACGCAGCAGGGCCCCGCACAGCATGTAGTAGTGGCGCAGGCGCATGCCCTGGAAACACTCCTTCCCCTCCTGGATCAGTTTGCAGCTTCGGTTCCTTTGGGACAAACAGAAGAGAACCACTTGGATCAGCACAAGGTCCCATAGCAGAGCAGAACCCGACCCCCCTCAGCACCCTCAGCCCAGTCCTTCCACCAGCCAGGGTCAGGAATGCTGTCCCCAGGTGCCGCTCTGCCCCGGGGAAGGCTACCAGCACCTTACCAGGCGTGGTTACAGTTGGTCAGGGAGAAGGTGTAGCTGTCCTCCCAGTGCGTCTTGGCTTCCTCCGGAGGCACCTGCAGGAGAAAGGGGTTCAGCTGGAGAAGAGAAGGTGCCAGGGGGACCTCAGAGCAGCTTCTAGCACCTGAAGGGGCTCCAGGAAAGCTGGAGAGGGACTTTTTCTGAGACACTCTGGTGCTGGGAGAAAGGATTTGGGTTCAAGCTCAAAGAGGGGAGATTGAGATGAGATCTGAGGCTGAGGCCCTGGAACAGGTTACCCAGGGAGGTTGTGGCTGCTTCGTCCCTGGCAGTGTCCAAGGGCAGGTTGGATGGCGCTGAAGGCACCCTGATCTGGTGAGAGGTGTGGCTGCCCCTGGCAGGGGTTGAGGCCGGGAGAGCTCTGGGGTCCCTTCCAACCCAGAGCTACAAGAGGCTGTGGAGGGGTACAGCAAACACCCTCCCAAAGCCAGCCCTGCCTGGGGAGAGAGGCAAATTCCTCTGCCCACTGCAGCTCCCACCTACCCGCCGGTACTTCTTCTGCAGGCTGTCCAGGCTCTCGGGCTGGCTCTGCTTCCCGATGTTTGGTTTGTAGAGGATGAAGCTCTTTCCACGGCTCTGCTCTGCCAGCAGGCAGGTGTGTTTGTGGCCTCGGGTCTGCTAGAGCAGAGCAGACCGTCACTGTTGCATCCTCCCTTCTCCAGCCCCTACTTCTCTGAATGAACCCTCTTTCCTTCCAGGACCAGGGTTTCCTGGAGGGATCTCTCAGTCCACAGCCAGAGGCCACACAAGGACCTGTCGTGGCAGAACTCATCCTTCTGGAGGGGCCCAGGGCCCTACCTTGTAGGAGAGGTAGAAGCCATCGAAGGATCCTGTCAGTTTGAGTGACTTCTCGTAAGCTTCCTCCCACTTCAGGCCTCTGTCGACGCTGATCTAAACAGGGACCACAATGGGGCTCTGTCACTCGAGGGTGCAGGACAGATCCCACGCTCAGCACAAACTTGGTGCTGCTGAACAGGCTGTGCCCCTGGGTAGGGCACCCTGAGCCTCTGGGCCTTTCCCTGCGACAACCAGACTGGGAAGCACTGGAGAAGACTGGGTTGTGCAGGCTGCCTACCTTATAAAACACAACCTGCCCATCCTGCGGGTGCCCAGGAGTCAGGAAGACCTCCTTGCTCTCCTCGTAGATCTCATCCACTCCTGGAGCTAAATCTGTAGGAGGAGAGAAGTCCAAAAGACATTGGCTGTGAAGTCCATCTGCCTGAACCACCTTCCTTCCCTGCAAAAGTCCCTGGCTCTGTGCTGTGGGAGGACACCACAGTGACTGGGATGGCCATAAGCAGCCAGCAGGGAGTGCAGGGAGGAGCAGGGAATCACAGGGGAGCAGTAGGGAAAGGTCTGGCCACCCCTCTCACTCCCTCTCTCCACACCTAGGATGCCCATGTCGTATTTGCCCTCCTTCTTGTCCTTCTCAATCAGATAGTCGAAGGTGTCAGAGAAATACTGGAAGAGCAAGTTCTGCTTGTCCACCTCCAGGCCCAGGATGCGGTTCAGGAACTTGGTGATGGAGCAGTCTGCAAGAGCAAAGCAGCTCAGGGAACGCTCTCATCTCCTGGAGAAACACCCAGCCAGCCACCCAATGCCCCCCACAACTGAGGCACAAGAGAGCAGCCCAGGGCTGTTCCTCCAGGAGTGTGGGCTAATAATCCCCCCACCCCAGACCCTCTCCTCAAAGAAAACAGCCTGCCCTGACTGCACAGCAAACCCCTGGGGCCAGGCATTGCTGCAGATGGACCAGGTGGACCATGACACCCTCTTATGCTTCCCTTCTCCCCTGCATCATGCAGGGAAAGCCTGACACATACCCTTCTCCACGGAGACGGTGCCGTACTTCATGTGATTGCAGCAGATACCCACTGAGATGAGCCCTTGCTTCATCTCTGCAACGGCAGAAGATAGTTGGAGCTGAGGTGGCTCCTGCAGGGTGATTGTCCTGCAGGGCTCCCTTCCCACCAGCTGTGCCCCTTAGTTCACAGCTAAACGTTGCCCAGATCTGATCTCCCCTATCAAGGGTTGATCACCCACTCCCTGCTCAGCCAGCAGCACTAGTCCCTCTCTCCACCCTTCAGCTCGGTCCTTCCATCATCCCAAACACAAGAGCAGCCAGACACTGCAGAGACCCTGGGCTGGTGATGCTCCTACCGTGGAAAAATGCAGCCTCCTCTCTGTCAAAGCTCTTGGGCACAGGGACTCTGTTCTCTGTGTGGCTGAGGATGGTGGAGAGGACTCTGTCGAGTGCTTTAGCCCCATACTGTGAAAGGAGACCAGAGTCACCCAAGGGACTGCTCAGTGTCACTACACTGCTGGCTCTGCCTCCAGGGGGGCCCTGAGCAGCGTGGGGGCAGTTCTGAGGGGGAAAGTCCTGTGTCAGGGGCCTCTGGGTCAAAGCAGAGGGATCTGCTGGGGGACAGAGCCCCCCCTCATGCCCACCCTGGCTCTCGGAGGAGCCTATACGGGCAGGAGCTGCCTGTTAGGCCAGATCCTGCCTGCAGGTGCCAGCAATGGTCTCCCACTGCAGGCACCTGGTTCCAGCCCTTCCCTGGCTGAGCCAACCCAACCCATTAGCCCCACTGTACCTTGTTTTCAAAGTTGTACTTGCTGAGGTCTCGGGACTCGGTGGCCCGGCGGTCTCCGTGAGTTAAGGCACCCTGGGAAGGCAGAACGAGCAGCAGGATTTTACTCCTAGTTGGTGCAATCCAGCCAAAGGAAGGAGAAGGACAAACTACGGGGGACGCTGGACCACGAAGCCTCCACCCAAACACTTGGGGGTTTATCAGAAATGAAGGAAGATCACCCAGAGGAGTGAATGATCCCACTAGACCACCAGCTTTCTGGAAACAGATGGCTGCAAACACTCCCATAACTGAGAGAGGGGAATTCCAGCATCTGGAATCGGGTTCTGCTTCCCTGAATCTCCTCTTCCTTTTCCAAATCCCAGGATACTCAAAGCTTTCTGCCTTCCCCACTGCAGTGCCTCCAGCTGGGGAGACCCCAGGGCAGTGACAATGCCCATGACTCCAGCTGTGGGGCACTCACCAGGCTCTCCAGGCGTTTGGCCACTATGGAGGCAAACCTCCGCTCTCCGGCCAGCTCGGAGATGAGGAAGACGTACTCTGGGGCAGACACTTGGTTTGATCGGTGCGTCCGACCTGCAGGGACAGAAGAGGTCAAAGGAGAGCTTGGTACAGAGCTGCTTGGCTCAGGAGGCCACCCACACCCTCCTTTCCCTCATGCTGACCCACGCTCAGCCCTCACCGAACTGCTGTATGGCCCGGTCTGCACTCCAGGGCAGCTCCAGTGTCATGTGGACCCGGCGCCGCTGGTTCTTCTCCCGCCTGTCTGCTTGGAGAGAGATTCCTGAGCTGGAGGCTTCAGAGATTATTGCTATGAGCTAAGGGGAAGAGAGAGAACAAGTGAGAAAGATAAATGAGATGCCTGGACATCTGCAAAACTGCTTTGAGAAGAAGCCCAAAGCACAACTGCCCAGCCTTAAGGGACCCAGGAGTCCTCATCACCCTCCAGCAGGACAGAGAGAACCTGCAGAGCTTTGCTGGCCTGAGGCTGTCAAGGCACAGAAATGCAGAGACACCTTCCCTTTTCTTCCTCGGCTCAGGGTACTCACAGCCCTGCAGATGTCTGGAGGATTCCGCAGCTACAGCTGGACTCACCTTTTCCCCTTTCATAAATCGCTCCTTCTCCTTCAGGTTCACGTGGTCAATGGAGAGCCCCTGCTCTGCGCGGGACTCAAACATCACGGAGCCGTCTGGTCTGCAAACAACCCGGCCCTTCCGCCCTGTCATCTGCACAGGCCACACGGGAGAGAGACAGGCTGTTAGCAGAGGGCAGAGCCCTGTACAGCACAGTCAGCAGCTCAGAACCCCAGAACACTTGTGGTTGGAAGAGACTTTCAACCTTGGCCCCAGCACTGCCAGGGCTCCCCAACCCTGTCCCTAAGCACCAGCTCCACACGGTGCTTCAATCCCTCCCAACATGGGGACTCCAGCCCTGCCCTGGGCAGCCTGGGCCAGGGTTTGATGATCCTTTGTGGGAAGAGATACTTCCCCACAGTCAGCCTGACCCTCCCCTGACGCAGCTGACAGCCACTTCCTCTGCTCCCATCACTGGGCACCAGGGAGCAGAGGCTGAGCCCCTCCTCATTCCAACCTGCTGTCAGGGAGCTGTGGAGAGCAAGAAGGTCTCCCCTCAGCCTCCTGTTCTCCAGTTAAACCCCTCAGTTAAACCCCCTAGTTCCCTCAGCTGCTCCTCACAGCACTGGTGCTCCAGACCCTTCCTGGCCACCCTGGTTTATCTTCAGTTAGTCAGACAGCCTGACATAAGGAGATGCACATCAGCCAGTGCTCAGCAGCTCTTTCAGACTTTGAGGACAGAGAGAAAACCCTTTTCCAACAGGAACCCCCTCTGCTGAGCCCCTCCCTGTCTCCCAGTGCCACCAACAGCCCCTCAACCATGAGGAGTACCTCAGCCACATGCTCCGGGCCCCCAAAGTGATTGATCAGTTCATCCAAGGTATTGAGAGGTAGCTCTTTGCCCAGTGCTTTAACTTTTGCTAGGAGGTCCTGCTTCATCTTCTCCACGTGTTCAAATTCCCTCAGGCCGTGCAGCTCCTTCTGGGAAGGCAGCAGCTGAAAGTTACCTGCAAGGGAAACCCCAACAGTTTAGAGTCACCCGGTAACTGCAAACTGCAGCCTCCCTCAGCCAGACCAACCCCACAAAAGGGTAGTTTCTGATCTGCTGCTGGGTACCAGGGCAGAGCCCCAGTCACACTCCAGGTGCTCCTTCCTACAGCTCAAGGGCAGTTCCCAGACCCCGCAGCGAGGAAGGAGCCGACCCTGTGCTGCTGCCCTGCTTACTCCTGTCGTCGGTGAAGCCATTGAAGGTGTGCTCCACGAAGATAACGTCGTCTGTCTCAAACAGGGACTCCGGGGAGGAGTTGAAGTCACTGTCCAGCCCCATGTCGGAGTCGGTGCTGCTGTCGTCACTGATCTTGATCACAGCCGTGGGGTCACACAGGCCCCTCAGAGCCTTGGGGCAGCGGCCCCGCTGCTTCCCTGCAAGGGAGGATGAGGGGCATCAGGGAGAGTCCTTGGCCTCAGGAACAGCAAGAGCCAGGCTCAGAGAGCAGGAGGAATCACAGAGCAGCTGAAACTGCCCCAAGTGCAAAGCTGATCTTGGAAAGACAGAGCTTCTGGAAGGGTGTTAGGAAGGGAGGGAGAGCAGGGGATAGAGAAAGGAAGAAAGAGAAAGGAAGAACAAGGCTGAAGCTGGTTGCAGCCATCGGGAAGAACAGGACCCAGGAAGGATCCGCAGGGCTGGCTGTCTCCAGAGGAGGGTGCAGGACACAGGGACGTTGTTCACTTCCAAGCACAGTAAGACAGAAAAGCCCTCGCGATGCCAGAGTGGGCTCAGACCAGCTTGCAGAGGCTGCTCTGCAGTAGCAGCAGCCAGTCACGACAACCTCCCTGGTCTGGCAGTGCTGCTGCCCACATCGTTCCCCTTTCCCACTGGAGGAGAAGTCCCAGAGCCCTCCTTACCTGCAGCTTGCAGCCACTAATTTATCAGGGAGGTGGTTCTGATTACCTCCCCCAGGACACCTTCCAGCAGAGAAGCCCCCTTTCTGCAGGAGGGTCCAGCCATGCAGCCAGGACTCTTCTGTCTGCTCCCAGTACAGACCAGGGGAAGGGCAGAGCTGCTGGGTTCATGGTGGGAGCAAGGACCTACACTGTGCCAGGGCAGTGGGTCACAGGGAGGGAAGGGTGAGCGACCTGGAGCTGTCGGTCCTCCGGATGAGAGCGAGCGACAGTGGGAAGATGTGCGGGAGGGACAAACTGAAACCAGGGGCAGAGCAGCAAAAAAAACCCAATAAAACCAACAGAGCGTGAAGTAGGGAAAAGGGAAACAGGGAAAGAAAAAGCTGAGTGGCTGGGGGTGAAGCAGCAAGGCAGGAGGGCAGATGCTGGGCAGTGGAGTGTGCTCTTACGTTTTCTTTTAATGCCAGTTCCTTTTTCTCTCTTTCTTTTGGTTGAAGGAAAGTGCTTCTGAATTAGTGATAGAAAGACGCCTCTGAAAGTAAGATGCAGAATTTATTCTCGCTGCCAGGAACAGGAACATCTGCCGGTTATCAGGTAGCAACGGGTATTTCGAGGTGCGTTCAAGGATTCTATGGTTTGAGACAGCACCACAGGGGAGGGGAGATCCTGCCCCACAGCTCCCAGCGCAGCCGCTCGAGACTGAAGGGGGTTTCACCAAATGGCTCTGCCAGGGGACGGGCAAACAGGAGTGTTCAGGGGAGGCAGAGCCAAGGAAATCCTGGTCTGGCCATGACCAAGGGAGCAGGGCTGTACTGGGGAGGCTCTGCTGTGAAAGTGGAGCAGAGCCTGGGCTCATTCTCCCACATCGAGGGCTCTACCTGGCAACTGAGAGGAAGGATTCAATGGGAACCACTGAGCTGGGATGCTGTTATATCCAACGAGCCCCAGTCCCTCTCCATGCTCTGACAGCAGGGACCAACATCAGGCTGCCCAGCAAATGCTCCACCGGGTCCTGTGAGTAACTGGCTGTGGGTCCCTCGCCCTGCCAAGCAACACAACGCGGGCAGGGGGTGGTTTTGTGTGAATGGGGGGAGATCAGAAGAGGTGGAAAATGTTTCTGTGGGTTGTTCCGTAAATAAAAGAGCAAAGTCTGGTCATGTTGGGGGGATGGACCCCCAAGTGCTGGATGAGCTCTGCTGGGAAAAGTAAAACCAAAACATTGGAAGCGACAGCTGGGAGATGAAGACATGGCAGTTGGGAGCCTGGGGAGCCAAGGACAGACCTCTGAGACCTCGGTGTGAGGGGCTGGAGGAGGCAGGGGCAGCACCACCCTCCTGTGGGGGAGAGCCCAGCACTGGCTGCTCCAAGGCTGCACTGAGCTGACACCAGAAGGGCCCTGCTGTCTCTGGATGCAGAACCAGGGCTGGAGCCTCCCTTTGTTGCTCATTTTCCCCCTCACTTACACTGCCTTCCCTTCCAGCAAAGGGCTGGGCTACTATTTGCTCACTGAACTGTTGATTTTTAACCCAAATTCTCAGCACTTTTAAACAACTGCTTCTTCCCAGCAGATTCCCCAACAAGAAATCCCCTGCAATAAAGGCAGGATGAGGCGCTGGCAGGCTCAGCAGATGCCGGGAGAGCATTGAGCAGTCTGTGTGAGTCCTAACAATCCTACCTCCAACAGCTGAGCTGGGCTCAGCGGGACCACAGAGTCCTCAGACCAAGTTCCTCGGGATTCTGTCACACAGAAACCAACTGTAGAGACCAAACCAGTCCCAGCACACTGTCAGCAAACTGGGATTTCTTTTTGAGGAAAGGACTGGAGACAGCAGGGTGACACAGACCAAGGCAAATCCCCCACCCATATGGGAGCAAAGCTTGGGCTAAGCTGCACACACAGTGTGTCTGCCATCTCTCACTGCTTTACCTGCTGTCACTTCACAGCAGCTCAGTGAGAGCCCTGCCAGCTGCAGAGCAGTCAAACCCAGCCCAGGCACCATTCCTGCAACTCCTTCCTCCCACCGCTCCAGCGATACCACCTCATGCTGTCACCCTGCCCTCTGCCGTTACCAGAGATCCTCCTGCACCTTCCCTACCCAGTTCTCCAGAGTCAGACCAGTATACACCACAGCTGAGCTCCCACTGCAGCCCCCCTGGCCTGGCACCCTTTCTGTGCCTAGAGTCAGGTCAGGCTGCTCCAGTAAGCTGGGACCACGGAAGACTCAAGAATACTGGACCTGGCTCATAAATCCCAGTGAAGAAACAAAGCCCCAGGGACACAGTGTCCTCTCTCTGTGTTTACAGGACGTGAGGAAACCACCTCTCAGATAGCAAACTGCTTCTCAACAACTGCAGTGACAAGCAGCCCCAGGGCAGGGCTTTCCCTAGCAGCCTTCATCCATCCACCCACCCACCCCTCCCTCCCTCTCCCTCAGAGGAAAACCAGGGATTTGCAACTCACTCTGCAGCAGAGACAAAGCAGTTGAGGTGCCCATCGTTCTCATCCAGGACTTCTCTGGTGCGGGCTTCCCCCGTGGACTGCAGCCCAATGACGATACACTGCAAGGAAACACAGCACCTCCTGTAGCCTGAACATGAGGAGGCTCTCTGAGAGCAGCTGACCCACAGCTGCCATGGAGGAACAGCGGGAAATGAGGCTGAATTCACAGAATCCCAGACTAGGTTGGGTGGGAAGATTGCTCAGACCTTACCCAGTGCCAGGGGCAGCGCAAGGTGCCCCCAGCCCCATCCAACTTGGCCTTGGACACTGCCAGGGATGGAGCAGCCACAGCCTCCCTGGGCAACCTGTTCCAGGGCCTCAGACCCCTCACAGGGAGGGGTTTCTCCCCGAGATCTCATCTCAATCTCCCCTCTTTTAGCTTGAACCCAGCCCCCTTGTCCCAGCACTGGATCCCTTGGAAAAAGACCCTCTCCAGCTTTCCTGGAGCCCCTTCAGGTGCTGGAAGCTGCTTTGAGGTCCCCCTGGAGCCTTCTCTCCTCCAGCTGAACAGCCTCAATTCCCTCAGCCTGTCCCCAGAGCAGAGGAGCTCCAGCCTTCCGATGCAGCAGGCCCCCTCTGGACCTGCTCCAACACTCTGCTTCTTGTGTTGGGGACTCTGGAACTGTTCACAGTTATCTCCCCAGGGTCATTTCTTTACTGGGAGTGCCCTGGGAAATCCACTGCTGCTCTTCACTCTAGTTAACCTGAAGAGAAGTTCAGCCTTCAAGAGGCTGGAAATTGCTCTCAAGCCAGGCAGTACCAAACTCCCTTTGGTTGCAGACAATGGAATAGAAGTCCCTCGCAGGGTAAGACAGCTCCTATCTCACCTTATCCTTGGCCAGCTCCTCCTTGGCCAGCTCCACAAGCCGCCGGACCTTGGCAGCGATGCAGAGGTACTTGAAGAAGCGCTGGTGAGCCGACCAGAACTGACCCCAAAGCGATTTGCGCGATTCCAAGCCAATCCAGTCAGCTGCCTGCTGGAACACCATCAGGGCCTCTGCCCACTGCAGGCGACACCAAGAGAAGGTTGGTTAATGCTTTAGGTTTCCACTGCTGCTGCTGTCAGAACAATCTGGGGGGTGAGAAGCTGATGGAATCAGGACTCTTGTCGCTGTGTCAGGCTGAATCGACAGCCCGGTCGCTCCTGCTGCGTCAGCATGGTGCTGCCAGCCCTGCTTTTCCAGTCATGGGACTTTGAATCCGAGCTGAACAGCTTTATGGTTTACTTTTTTGCAGAAGCTGAGCCTGGGTGCCCCCTTGCTGTGGGAACAGCCTGGTTAGGGTGCTCCGAGCCTCCCGCACACACAGCAGCAGAACCCAAAGAGCGATTAAACAGGGGGAGCAGCTCACCAACTTGGCTGCCTTGTCGTAGACGATCTTGTACTGCTCATCCAGCGGGATCTCCTCGATTCTGAAGGTCACTCCAGTGAAGCTGAGCTGCCTGGCAATGTACATCCCACTGACCTTCATATCCATGGCCACAATCTCCATCGCACCAACTCCCCTGGGAAAGAGAAACTGCTGTGAATCCCAGACTGGCTGAGGTTGGAAGGGACCCCAGAGTTCATCTCCTCCAACCCCCTGCCAGGGGCAGCAATGCCTCTCAGCCAGATTTGGTTGCTCAAGGCCTCATCCAACCTGGCCTTGAACACCTTCAGGGAGGGGGCAGCCACAGCCTCTCTGGGCAGTTGATTCCAGAGTCTCTTCACCCTGGCACTCAAGAAGTTCTTCCTCAGGTCCACTCTGAGCCTCCTCTCCTTCAGTTTCAAACCCTTTCCCCTTATGCTGTCGCTGGATCCCCTCGGGAAAAGTCCCTCTGCAGTCTTAGTGGAGGTTCCCTTCAGGTGCTGGCAGATCTAAGGTCCCTCCCAGAGTCTTCTCTTCCCTGGGCTGAACAACCCAGCTCCCTCAGCCTGTACCCAGAGCAGAGGTGCTCCAGCCCTGGGATCATCTCTGTGGGCTGTGGACTGGCTCCAACAGTCCTCTGTCCTTCTGATGCTGGGGACATCAGCATTGGCCGCAGGATTTGAGGTGGGTTCTCACCAGAGTAGAATAGAGGGGCAGAATCCCCTCTCTGGCTCTGCTGGCCCCACTTCTCCTGATGCAGCCCAGGCTCCAGTTGTCCTGCTGCACTGGAAGAGCTCCTTGCCGGTTCCTGGGGAGCTGCTCATCAAACACCACCTCCAAGTCCTTCCTTCAGGGCTACTCTCACCCCACTCTGCACCCACTACCAGTGAATCTCCTTCCCTGGCTACACAGCACCACTTAGCTCCTCTGCAGAACCCATTTCCCAAGCAAAAGCTGCCACAACACAAAACCCGCAGGACACAGGGTGCTGGAGCCAGCTCACCTCTTCTCAATCGCATGCAGGAACTCGTCGAAGGCTCGGAAAGGGGTGCCCTCCCCCCAGATGCCCAGGCGGCTCATGTAGATCATGTTCTTTGGCTCAGAAGCACCTGTGGGAAGACAACTGCCCGTCAGCAGAACCCGAGGCAGTGGCGAGCGCCTCACCTGAGGGAAGTGGAAGGCCTTACCTGTGGCACTGGCGTAGACCACCCTGGCCTGAGGCAGCTTGTTCTGCAGGGCGAGCACGGCTTTGCCCATTTTGGTGGAGCTGGCGTTCTTGGCTTTGTGACACTCGTCAAACACGATCTGGGGGGGAGGCCATCAAGGAGAATGGACCAGCGTCATCCTGCGGCCTGAGCCAACCAGTCGGGCAACCAGTCCCAGTACCTGCTGGAGGGTCTAGCTCTCCACATTGCTCAGAATGGGGAGATTTAGAAAAGGGAGGATTTAGATCAGAGATTAGGAGGAATGGGCTGAGGCCCTGGAACAGGGTGCCCAGTGAAGGTGGAGAAGTTCCAGGGGGACCTTACAGCAGCTTCCAGAATTTGAATGGGCTCTGGGAAAGCTGGAGAGGGGCTTTTTGCAAGCAGTTCTGGTGCTGGGAAAAGGGGGCTGGGTTCAGACTCAAAGAGGAGAGATTGAGGTGAGATCTGAGGCACAAACCCCTTCCTGTGAAGGGGCTGAGGCCCTGGAACTGGTTGCCCAGGGAGGCTGCGGCTGCTCCACCCCTGGCAGTGCCCAAGGGCAGGTTGGATGGGGCTGTGGGCACCCTGCTGTGGTGAGAGGTGTCGCTGCCCCTGGCAGGGGGTTGGGGGAGTTCTGAGCTCCCTCCCAACCCAACCCCATCTGGGATTTTGTGCAATTGGTTGGTTTGGCTCCATCCTGAACTCTCAGACCCCAAGTCCACTCCCTCATCTTGCTCCTCTTACTTCCAAGGGGTTTTGTCCTGGAGTGCTGAGTGGTTCAGTGATGCTGAGCATCCCAGCTGATTCTTTCCCCATCCCACAAACACTGCAGCCTGTGGAGCATAAGGGAAGCCCATAGGGGGACGAGTGTGCTCACACCAGTTCAACATCCACCAGAGGTGTTCCGGTGCCTTCAGACTCCCCCAAGCTCTTTGTACCCATCCCAGGAGTGCAGCTCTTCTCTCTCCAGTTTGTGTTTGGTTGGGTTCTGTTGTTAAAGGATACAACTCCATCAAAGTTCTCCCTGCACCAGTCCAGGATCTGTTTTAAGCGGGTCCTGTGCTGCCCTCCTGCCTGGCTCTCACCAATCAGCGCAGAGTACGTGGCGAAGAGGACTCCTTCTGAGGTAGCTGTGTCACCATATTTAATCTGCAGAGAAGAACCACAGCAGTCACCATCATGATACTGGTCCGTAGGACAGCTGGCCCACCTTTTGTGCTGGGATTGTGCAGGACACAGCCTCCTGGTGCTGGGAAAGTGCCAGAGTGGGTTTAGAGAAGGGCAATGAGGGTCATGAAGGGGCTGGAGCACCAGTGCTGTGAGGAGCAGCTGAGGGAACTGGGGAGAGGGTTTAACTGGAGAACAAGAGGCTGAGAGGAGACCTTCTTGTTCTCCACAGCTCTCTGACAGCAGGTTGGAATGAGGAGGGACTCAGACTCCGCTCCCTGGTGCTCAGTGATGGGAGCAGAGGAAATGCTGTACCAGGGGAGGGTCAGGCTGGCTGTGGGGAAGAATCTCTTCCCCCAGAGGATCATCAAACCCTAGCCCAGGCTGCCCATGGCAGGGCTGGAGTCCCCGTGTTGGGAGGGATTGAAGCACCGTGTGGAGCTGGTGCTTAGGAACAGGGTTTGGGGGACCCTGGCAGTGCTGGGGCTGAGGTTGGATTGGAGAAGCCTCAAGGTCTCTTCCAACCATAGGGGTTCTGGGATTCTGAGAACAAAACCCCACTCAAGAGCAGAGCAGACAAAACCCTGTTGGGAGCTGATGTCTGATGTCTTCACTTGTATTTGGCACCAAGGCTCAGTGCTGACAGAGACTTTAACTGCCTGGCTGAACTCCACTGGCCAATGTGTCAGCACATCTGGCCTCACACAGGGAATCGTCGAGGCCATGCTAGGGCTTCGGTCTTCTGGCCAACTGAAGTCACCTCATTTTTATTTCTTTTAAGCTCCAGGTCAGATCTTTTCAGTGTTTTGAACCTTCCCAACAGTTTAACTACTTCCAGAAAATCCATTTTCTCTCTAGGTGCCCAAGTTTCTGTCCTGGGTCCCAAAGAAAAGGTACTGGGTTGGAGGGGGGCGGGGACACACAACAAAATAATCTGCTCCCCAGGTGAAGAAAGTTCCAGTTAAAGTTGCTTTGGTCTGAAAACAAACAGCCCTTTTTGTTTCCTAATAGAGTGTGCTCAGGGGTGTCCAACACCTGTGGGTGCCACCGACTTCCTGAGAGCTGGCTGCTACCATTACAAACAGCATAAACAGTAAATGAAGTGCCGTTAGAAAGCAGTGGTGGGGCAGGCAAAAGCCTGGCTAAGGCTGATGCCCACGGCAAGAGACTGAAGCACAGGCTATAGAATCATAGAATCATCTGGGCTGGATCCTCCAGGATCACCCAGCCCTCATCCCAACAGCTCCCTAACCCCTACACCTTGGCCTCACGGGCTCTAGTTACTTGGTTTTTAAACACCTCCAGGGATGGGGACTCCACTACCTCCTTGGGCAGCCTTTTCCAGTGCCCAACTGCTCTCTCAGGGAAGAACTTCTTCTGAAGAGCCAATCTAAACCTCTCCTGATGCAACTTGAGGCCATTTCCCCTTGTCCTATCATTAGGAATTTGGGAGAATAGACCAGCACCAGTCTCACTACAACCTGCTTTGAGGTAACTGTAGAGAGCAAGAAGGTCTCCTCTCAGCCTTCTCTTCTCTAGACTGAATAGACCCCAGTTCCCTCAGCCACTCTCCACAGGGCCTGTTCTCCAGCCCCATTGCCCTTCTCTGGCTCTGCTCCAGCCCCTCAATGTCCTTTGGATCCTGTAGCACCCAAAACTGGTCCCAGTACTCCAGGTGGGGTCTCATGAGTGCAGAGTACAGGGGCACCGTCACCTCCCTGCTCCTGCTGGTTACCCTGTTCCTGATCCAGGCCAGGATGCCATTGGCCTTCTTGACCACCTGGGCACCCTGCTGGCTCCTGTTCAGCTGGCTGGCAACCAACACCCCCAGGGCCTTCTCTGCCAGGCAGCTCTCCAGCCCCTCTTCCCCACAGAAGCCAGTGAAGAACCCTTCACATAACTGCTGGCTGTTTCTTTGGAGAAATCTCTCAACTCCATCACTGAATAACTGGAACAAAGTCTGAAACTCCTGGGGTTTGCTCAGCCCTGGCCCCACGGCTGCACCCTGCCAGGTGCCAATTTCTGCATCCACACTGCTCTCTCCCTCACTCTGCAAAGCAGATCCTGGAACCAGCACCGGGAAGTGTGAGCCCAGGAGAGCAGAGCATGGCCAGGTCTGGCAGGGGCTGTTCCCTCCACAGGACTCTCTGGGTTAGAGCGATGAAAAAGGCTGGGGGGTCCTGCTGCACTTGGCTCTTGTCTGGAGCCACCTGTCGCTCCCCGCGGGAAGCAGCTCTGTGCTCAGCAGGCAGCTCCGCAGAGCTCAGAGAAACAGCAGGAGTCTGCAGTGAGCAGAGCACGGGGAGAGAAGGGAACAGAAGGGAAGAGCGAGCAGCCTGCTTCCTGCTTCTGTGTGGAGGCAGAAACTACTAAGGCAGATCCATCTAACTGTTACTGATCTGCTGGAGCTGCACTGAGCCTGCTCCCCCTACCTTATTCAGAGCGTGCACAGGAATGTGGGAGGCTTCGATGTCCTTCAGGTCTCTCTCAGCATCATACTTGAGATCATTGGAGACGCTGAACCTGCAAAGCGAGATGTGGGGCTGGTTCTCTCCGCAGGGCAGTCGGGGCTGGCAGGGTGAGTAATCGCTCTACGGCAGCAGGAGGTGTGCGAAACCCTCACATCCCCGCTGCCCACACAGCCCAGCGCAACACCCCGCAGCGCTCTGCCACTTACGGCAAGCTCAGGGCATCCTGCAGTAAAACCTTAGCCTCCAGGGAAGTCCACAGATACCAGTCCAGGACTTCAAAGAGAGCAGGACAGGCTTGACATTGCACTCGGAGTAGAACCTAATCTGCTTCTTCAGGGTGACTCACTCTGCATCGCTGCTGCAGGGGAAATATTCCCACTCCACAGGCACAAAGAGGTGGAAACAACTTAACCCAAGGCCACAGCATGAGTCAACGCTGAAGCCAACATCAGCACTAAGGAATTCCTCGCTCCTAGATCCAAACTTAACTCCAAGACCTTACGGGAAGACGGTAAAAAACCCCGAACCAATCCCACAACTCACCAGAGAGCCTTCTTCCTCCCCCGGAGATAATTCTCAAAGATGATGCCTGCGACTGTCCTGCCCTTTCCAACGCCAGCGCCATCCCCGATGAGGAACCCAGCTCGCTGCCCGTTGGGCAATAACACCTCATGTTGCTGCAAAAGAACAGAACTGGAGATCAGAGCAATTGTGGCCGTGATGTCAGCTCATGAGAGCATCACTCGCCCCCTTCACACCTCCCATTCCTGCCACTGCATTTCCTGCTCAGGCAAAGGGCAGCAGGGACAGCTCTGGCCAAGTTCATGAGGAGCAGTTAATGGGAAAGGCCCCCCAGAATGTAAAGCTCTTCCCTCTGCAACAGAAAAACCCCTTCCTGGGAGGGGGCTGAAGCCCTGGAGCAGGTTGTCCAGGGAGGCTGGAGAAGAGAAGGCTCTGGGAGGACCTTAGAACAGCTTCCAGCACCTGAAAGGACTCCAGGGAAGATGGAAAGGGACTTTTTCTGGGTGATCCATTGCTGGGACAAGGGAGCTGCGTTCAAGCTCAAAGAGAAGAGACTGAGGTGAGATCAGAGGCACCTCACTCCTGTGAGTGGGCTGAGGCCCCGGAACAGGCTGCCCAGGGAGGTTGTGGCTGCTCCATCCCTGGCAGTGTCCAAGGGCAGGTTGGATGGGGCTGGGAGCACCCTGGTCTGATGAGAGGTGTCGCTGTCCATGGCAAGGGCTTGGTGCTGAGGGAGCTGTGAGCTCCCTCCCACCCAACCCAGCCTGGGACTTGACAAAGAGCCAAAGTTCTGGCCTCATTGCCAAGAAAACCTCACAGAGGTCATTGGCTTAACCCAACCCCTTCCAAAAGGCATTTTGATGGAGCCAAACTCCATCCCCTGTCCCACAGGTCATTCTAAAACCCACAGGAACAGCTGCCCATCCCAAAGGCAGAAGCCCACAAGCGCAGGACCGTGCAGCAGGTACCTGGCAGGCATAGATGATGGCTTCCAGCTGTAGTGCAGAGAGTGACCCTTTGTCAGCGACAGAGCGGGGCAGGGCCAGGCTGTAGGTGATGTCGGGCGGGGGGACGCTGGATAGAGTGCTTGTTTCCACCACTAGGTCAGGGTGGTGCTTCCCAATCTTGGCTAAAGGACAACACAGAATAGAGATGTCATGCTCTTCGCTCTCACAGGGCACCTCAACACGGGCTGCAGAGCTCACGGCGACAGTATGGAGCCTCTGCTCAGGATCAGGACAGACAACCTTAAGCCCTGCTCTTCACTCTTTGGTTCAGATTGCCAAAGCCAAGGGCTGCCTCCCCCAAAGCCAAGCGACAGCAGAAGGCTGTGTTCTATGAACAGAGCAACCATAAAGGCCACAGGATACCAGTAACTTGCAGTTACCCCCCTGCAGGGGCTGTTTGTTAGGTTGGGCCCACAACAGAGTTAACAGAACCTCTCACACTCACACTTGGAGGGAACATATTCTGCATAGGTCTCCGTCTGCCCCAGCTCTTCCGTTTCTTCCTCCTCACCTTCATCCTCATCCTCTGCAGGAGCCTGAGACTGCAAAGACACACAGCATTGACCCCACAAGAAGGTCCTTGCTGAGCTGTGGGCACACAGAGCCAGAAGCTGCTGTTTGAACCACCCCCCTGATTCACAAACCCCTCCAGCACAGCAAGTGGCCCTGGTGGGGCTGGGTTGATGGTTGGACTGGATGAACTTGTAGCTCTCTTCCAATCTTAATGATGCTGTGATCTAGAAATCATTCACAGGCTGCAGCAATACAAGGAAAAACACCTGAGAGAGCTCATCCAGGGCCCAGTGAGAGCTTTAAGAGCTTCTTCCAACACCCAGTCCTACACAGCATTAGGAAAGGTGGTCACGAAGCTCTTCAAAGGGGCTGTGGGCCAGTGTGACTCTGCCCGGTGAGTAACGGACCTACAGCAGCACAGCAGAGCAATACAAAGTTGTTCTTTAACAGCCCAAATCCTTCAATTATTTGGGCTGGAAAAGACCTTCAAGCTCATCGAGTCCAACCATTAACCCAACTGCCCCGGGGTCACTGCTAAAGCCTGTCCCTGAGCTCCAGATCTCCACCAATTCCCATGTCGCTCTCACCTGGTAGCTTATGAGGAGCGGGGTGCTGGGGAGAGCAGAAACAGGGTCACTCAAGCTGTTTAAGCCAGTGAAGGATCTGCTGGATGAGAAGAGCTGGAACAGAAAAGGTGCTGGTGAGAAGGAGCCTTCAGCCCCAGCCCACAGCCCGCCCTGAGGCTGGAAATCCAACAACAGCAAAGAAACTGCTTTTCCCTTGTGCTTCCCTACTCTGCCGCTCCTGACAACCGCTGTCCTGGCTACAAGGACTCTGCAGATCCTCACGGGTTTCATGTGCACTGCTGAGTCCAGCTGAGAGCTGGGGCTGGATCTGCTGGAAACAGCATTGCTGGGGGGAGCAGAACAGGAGATGTGGGGAGCAGCACAAGGAGATGTGGGGAGCAGCACAAGGAGATGTGGGGAGCAGCACAAGGAGATGTGGGGAGCAGCACAAGGAGATGGGCAGAGCCAGGGAGACCCCAACAGGGGCAAAGGCTGAACAAACTGCAATCCAAAGGCATTGCTGTGAAGGGCTTTTCCCCAGGGCAGTGATGTGAGGGAGATATCAAACTGCCACAGGGGCCAGAGCTCTGTGTCAGAGGTAGTGGCAGCTTTGGACCATCCTGTACACAGCAGTGCAGCCAGTGGGGAGAGCTTCAAAGAGCTGGGAAGGCAGAGCTGAGGAGATCCTCCGCCTGCCCTGCTGGAAGAAAAATCACTCTGGAATTTCCTGACAGCAAGCAAGGTCAGGCCAGGAGCTCGTGGCATCCAAAGCCAGCAACAGCTCCAGAAGCAGCACAGGAGCGCTAGACCTGAGAGAGACCCAGGCTCTCCAGCAGCAGTGCAGGGCGGGAGGCTCCACAGCAGCAACACTCCAGTTATTTCCTCCTGTTTTTAAATTTAGGGACAAAAAAAAAAAGGACAGAAAAAACCACCCTCCGTTACTGGAAGCCTGAGTCAGAATTACCAGAAGGAAGCTGGACGGAAGAGCTCTTTTCAGTGCCAACAAATCTGGAGAGCAGGTGAAATCTCTCCACCTACAAATCTGAGCTCAAGGCACCCGCTCCTCTGCAGGCAACAGGAGGGCCCAACTTTGCTGGAGTGGCAGCATCTGCTTGTCTCAGTCCCAGCAGCAAATGCAGCTCTGGTTTTGCATCACAGAGTCTTCGAAGCACAGCCCCCTGCTTATCGCGACCCCGAAGCAGGGCTCTGGCACACATTGCTCCACCTCAGCACTGCCAGAGAGGTAACTGGAGAACTGAACTCCCCACACAACCAGGAACACCCTGCCAGGAATGGTCTGGGAGAGACCAGGAGCTGCAGTGGGTGATGCACAACCTCATCCCACACTCAACTTGTTCAATTCCTTCCTTTCCCTGCTCTGCTCCCCTCTCAGTTTGATTTTTCTCCTTCCTCTGGCCTGATAAGAGGACCAGAAGAGGCAGCCACATCCCACGTGAGAGCACTGCTACATAAGGAGGGGACACTAACCGGTACAACCTGACAGTGCCAGCAGGACTTGATCTCACTCCACTGTTCTCTCTTCCCCATTACCCTCCCTTCTGCCTCATCCTGCCACAGGACAAGGATCTGGCTGAAAAGCTAACTCCCCTCCACAGAAATCACTTCCCTACCCAGGAGGATCAACAGAGCCAACTTCAACCCTGCATCTCCCTTCTTTGGGGGAGCAGCTCCATGTCCAGCTGTTTCCTCTCCAGTCACTGCGCACAGGCTGAAGGAGCTGGGGTTGTTCAGCTCAGGGAAGAGAAGACTCTGGGAGGGACCTTAGACCTGCCTTCCAGGACCTGAAGGGGACCTCCAGGAAGACTGCAGGGGGACTCTCACAAGGGGAGATGGTTTGAAACTAAAGGAGAGGAGGTTCATAGTTGATCTGAGGAAGAAGTTCTTCAGTGCCAGGGTGGAGAGACTCTGGAATCAACTGCCCAGAGAGGCTGTGGCTGTGCCTTCCCTGGAGGTGTTCAAGGTTGGATGAGGCTTTGAACAACCAAATCTGGCTGAGAGGTGTTGCTGTCCCTGGCAGAGGGCTGGGGGAGATGAGCTCTGGGGTCCTTTCCAGCCAAGGCCAGGCTGCAATTCTCTGATGACAGCTGAGGAACAGGAGGAGAGAAACTAGAACAAGGAGACTCAATTCCCCACTCCCCTTCTTCAAACAGCTCCACAGGGTAGATGGTTCATTATTTCAAGAGGTCCCAGGGCCACCCTCATACTGGGATCTACACGGGGGTTTCACATGGGACGTCCTGCTTAGTCCACGAGTTGTCCTGTGTCAGAGCTGTTCAGAGATGCTGCTTCTGCTCCTCCTACCTCCGTGAGACTGAAATTCTGGAGAAAAAACAACTGTCCTGAGAGCTTAGGGCAGGGCTGGTCACTGCTCCGGGGTTAATCTGGTGACTGGCTGCACCACAACAGGAAGGGTCAGGAGAGCACCCACCTCACCCAGTGTGATGGGGCTGTGCCCTAGGAACTGCTCTGGCTGCAGCAAAAGCCAAAACTCCTGCAATTTTATGGAGAATACAGTGGTGGAATGATGTGAGGAGGGACAGGAGAGCTTATCCCTGCCAGTGTGTGGGTGCAGGGTGTCGACACAGGCTCCTGCACTGAGTGCTAGGGCAGAGAATCCTTTGCTTCAGCACAGCTGGCAACACACCATCAGTTTGCTGTCTTTTAGCAAGAACAGCAGCAGGCACCTCTGAATTCCAGGTAACAAAGGTGGTGCCAACGGGGAGCTGATTCATTTACCTGTGAGTTACCAGAGAAAAACGGAATTAAAATCTCCTGCCCTGGATGGAACCAAAGTGACACCTCCTCAGGGAACCTCCAGTGTGGTTACACCAAGACAAATCCACCAAGCAGCCAAACCACCCCCCACTCCCCAGCTCTGCCCTCACAAAACACAGATAAGACACTGTTTAAAATAGCTGGAGATGCTTCTCCAGAGGAAATCGTTTCTAAATGGAATTCCAATGAGTTAATTAGCCTTATCTGAACCCAAGTGCTCTGCAGGAGGACAAGGGGCAGGGAGGAGGACGTGAAGAACAGCA
Source organism: Phoeniculus purpureus (assembly GCA_028565055.1). Lineage (NCBI taxonomy): Eukaryota > Metazoa > Chordata > Aves > Bucerotiformes > Phoeniculidae > Phoeniculus > Phoeniculus purpureus. The sequence continues at coordinate 1,581,928 of JAOXOE010000866.1, forward strand.
CGAACCAGGGCTGGAGATGCTGCTCTGCCGCAGGCAGACAGCTACGCACACCCTTACACAGCTGGTCTCTCCCTTGCACTCCTCAGGCTGCTGTTAGAGCAGCTTTGCCCAGTGAGGGTTTTGCTGGAGGCTGCACATATACAAAATTACCAGAGTTTTTAGGCAGTGGGTGTCTTGACCAGAGTCCTTGTGTTTAGAAACAGCACCACAGAACCACTGCTGCAGGGATTTAGGCTGCTACATTGGAAAAAACAACCAGAAGAGGAGTAAGGCACAAACCTCTGCCCTGGGGATGTAGCTCACAGAGTCATAGAGCCCCTCTGGCTGGAAGAGACCTTGAAGCCCCTCAAGTTCCAGCCTCAGCCCCAGCACTGCTAGGGCCCCCCACATCCTGTCCCTAGGCACCAGCTCCACATGGTGCTTCAATCCCTCCCAACACGGAGACTCCAGCCCTGCCTTGGGCAGCCTGGGCCAGGGTTTGATGATCCTTTGTGGGAAAAGATTCTTCCCCACAGCCAGCCTGACCCTCCCCTGGTGCAGCTCGCAGCAGCTCTTCTCTAGCTTTCTGAATCATCAGACTCACAAGGCTGTGATGTCTTCAGCCATTTCTCTGCCTCCAACAGCCCTGGTCTCTTCTCACTGTCTCAAACTTCATGTTCAGACTGGTCCAAGGCTACCACAGTGTGTTGGACTGTCTGTGCAGCCCTGGCTGCCAGTGCAGCAGCCTGGCCCCAGCCCTCTAACACCTCTATCTGCGGGAAGAAGGACAGTGGGACTCTGTCTCCCACCACAAACCAAGGGCTAAGCAGAGAATGTTTCCCCCCAGAGGAAACCTCCTGCACGGCTGGGCACCGCCTGTGAGAGCTGAGCCCCAGTGACTCTGCAGGTATTGGTTCCCCCAACCACCAGAGCTGGTGGCTCTAAGCAGTGAGTGACAGAGGGTTGTGCAACAGTGAGTCATCGGTCCCAGGCAGAGGAGGGACAACAAACAGCAGAGGGTTGGTAGGAAGGCACAGACCCCCAGGCTGCTGTGAGACTGCTGGGAGCTCACACGCCCATGGAAACCCGGAGATGTAGGAGCTTGCCGGACTCTGTCTCACAAAGCAAACACTGATGGTTAAGCCTCATGCTGCCCTACCTGCCACAGCTTGCGAGAGAAAAGCTAGTGCCTGCTCCACCCTCTGAAACTCACAGCATACAGACCCCTCTGGGGATGTCCCGGTTCTCTCCTGCTTGCAGGAGACTCTCCTTCCCTCGAGTGTGACTGGTAAAAGCAAACCAGCACCATTCTACTGCAGCTTTGGCTCTGGGCTGGTTTCTGAGGTCCCTAGTGAGCACACCAAGGTATTTACTGCCTGATGGGGAGGATGGAAGTGGAGCAGCCCGTTACCTCTGTCGTGTTCTGCTGCGGCGTGTTGACATCCCAGAGCGTTGGCACGTGGTTCAGGCCGTCGGCAGGCAGGAAGTCTTTCGGATCCGCAATATCAGAGAGGGAGTCCGCCGGGGATGAGAAGAGGGAGTTGTTGGAGAGCTCATCGAGGTATGAAGAATCCTGAGATGGAGAAGGGACCACGGTTAGAGACAGCAGGATGAGAAGCCCAGAGAGGTCCTGTCGCACACCTACTCCCCCAGGAAGGTTTCATTTCTTGCTGTTAAATGAGAGCAGCTCTGCTCTTTCACGCTCCATGAACCTCAGAAATTACCTTGTACATGAGGACATGCTCAAGCAGCTGCTTTCAAATTTCAATTTTATTGGAGAAAAGATGGAAAAGCACTGAGCAGCCTGGCCAGGTGGTGAAGACTGACCCCGACTCTGCCCATCTCTGTCAACAGGAGCAAAGAGGAGCCCCCGCAGGGAGACGTCAGTCCCCTCAGCTCTGTGCGTGATTCAAAACACTGAAAAGTCCTCAGCCAGCACCCAAAGGCCTCAAGGACTTCATTCATGCAGAAACCCACCAAGTCCAGCTGCTCCTGAGGAGGACACAGCCCCTTTCACTGCAATTCAGACCACAGCAGTAACTGGAGGGTTTGGGAAAAATGAGTCTCCTCATGCCAGGTTCTGCCCAACAGGGAGGAGCAGCAGTGTCATCTGGACCTGCATCTGGGCAGATCCTGGCAAGCCTGCCCTCCCCTTCCTGAGGACAGCCCTCAGGCCACACAAGAAGAGAAGGTGCTGAGGATGGGGCTCTGCCCTCCTTTTCTGGTGCCTCAGCTGACAGCACTACCACAACTGCTCTATTTCGTGCCAGCTCGGTGATGATGCTGGTTTGAGTCATGCGGCTCAGGAAGAGCCTTCCATCCCCTCCATGCCATCCCTTCCTGCTATCCCTTCCTGCTCTGCTTTGCTCCAAATGTCAGTTGGTAAGAACCAGCACCCAGGAGCCCTTCTGACTGCACCCTTTCAGCTCCCCTCCCTCATCAAACCTCCTCAAAGCAGAAAAATCTCTCTCTGCTCATTCTCGAGGAGCTCCCAAGCACCACTGCAGAGGAGTCAGTGCTGCAGAGGGGTGGGCAGACAGACCAACGGGGTCGTTCTTAGTGCTCCCCAGACTCTGCCAACACAAATCACTCCTGTGGTTTTTCCCGAAGGTTGGCTGTCAGCAGGCTGCCAGCCCGAGCTCCCAGCCGTGCCAGCTAACCAAGTGAGAGTGATAACAGTGCCGTGTGGCTGCCAGGAGAGCCCCGGCGGCTGATAGCAGCAGAAATTGCTGGTCGTTTCCAGTTAGGGGCCAATTTCCTACTGCGAGGCAGAAAGGCAGCCAACAGATTTCTGAAAGTCACTCACCCTGCCTGACACCGGCCCTTCAGCAGCTGAGCCTGCTCCTTGGCGCCTCAGCCCAGCCTCTCCCCTATTGATATCAGAAGTTACAGGTCTGCAGTGCTTGAAACCAGCAGGATTTGCCCCCTTTACCCTCTTCAAGTGCCATACAGGGGGACCCAAAGTGCTCCTGGTTGGACCAGGACGAGCTCTGGCCAGGCTGGGATGTGACACCACTGCTCTCTGCCAGCTGCTCATGGGCAGCGTTTCCTGCACAGCTCCTACTGCTGGTACTTCTAGGGCTATTTTAGGATTACCCAGAAATTGAGGCTTTTCAGAGATCAGGGCAGGCACCCAGACCCATTGTCTCAGAATTAAGTCGTCTCTGGAAACGGGGCTCAGCTTCATGCTTGAGAAAGCAGAACTTGGGTAGATGTGGTCTCTCACGGCCAGAGCAGAAGCGTCCTGCAGGAACCTGCCTGTCCTCCTCCCACAGACTCACGCTCCTGCCTCTGAAAGAGCAGCAGAGGTGGGATTTACCCAATCACTGCTCACACTATGGAGATTTTTATTCCATTAACCCCATCCCGAGGTCTATCCCAGTCTTCTGATTCCCTCAAATCACTGTCTGTCACCTCCCCTCACTCTCCTCCCCAGCCCTCTGCTGCTTCTCCTCGTGATCAAGAACAAGAGCTGCACTGTCCTCACAACCCTCTTCAGATCCCCCCAGGGCCATGGATAACGCAGAGCACTGGCACTGGGGCTCCCTGTGCCTCGGAAAGGGCTGCCCTTCACATTACCCTGCTATAGAACAGCTCAGATCAATTTCACAGTAAATCTTCTGGCTGTTCCCAGGAAGGATGGACAGACAGACTGTCTGGTCACCCATCAGCTCCAGAACCCAACACATCAGAGCAACCAGAGGACCACGGAGGCTGTCTGACACTCCAGACACAGAGGACAACTGCAGACTGGTATCAAGAGGTTGAGCAGAGGGGCTCTGAAGAAGGGAGCCCAGAAATTCAACCAACCAATTCTATCTGCTCTGAGTACCTGCTATAACATGGTGACACAGATTGCTCCCAAGACCGACCTGGAACCACAAGTAATCCCTTAGAACTCTGCCATAGCTGCTCCTGAGACACAGAGAGGCTGAGTCTGGGGAGACTCTGAGTGCAAATCTAAAGACAGCCCAGCCCAGGCTCAGCCTGTGCTCAGCAGGGAGGAGGAAAAGGAGACTCCTGCTTCCAACCAACCCACAGAGCTCAGCTCACTCAAGGAGCTGCAAGAACCAGCTCCTGCTCCTAGCAGGCAGGAGGAGACATCGTTGTCCTTGATTTTAAATCTAAAAGATGAGAAACCTTCCTCACTTTCTGCACACTGAGAGGAGAAGGACAATTTTCCCCTCTCAAGGCCAGGCAGACCTGGGAGGCACTGGGCAAAACGCTGGAGGCTCCAGCCCCATTCAGCCTGGGCTTTATTTCCGTTCCAGCCTGAAGAGCTCTCTCATGCTGTGGTGTTTAACCGACTGCTGAGGGCTTTGGCTGCAGCAGTATCTCCAGGAGCTGGATGGTCTCAATCCCCACAGAGTCTCGTTGGTCAGCCACAGTGAGATCCTCTCTGCAGGTTTTACTTGCTGGCAGATACCCCTGACAGAAGTTTGGAAGGAAACCCAGGGGCACAGCAGGATAAGGCTGAAGAACAGCCTGGGGTGGCAACTAGGGTGACAAAGGCAGATCGGTGCTGGGCTGGAACAGAACAGAACTCGTGGAAGCACCTCCAGAACCCCAGAGACCCCAGCAAGCAGCCAGCGCCCCTGCTGAGTCCATCCCAGTCAGTCCCCCAGCATCACCACCGCTCCCTCTGCTCAGGGCACTGGACTGAGATAGGGAAGAGGAAATCAACCTCCAAGTCAGAGGAAGAAGGATCTTCTCCTCCTGGAAATGAAGGCCATGCTGGCATTAGTCACAGCCGCTCAGCACCTCCCTTTGGTCCTGCCTGAGGTTGTTCTCTAAAGAGCACTAAAACCAGTAATGGTCTGGATCCCACCCTGGAGGGAAGCCCTGGGCAACCAGCCCCACAAAGGTCCATCTAACTGTTTAATACAAGGCCCTACCAGTAACTGCGACTAGTGGACTAGTGTCGTTATGCCTTGACTGATGAACCCACTGGTTTATATGGAGCAAACTGGAGGGACTGCCTTAGTCTCCTTGAGGGAAAGGATGGGCAGGAGCTGAAGGGATTTCCTTTTGCAGCCATTCCCTACAGCAACCCTATTCCTGGGATTAGGCTGCTTGATTTGGGGCAGGGGGGTGTCAGATCTTGGAAGTTGAAAGGACATCAGCACATCAGGAGAGGAGACAGAGGATCTCCTGCTCTTCACAAAGCGCCGTCTGCTCTTCTCATCACCAGATGCTCTAGGGAGTCACTCGATCAATCAGTGAAAATTGTGTGGTGGAGTTTTCATGCTGCCAGAGCAAAGGAATCGCTGCTGGTCAGTCTCACAGCAATTCCATCAGTACTGGAAACCAGAAAAGTTATCAACCCCAGGAATCACCTCCTTGACAAAGATCAGGAAGAATTAAAACCCAGGGTAAACCAATCCAGACACTTCACTTCTCTTCCAGCTGCTGTGAGCAGCTCAGCCCCATCAGTCCCAACAGCAGCTTCGTTATAGAGAAGGAAAGAGCAGGTGACAGCTAAAACAACAACGGCTGTGCATCCCAGAACTGTTTCTGGCCCCCAAGCTGCCCATGTAAAAGGTTTCATTTGCTCACAGACCCAGAGGGAACCAGCGCTGCTCCTGCACTGCCCATTATCTGCACAGACCCAGTGCCCAGGCACAGGCAGGAGCAGAGCTTCGCTGCCACACCAGGACCTAGTGGTGTCTGGACATCCCACAGACCAGGCAGATCCAGATTGGGCAGCCGTGATGTAAAGCAGTCGATGGCAAAGAGAAAAACCCCTCAGCTGCCAAACCCGAAGTTCTTTCTAAATCCGAGGCAATAAAAGCTGCTGGCTAACGAGTTCGAGGCTGTGGCTGGCAGGAGCTCCCTTGGCTTCTCTGCACCCGGCATCTGGTTTAAAAATACAACCTCTGAAAAGCCACTACAGCTGCACAAACACCCCGATCAATTCTCCTCGCAGCTCCTCTTCCTCCACATTTCACACTCTGACCGACAGGAACAGCTCCCAACCCTCAGCAGAGCCCCCCCGGACCATCAGCACAGTACAGCTGCTCCCTCTGCCTCACCCCACAGTCATCACCCCTAAACCTCTGCACAAGTATCGGCGGGGGGATGCAGAAGCCAAGGGGAGCAGCCGGAGCTCCCCTGTGACCCAACACAGAAATTCCAAGGCAGAGGGAAGAAAACCCAAGGAAAAGACTCCGGCTTTACCTTGTAGAGAGACGGGAACTTGAGCCAGAACTGCATTTGGGACATTTTAAAGCAGCAGTCCGTCTGCTGCCGGCAGAGCAGGGCACGGACGAAGCAGCGAGGTGAGATTTCTCAGTGTGTAAAGGAGAAAGATCCTCATTCATGACCGCAGCGGCAGCAGCCAGCAGCTCATTGAGGGGTTTTAAAAACCAACCCGGCAGAGAAAGGAGTGAAAATTGGAGGAATAAAAAGAAAAAGGGGGGACAGGCATCGGGCGCCACTGTCCTGAGCGCAGGGAAAATTTGCATAGAGCGTTTAGTCATGAAGGAGAGTGCTCTGACTTCCTCTCAGCACAGAGCTGACTTTCAGGAAATGATGCCTGCCTGGTAAGTCAGTGAAATTACTGGCAGCGCGATGAGAATTACTGTATGTGGTGTAATTCAACCACAGATGCTCTGTAAACAAAGCTGCGCTGCCCCGCTGGCTGCAGAGCTCTGGCTCCCCTCGGCTCGGCCCCCACCCCAGGTCAACAATGAGAACTTCGCTGTTCCCCTAGTGCAGCCCCTGCTCTGGGGCTGGGGGCTCCTGTCCTCTCTGACAGGGCTCAGGTGAAGGAAGGGAACAGAAAGAGATGATGGAAAGTCTTCACAGGTTCAAGCGCAGAGTCCCAGCATGGGTTGGGAGGGAGCACAGAGCTCCCATAGCCCCAGTCTGCTCCCATGAGCAGCGACACCTCTCACCAGAGCAGGGTGTCCCTGGCCCCATCCAACCTGGCCTGAGGCACTGCCAGGGATGGAGCAGCCACAATCTCCCCATGCAACCTGTTCCAGCGTCTCAGCTCCCTCACAGGAGCTCCCACCTCAGATCTCATCTCAATCTCCCCTCTTTGAGCTTGAACCCAGATTCCTTGTCCCAGCACCTGAGTCCCTTGGAAAAAGACCCTCTCTAGCTTTCCTGGAGCCTCTTCAGGTGCTGCAAGCTGCTCTAAGGTCCCCTTGGAGCCTTCTCTTCTCCAGCTCCTTCAGCCTTTCCCCAGAGCAGAGCTGCTCATCCACCAACACCCGAAATCCTTCTCCTCAGGACTGCTCCAAGCTGGGACAGTTTTCAATCCCAAAGCCACGTACTTTCTTCTGCCTTCAGTACCTGCCTCCCTGCAAGTATCATCACCAGAAAATAAAGAGGAGCAGCCATTTAACCTTTTTCCTACCATGGTCTTTCCCCTCCAGTGCCCAGGAACCACAGGGAAAACAGTGTGTTTGATTCCTGGGGACAGCTGGTTTGGGGTGGGGAAGAGGGAGTGGGTTTTCACTGCTCCTTTTATTGGAGTTTGATTGTGATTAATTTAGCTGGCAGTGCCCGGGGGCCTGGGATTGGTGCATTAATGAGACCAAACAGCTCTGAGATGTCTTAATTAGCTGGTGACCTTGATTAAACCCCACAGCTCTTGGCTAAGGCTCCCAAGCTCGTGCTGCTTGTGCAATCTGCAAAGAGCAGGTGGGCTCTTCCTTCTATGTTTGTGGACAAACGGGACAAAGCCAGGGCAGGGAAGCACAAGGTAGGAAGGAGGATGCACAGCAACGTTAGGGATCCCCAGCACTACAAGAAGGTTTTTGCCAAGGCCACAGAATGATAAGAGAACCCACTGAGTATCCACCACGTGGAATTGTAATTGCCTGGTGAGGAGGAGCAGGTCTAGCCCCACGCCATTAATTCAGGACCCTGCAGCTGACAAACGGCGACAGAGAAGCAGAACCCCTCCAGCACTCACAACAAGCTGATGAAGTTACAAGGAACCTTCACAGCAGAGCTCCAAGCTGGAGCAGGGACTTGTCTCATGGAGAAGTGTTACCAACAGGGCCAGAGAGGGGATTCTGCCCCTCTGCTCTGCTCTGGTGAGAACCCACCTGCAGTCCTGTGGCTGATTCTGGAGTTGTCAGTATAAGGAGGACCTGCAATGGCTGGAGTGAGGCCAGAGGAGGCCACAAGCATGACCAGAGGGCTGGAGCCCATCTGCAATGGGGACAGGCTGAGAGAGCTGGGGCTGTTCAGCCTGGACAAGAGAAGGCTCTGGGGGGACCTTTCAGCAGCTTCCAGAACCTGAAGGGGCTCCAGGAAAGCTGGAGGTAGGCTTTTTCCAAGGGATCCAGTGCTGGGACAAGGAAGCTGTGTTTAAACTAAAAGAGGGGAGATTGAGATGAGATCTCAGGGAGAAACCCCTCCCTGTGAGGAGGCTGAGGTCCTGGAACAGGTTGCCCGGGGAGGTTGTTGCTCCATCCCTAGCAGTGTCCAAGGGCCAGTTGGATGGGGCTATGGGCACCCTGCTCTGGTGAGAGGTGTTGCTGCCTATGGCAGGTGGGTAGCACTGAGGGAGCTCCAAGCTCCCTCCCAACCTCAGTCAGTCAGGGATTTGCTGATTATCTGAGGTAACATCCCCCAGACACTCCCACACGCTGAGCCAGGAGCCCTTGCCAGCAGCAGGACAGTGGCAGACACAAGCACTGGGCTCACTCCATCATCCCCACCACAACACCAACACCTCAGCCAGGTGAGCCACCACGATTATAGCCTTTGTGTTTGCAAACCAAGGCTTGAGGTGTCATGCATCTCCCCAATACCATTTAGGAAGTGCAATTAAGCAGCCCAACCCCAGCAAACACAAATGCCAAGAGCGTGTAAAGCCAAGTGCTCCTGAAACACTTCAAAGGCACCAGAGCCAGTTAACTGCCCTCAGATTGATTTTAGTATCTGCATTCCCTGTAGACAGAACTCCAGGAGAGTTCCAGGATGTTTCCTATTCCAGGAAACTCTTTGTTTCAGTCAAAACTCAGTTATTAAATTATCTGAAAGCCTCGGTGCATTGATTTCTCTTAAATCACCCCGGCTCAGCGCACTCGAAGCCCTTTTAAAAATTCATACTTTCTCGAAGAGTAGGTTAATTTAACTTTCATAAGGAAGATTAATAGGAGCCTGCAAGGGGTTGGTCATGAAGGGAGAGCTGGTTTATGATTAACACCATGCGGTCAAGAGCCCCCAACACATGGCAAGCAGATCAAACAAGGCTGGAACTGTGTCTTTACAGCTCCCTGCACCCACCAGCGACATCAATCCAGCCCGGTCTCCTTCTCCCTACTCAGGTGCCCTCTGTGAAATGTGGGCTCTCAACGATTCTAGTAGGACAGAGCAGTTACAGAGCAGCCCACGGTGGTTCAGAGCAGGGAGGACGTACGTGACAGGGGTGCTTGTTCAGAACAGGCTGCTCCGCAGTCCTGACGACGCTCCACAGCTCACACGCACCAGCAGATGCTGAAGCTCAGACCTCCTGAATTTAGTGCTTTGTTGTGGTGATTAACAGCTCAGATCACCACAGAATCATCAAGCCACCATGGCTAGAAAGGACCTTCAGGATCATGCAGCCCAGCCCTCATCCCAACCTCTCCCTAACCCCTTGACCACAGCCTCATGTGCTCTACCACCTCTCTGGGCAGCCTGTGGCACCAGGTAGCACTGGGTGGATAAAATCAGCTTTGCAGGGCTGGAGGAATAAACCACAAAGTCATGAGAGGAATGGAAACCAAAAGCTGCTGCCCATCAGGACTTTGGCACCTCACGCCACGTGTGCAGCCTGCAGACGCTCCCCATACAGAGGTGGCACCATCGGGTCGGGCAAGACAACAGTTCCCAAGGTCAGGAAGCTCCATCAGACCCCAACACGGCCTCTTCTAACTATTTCCTAACCCTCGGTTTAAGCCACTTGTTTACACAAAGAATGCCAAGAGCCCGGCAAGGCTGAATCACCCGTGAACAAGCCAGAACCCAAAAATACTGCAGAGGAAATAGTCCGAGTTCACATCAGGCTGCTCAGACCATGCAAGTGAAGCACCTTTCCCAAGCTGCCACACCATGAGCAAAAATTGCTCTTCACTAGATCCAAGCAGCAGCAATGAATGATCCCACTGCAGAGGAGTTCTCAGAGCTGTGAAGAAATGTGGCAGCTCCCACTGATGGCCAGTGAGGGCTTCACCCACTGAAGATCCAGCTGAGTATCTCCAGAACCAAACACAGAGAGGAGCTAGAGGGGAGCTCTGCTGGAGGAAAAGGCCATCCCCTTCTGGGAACCCTCAGGCATGTGAACAACCCCCCCATCATCACTGCCAGCAGAAAGTGTTCACTACACACAAGCCCCAGAGCCACCAGTCATCTGCTCTTTAGACCTCTGAAACCATTTCTTCAGGATTCCTGGAGATCTCTTTAAGGAGATGAATTGCCTCCAGCTGGGCAGCCTGCACTCACGGAATCCCAGAACCCCTCTGCTTGGAAAAGACCTTGAGGCTCCTCCAGTCCAACCCTGGCCCCACCACTGCCAGGGCCCCCCAAACCCTGTCCGTAAGCACCAGCTCCACACAGTGCTTCAATCCGTCCCAACACAGGGACTCCTGGGCAGCCTGGGCCAGGGTTTGATAACCCTCTGGGGGAAGAGATTCTTCCCCACAGCAAGCCTGACCCTCCCCTGGTGCAGCTCGCAGCCATCTCCTCTGCTCCCATTGATGGGCACCAGGGAGCAGAGGCTCAGTCCCTCCTCACTCCAGCCTGCTGCCAGGTAGCTGTGGAGAGTGAGAAGGTCTCCCTTCAGCCTCCTGTTCTCCAGTTGAACCCCCCACCCAGTTCCCTCAACTCCTCCTCATGGGATTTGTTCTCCCATGAAGAGCTTACATTCAGAGCAGCATGGGTTTTCTCAGAAGCTTCCAAGATCTCCTCATCTGCCCAGGACCCACAGCCTGAACCAGGATCTCTCACCGGTGCATGCAGCAAACTCGTCATGTTCCCTCGGTGCTGTCAGCCCTCTGCCCAGCCTGGCCAGGACAGCAGGGTTTATTGGCACCTGCCAGCCCTCCTGTGGCACAAGGCAGGATGGAAACCCAGGGACTTTCCTACAGAGTCACCTGGAAGGACGGAAGCAGCCCAGCTATTCCCACAGCTCCGACAGGGCATGTTTTGGCTTTGCAGGCAGCGTGTTAACAGTTTGGCATCTGGGACAGCAAGGAATCGGAAAAGTGGAAAATACTGCTGAAGCAAAGGATGGAAAAGCTCCAGGAGCTCCCAGATGACTCCAGGCTGATGCCACTGCCCCCAGTTAAGTGTTGGCTGCTCTACTAGATCCAGTTCTGGCTCCTGTGAATAAAATCAGAGCTTTTCTTTGGATGAGCAGTGAGCAGCAGCTCAGAGAGCCCTCAGCTTTAGCACCAGATCCCCTCATTAGTGCTTAATGCGCTGGACCATGGGGGAGCAGCGGGAGCAAAGCCTGTGGGAAGCTCCAAGAATTCAGGAGCAAAGTTCCAGAAGGCTGATCTGGCTCCAGACTTGAGCAGAGACCTGGAGGATGACTGAAGAGCTGTGTCCTATCCATGGACGCTGTCACCAGCCACCCGGCAAACACCATCCCTCTGAGGCACAGACTTGAGCACAGCATGTTCAGGGAGAAAAACAAAACCCTATCAAACTCCGTAGTACTCACTGAGTGAGAGACACAGCTTGGCCAAGTGAGATGCAGAGAGGGATCTCTCGTGTTTCTGTACTTGAGGTAGAACACTCTAGGCCCATCTTGACGTCAGAGAGACTGAACTCAAGCGAAAGCATCACTGCTGCCATCACCTCCTTGTCATCTGCCACTTCCTCTCCCAAACGATGAGTGAGGCACAGGAATAATTTCAGTTCTGGAAATCCTGCTGAGGTCATTCACGCCTGCTTTGCCTCAGAGCTCACCTGGCTGGCACGAAGCAGCACCTCTTTTTCACAGAAATCACCACAAAGCTGCTCTTCCCAGCTGGCTGGGATTGACTCCCCCGCTGCAGCATGAGACAACACCAAGGTAAAACAAACAATTGAGCCCTTTTCCCATTAAACCCATCAGCCAACCAGCAGCAGACCTGCAAGCTAACACCTATGGAGAGGACCCCCTCTCCTCCTCTCCCCATCACAGCCTTGCAGTGGCTTCCATGGGTTCATGAGATCTCATTTTTGCCTCGTTCCTCCACTAGTTAAATCTGCAGCAAATTCCTTTACTTCTCTACTTTTACCCAGTCAGAGGGTACTGGTCAACAGCTCCTGGTGCCTGACCAGCCCCTGCTGCACCACGCCAGAGAACAGCTGTGATTACACCCAGTTCCTACTGGGTGCTGGACAGAGGGAAGAGAAAGAAAGAGAAATGGGAGAGGCAACAGTGAAACATAAGCCCCATCACCACAAAGCCCCCTTCTCCCCACATCAGCCGCTCTGTACTCACCTGAGGAAAATCACCGTTCTTTGGTAAGAAGTCGGTGGGGTCGGCAGCTGCACAGTTGGTGTCCAGGAAGGGAGCTCTGCTGACAGGATTCATATAAAAACAGGGAGGGGAATTGAAATATTGCCTGCAAGGAAAGGGGAAAAGCAGTTACTCTCCGGCAGAGCTTCCAGGGGACTTCAGCCTCCACCATCAGTGCTGAAGCTGTGACTGTGGGGGGCACACATGGGCGACCAGCAGTACGAAGAGCTGTGCTGATGCCAAAGTGAGAGCTGGGCAGAGAACACATCCACCAGTCACCTCCTGCTCCCCAGCCTCAGTGCTGCAAGACAGCTGGAGGGCTGCAGCTAACAGCTCAGTTCTGGGCAGTCTGTGTAAGGCAGGAAGGATTAGATAGGTAAGAACAGTCTGTGGGGCTGAATGGTGCTGACAACAGAGCCAGCCTGAGTCTCTGAGCCAGCACCAAGTGTTTGACACCACACGGGGACAAGCTCTGAGTTTCATGGAAATTATCAGCATCAGTGCTGCTTTGGGCCATAAAACCAGTCCAGCCCTGAAACATCACCCTGTGCACAGCCCTGAGTGGGAGCTTCACCTGAACCCTAACAGACAGAAGGATTTGGGATGTGCAACCCTAGACAGACGTTGCGGCGCGGGCAGGAATGAATTATGGATGCGACCCATCATACCTAGTTACAGAGGCAGAGCTCTGCTGGGCAAACAAGCAGGAAAAAAACCAGCCAAGGTCTCTGGAAGGCTCCCTGCTGGGAAGGGCACTGCCAGTGCTTCCTCCTGCTCCCACTTCCTCAAGAACAGGGGCAATGACTGGCCAAAGAGCAGATAAATCCCTTCCTCCTTCCCAGGAGCAGCCTCTGCCCAGCATTGTGGAACTGCCCGCCCATCCTCTGGCTCTGCCTGTTCCCTCTCCTACAGGAGTGAGGAATGTGCTTCCATAATCCTTCCCGTAAGGGCTGTGCACTCCATTGGGCAATCACCACCCAGCTTGGTTCAGGCTGGAATGGCTCAAGCGCTTCACCCCATCTGCCTGGCTTCCCCCTGTGGTGAGCTGGATGCTCTCCATGAGGCCGGAGTTACGGAACCCACAGCTGTGAACTCCAACAGGGCACCAGGGTGGGGGTGGAGGAGCAGAAAACACAACCATCCCCAGGAGCAGAGCAGCAGCCACGGGAGGGCTGCCAAGCTGCCATTGAGCAATTAGAACCCTGCGTGTGGCTGGCAGCAGCCAGCGCTTAACATCTACCTGGGCACTCCCGCACAAACATCGGCACTTCCCTCTGCTAGAGACCTTCTTCCCGCTCTTCCCCCATCATTACCGCTCACAAAGGGACAGCTCCAGCCCAGATCCCCCTTTTCCTTTTCTTTCTCCCCTCTTTTCCGTGCTGCTGCTCTTTCAGCCCCTGGGAAACAACACCCTGCCCTGTGCTGGGTGTTGACAGACCTCTGACCGTCCAGCTTCGACTCGTGTGTCCTCCTCATCTAGTCAGGCAAATCCAAAGGGGTGCAGAAGTTCTGGGAAGGAGTGTATTTACACACGGGGAGAGGCTCTTTTGATCTGCTGTCAGGCTGAAACCGCTCTGCGGTCTCGCTGTCTCTCTCCTGCACGAGGACAGAGCTTGGCCAGCGCTAATGAACCAACCAGTGATGGGGAGAACTATTTTTACTGGAAAAAATGAGCAGCAGCACCTTGTGGTGTGGAAAAGAGTCAGTTAAGGTAACGGGAAGGAGCCCAAGGCAGCCTCAAGCTCCCTGGCTTGGCTGCTGTGCAATGAATGACCAGTGCTGCTCTGTTATTTTGATTCCCTTAACCTCAGTTTTCAAACCCCAGAGCATGACATGCACTTTCTTCATTCAGTCTGAAATAAGTGGCAGCAGCGAGTCTGCACAGCTCTGTGATCCTCAGGGAAGCCACTGAGCATGTGGAGTTCACAGAGTCCTTCCAGGACCTCTGGTACTGAGCTTTGCCTCTCCTTCAGCAAGAACTGAGAGATATGAGACATAAAATCCAAGTTTTGGACAGTCAGGAGATCAGATTGGAGCTGGCATAGCCATGGGCTGCCTTGGCATCCACCTGGCACCACTCTTCTTCCTCATCCTTGGACTGTTTTAGGTGTTTCACAGCCTCCTTTGCTCTTTCAGCAGGCAACACCCCAGACAGAGATGGAAAAAGGAATGAAAACAGCAAGACCATGATCAGAGAGTCCCAGAACCCCTGTGGTTAGACGGACCTTGAGGTTCCTCAAGTTTCAGCCTCAGCCCCAGCACTGCCAAGGTCCTCGAAACCCTGTCCCTAAGCACCAGCTCCACACAGCACTTCAATCCCTCATGACACGGGGACTCCAGCCTTGCCCTAGGCAGCCTGGGCCAGGGTTTGATAACCCTCTGGGGGAAGGTTATCTTCCCCATAGCCAGCTTGGCCCTCCCCTAGCACAGATCACAGCCATCTCCTCTGCTCCCATTGCTGGGCACCAGGAAGCACAGACTGAGCCGCTCCTTGCTCCAACCTGCTGTCAGGGAGCTAAGGAGAGGGAGAAGGTCTCCCCTCAGCCTCCTGTTCTCCAGTTAAACCCCCTCCCCAGTTCCCTCTGCTGCTCCTCAGGGCACTGGTGCTCCAGCCCTCTTCACCAGTCCCACTGCCCTTCTCTGGACCCACTCCAGCCCCTCAACCACCCTCTTGCAGTGAGGGGCCCAGAACGGACCCCAATATTCAGTATTGAGAGCAGTGAAAGAAGCCTCTGCTCCTCATACAGAAGGAATCTACCAACCCTGCAGCTGAGCTGCAGCTCTTCCCCTCAGCTGCTCTCAGCCAGGTCTAACACCCTATTGATGTTTCACATAGGTCCAATCAAACTGGAACAAAGAGGCCAGACTTGGTGCCTTTTACAGACACCTTCCAGCAGGAAAGGTCCAACCACTGAAAAAGGAAAAACCTGCTGCAGGACAAAGCTGCTGCTCTGAGAAGAAGCTCATTCCATACAGCCACTCCACATAGAGAGGAGTTTGAAGGGAAACTGGTTCTGACTCTGAGGTGATTTGCAGCTGTTTCACTGCACTGGGCTGTTCATCCCACCTCCCTCTGCCATCCTTTCCCAGGATTCCTACCCGTTACAGCTTGACCCTAAATCCAGCTGAGGATTTGAAACACAATGAGGACAAACTTTGGGGTTTTTGGGGAAATACAGAGGTGGAAGCTGTCACCTGGAAGGTGATTTTTACAACCAGCAGGAAGCTGAAAGGAGCAGCCCTGGCTCAGCCACTCTCTAGCAATTAATTACTGGGATGAGCCCTGTCAGCAGCAGTAACTACAGCACAGCCAACAAGCTCCAGTGTGGAAGGCAGGCAAGTTCTTGCAGGACTGGGCTGTAGTGCTTCCAGCAGAGTTGACGGAGCAGCAGGAAGAAAATGAGGGGCAAAACCAGAACAAATGGTCAAAGAAGGGAAAAGAAACCACCCAACCCAACAGATAAACACAATCTAATCTTGTGGTTCACTACAGCAAAACAGCAGCTCTGTTAGAGCTCTCCTGAGGATTTGCAAAGTGTAATTTACAGGAATCAGGCTCAAAGTGTCCACCCGCTTCCAGGCAGGCCGGGCAGGCAGAGTGCAGACATCCCCAAATACTCAGAGCTCCTTCCAGGTTGGAGCAGAGATGCTCCTGAGGGCAGATCTCTGCCTCTCCACAGAGATGATGCTAAAATCCCTTTAGGAAGAAGTTAAACTAAATCCTCAAGCACCTGGAACTGGGTTACTATCTCACCATAGCAAGTTCTGTTTCTTTTTCCTTCCTTCCACCTTTGACCTAATACAAACACATCCTGCAGAGCTGTGCCACTCCCTACACTCATAGGAGCCCAGCACAGCTATCCAGAAGCCCTCAGAGCTTCTTCCCAACAAGCAGCTCCAAGACCCACGAGAGCTCCTGTCCCAGTCACTCCGACCACCTCAGCTTGTCCCAAACGTCTCCTGCCATATCATAGAATCATCTGCCTACACCTCAACAGCTCCCTAACCCCTACACCATGGCCTCAAGTGCTCTAGCTACTCAGTTTTTAAACACCTCCAGGGATGGGGACTCCACCATCTCCCTGGGCAGCCTTTTCCAGTGCCCAACTGCTCTCTCAGGGAAGAACTTCTTCCAAAGAGCCAGTCTAAACCTCTCCTGATGCAACTTGAGGCCATTTCCCCTCGTCCTACCATTAGTAATTTGGGAGAATAGACCACCACCAGCCTCGCTACAACCTGCTTTGAGGTAGCTGTAGAGAGGCAAGGAGGTCTTCTCTCAGCCTCCTCTTCTCTAGGCTCAATAAACCCAGTTCCCTCAGCTGCTCTTCACAGGACTCGTTCTCCAGCCCTCTCCTCAGCTCCATTGCCCTTCTCCAGCCCCACTCTAGCCCCTCAATGTCCTTTGGATCCTGTAGTGACTAGAACTGGAGCCAGCACTCAAGGTGTGGTCTCATAAGTGCAGAGTCCAGGGGCACCTTCCGATCCGGGAGAGAGGTTCCTCATAAAGGGGGAGGAGGAAGAATGATGGTTACAGCTAAAGATTGCTCCAAAAGGCTATTTTGGGACTGTAACACAGAACAGGTTTGGGGGCTGGATCCAGAAAGCACGTGGCTGCTGCTCTTCCCGTCAGACAGAGCTACTGTGACTGCACAGAGGTTACTGGGACCCATCTCAGCTCCATAAGCAGCATTAGGCTGTGCCCTTCACCAGGCTGCTCTGCTAAGAAACCACTCAGCTCCTCCCCTGACCCCACAGCCATCACCTCACATCTTGTGAGGGAAGAGTCAGGACTCTGGATGACCTCTGGGTTGTGCCTCTCTTACCAACACTGACACAGCATGGGGGATCTGCTCAGCTTCCAGTCACAGCAAAGGTTTCAACTTCACCCTCACTCTGTCACCTGGCAGGGCGGTAACACCACCTCTCTGTCTGCAGCAGCTGCAAAAGGGGCTTGAGAGGCTCCAATATCTTTCCTCTGCCAGGCTGTGCTAACACAGTGGCTTTACAAAGCCCATTAGGGTGACAAACTCAGGGTAAAACAGGGCTCTCCCACCTCACAGCAGCCTCCAGAAACCAGTTTTCTCTTTTTTTGTTTAAATACAAAGCTGTTTGCTGCTGTTTCCAAGGTGCAGCAGTGGATGAAAGGCCCCTGCATCGGGCTCTGGTGTAACTCTTCCCTCATTGGTTTGTGAAGTAAACAAGGAAAACAGTAAAGAAATGGTTGAATCACAGAGTGTGTGAGAGCAGGGGAGGGGGGATCGTACAAACAAGAGGAGCACTCACTGGTTTTCACTTGGGAAAGATGAGGCTGGGAAAGAGGCAGGGTAGCAGCTGCTCCACGTGTTGTCAGCCAGTACAGAGCTCTGAAAGGAGAGACCACAAAGATTATGACAGGGGAAACCTTGACTGCAGAAAGTGAGCACTGAGCCATTGGCCTGGAGCTGGCTTGGGAGGAATTCCAGCCTGGACTGGGTTGGGAGGAACCCCAGAGCTCCCCCAGACCATGGTGCCCACAGCCCCATCCAACCAGTCCTTGGACACTGCCAGGGATGGAGCAGCCTCAACTTCCCTGGGCAGCCGGTTCCAGGGCCTCAGCCCCCTCACAGGAAAGGGTTTCTGCCTCAGATCTCATTTCAATCTCCCCTCTTGAAGCTTGGATCCAGCCCCCTTGTCCTAGCATTGGATACCTCAGAAAAAACCCCTCTCCAGCTTCCCTGGAGCCCCTTCACGGACTGCAAGCTGCTCCAGAGTCCCCCTGGATCCTTCTCTTCTCCAGGCTGAGAAGTGTACAAACCCACCGAGACATTGTACTCCTACTCGACTGTGAAACACAGCCAGGGATGGGAACTTAGCTCCTCCCTGGGCAGCCTCTTCCCAGGCCCGATGACCCTTTTCATGAAGAAGTTTTTCCTTCCTGTCCAATCCAAACTTCCCCTGCTGCAGCCTGAGGCCACTTCCTCCTGTCCTGTCACTGGTTCCTCATGAGAAGAGACCAAACACACCTCTCAGGGGAGCACCCTGCCCAACCCTTCCTGGTGTCACCCTCCAAGCCCTCACCTCCATGGCCGGCAGGGTGAGCTGGGAGTGGAAGCCAGGGATGCTGTACAGGGTACTGCCGGATTGCTGGTGCTCAAGCTGCGGGTAGTTCTTGCCCCTGTCCATGGTTGGGTGTGCTGAGGGCATCAGCCCACGTCCTGCCGCAGGGGGACCGGGCAGCGGAGCGGCGGAAGGTCCTTTATCTGTGCTCTTCAGCCCACATCATGTCCTAGGCGGGGGGAAAATGTGTGCATTTATGTTTCTGAAAGGGGAGAGCAGGATAAAACAGAAAACAAATGGCTTCTGAGACGAAATATCACTCAGGGATCAGTGAGCAGACCTCAGCCTGCCAAATGCCCGCTGCCTCCTCACAACAGAGGGGCTTTGTTGGGAAAGAGATTTCAGATCTCACCCCACCTGGAATTCCTCCAGACCCCAAGCTCAAACAGACCTCTCCCTGCAGCACTCAGCCCATCACTGCTGTCACCCCTGCACCCAGCAGCACATGGGGCTGGTTTCTGCAGGAGGAACCTGTGGGTCTGACACAGAAAAAGGTTCAGCCCTTGGTGCAAACTCAGGGCAATCAGTTTCCCCAAACCACTTGTTCTCAGGGAACCAGGCAACATCGATGGAACACGGTTCCAGGGGTGTAGTGATGGGTGAGCCTTATGGGGCCAGTACTCCCACATCTCCCACGTCGCTCTGCTTTGCCAGCATCTCCCCAGTTCACAGCTGGTGTTCAGTGCACCCCAGCCTGTCCCCACTGCTGTGAGAGTGGCCAAGACACTCCCACGGAGCAGGAAAACCAAAATGGAGCTGCAATTCCAAACCAACGCTGGCTTTGGTCGCTCAAAGATCCTATTTGCTACCAACTGGGTTTTAGAAAAAGTCATCTGTGAGTCAGAGACCCTTTAAGAAGTGACCTTTTGTCAGATCAAACTGTTTCTGCATTTGTCATGGAAAGGAAAATTCAAGTGACTCTTTCTCTCTCTCTGGTGACAGCAGCCATGCCAAGACTCTTCTCCAAGCAGAGGGACCCACAACATCCCCACCAACTCCACAATGAAAGCCCAAAGCTCAGGAGATGCTGTGGGTGCTAAGCAGAACCCAACCACCCTGCCGCCTCTGCTCCTCTAACCAATGAACTAAGCATGAGGACATAAATGCCTTCACAGCTCAGGCTTCGGGCCCCACTGAAATCATTAGCCGGGGGCTAAACACTCTGTGGTTTAAGTCTTCCCTTTTATTTCAGCCCGGGAGGTAAGTGGCACCGGGACTCCCAGGCTTGCGTAAGCTCACAAGCCCCAGCGGGACAAAGCTGTGGCTCAGCAGGGTGGGGCTGCAGAGCACAAGGCAACTTCCCCAGGAGACATTGGCCAGCAGAATCCCCTCAACCCATCTCTGCCTGTTCCCACAGCCCAACGGATTGTTAAAAGAAAAACTGAGGGGAGCAAGAAGAGCGTGGTTTCCCCAGGACAGCACAAGGGAAGGAGGATTCAGGGGTGCTGGTAGATGAGAAGCTCAACCTGAGCCGACAGGGCATGAGGGCATCCCAAAGGACCACGAAAACCTGACAATATTCCAGGAATCCTTCCTCCCAGCAAAGAAAACAGGTGGAATCTGAGTGAGGGAGGGGATCGCTTAGAGATGGGCAATCCCAAACCTGAGATCCTTCTTTGGAGATGCTAAGAAAATCAGTGCCTGAGTTAATGGTGAAAGGCAGCCTTGTCCTCCAGGCCACAGCGAGAGGATCCAGCTCTGCGGGTTTCTAGAGAACACAGTGCTGAGGAGATGTCACCCTGAAGAAGGAGCAGGAAGGCATGTCACCCCAATGAAGGGACATCATAGAATCACAGAACATTAGGGATTGGAAGGGACCTCAAAAGGTCATCCAGTCCAATCCCCCTGCCACAGCAGGATCC
>JAOXOE010000866.1:1639248-1653514 GCA_028565055.1 Phoeniculus purpureus
CTATCCCTGCAGCCTGGTCACCCCCATCCCTGCACAGCCACCCCCTGTCCCCCTGCATTCACTGAGGGGAGTGGGCTCAGCTTGTGGAGGCTGGGGATGCAGCCCCCTCCCCACCACCCTGGGGGTGCCCCTGTGCTGCTGCAGGACGGAGCCCCCCAAGCTCAATGCCTTCATCATGGACAAATCACTGCTGGACTATGAGGTCTCCATCGACTCCGACTGCAAACTGCTCACCGTGGGCAAACCCTTCGCCATTGAAGGTCTTGGTGGGGGGGGGGGGGGCTCGGCATGGGGGGCACTGTGTGTCTGTGGGTGCTGCTTTGGGTGCTGCCATGGCCCTACGGGGTGGGCAGGGTACCCAGTCCCTACGGTGGGTGCTGGGTATCCTCAGGAGTTGCTGCTCTATCTCTGTCTCTTCTCTTCCTCCCACCCCCAAACCCTGGGGTCAGGCTATGGCATCGGGCTCCCCCAGAACTCCCCGCTGACCTCCAACATCTCCAAGTTCATCAGCCGCTACAAATCGTCAGGGTTCATCGACCTGCTGCACGACAAGTGGTACCGGATGGTGCCCTGCGGCAAACGGGTCTTCGCTGTCACTGAGGTGCTCGGTGGGGTGGGGAGGCTCCAGAGGTCCCCCCCTCCAGACCTGCCCAATCTGACCCCCTTCCTCTCCCTGCACAGACGCTGCAGATGGGCATCTACCACTTCTCGGGGCTGTTTGTGCTGCTGTGCATCGGGCTCAGCGGGTCACTGCTCACCTCGCTGGGGGAGCACTTCTTCTACCGCCTCGTCCTGCCCCGCATCAAGCGCAAGAAGAAATTCAACTACTGGCTGCACACCAGCCAGGTGGGAACTGCCAGGAGACCCCCACCCTGACCCAGCCCCTTGGTGCTGCTCCTGCTGCTCCTGCAGAACCTCTGTCCTGTCCTCCTCCTCCTTCTTTCTCCTTCTTTCTCCTTCTCCTCCTGCATCTCTGGCTCTGGGGAACCCCAAAGCATCGCTCCCGTCTCACCCATCCCGTCTGTCCCACAGAAAATCCACCGAGCTCTGAACACGGGCACAGAGGAGCCCAAGAGTCAGCAGCTGGGCTTGGAGCAGCGGTAGGGCCAGGGCTGGGCACCTGCTCTCCCTCTCCTCTTCCCCATCCTGGGGGGCCATGCGGGCATTTCCCAGCTCAACCCTTCTCCCCATGAAGGAGCAGCCAGCAGCCAGGGCAGGTGCCAGGGCAGCCCTGCAGCTCCCTGCGGAAGGAGGGCCGGAGAGTTCGTTTCCAGCTGGACAAACCCTCCCCTGAGGCTGAGGGGTCCCTGCGACACCCCGGGAACGGGCAGCTGCTGCAGCCCCCAGACAGAGCAGCCAGCGAGAGGGAGCTGAGGAAGCTGGAGGAGAAGATCCAGGAGATGCGGGACCAGCTGCGGGCAGCCCTGCTGAGGAAGAGTGAGCTGGTGGCTGTGCTGGGCACAGTGAAGAGCAGCCGGGCACTGCCTGTCCCACTGGCCACTGAGGAGCCCCAGGAGAGGTGACAGGGAATGGGGGGACACTCCAAACCACCCCCTGCTTGGGATGTTCTGCAGGGAGTGGGGCACGGGGAGTCGTGGGTTGGAGCTGGGGTGAAGTCAGGGCATGGACTGAGGGAAAAAAGGCCCCTGAGGCAGCAGGATGGGGCAGGGGGTGTCCTAGGGCTGCCTCTCTCCAGCTCTGGGGTGTTTATTTGGGGTTTGAGCTGCAGCCTTGGACAAGGGGGTTCATTTTGGGGCAGACATTGGGCAGGATGAGGTGAGAGGCCCCTGCAGGAGCAGACACTGTGTCTGACCCTCAGATAGATGAGGGAGAGAGCTCACAGCTGGTTTATCCCTTCAAGTGCAGCCAGGCTTGGGGTGGGGGGTAACCCTTCCTCTCTCTCTTCTACAGGAAAACAGTTGGTCCTACAGCAGGACAACAGTGAGGAGGAGGAAGGTGCAAAGTGAAGAAGGAGGTGCTAGGACAGGAGGAGGATTCCCACAGGGAAATTAATACCCCCTAGTCCTACTGTGAGTGACTGGGTAGCCCAAGGTGAGAGCATGGCCCCAACCTCCCCTCCCCACAGCCCTCCTGCACAGCAGAGAGCCCAGTTGGGCTCTGAGGGGGGTGGGGGTGTCATGCTCAGCAGTTCCTGCCCCACCACAACCCCTCTGAGGCAGAACAGGGCATCCTAGGGTGCTGCAGCATCAGCCTGGCTGTGCCCCGGCTCCTCACACCTTGACTTGCAGCACAAGCGCTCGCGGGACAGCAGGGGGCTGTTAGAGATGAGATTTATTGTTATATACAAACTCCTTTTGTACATCAATTAAATAGAGGGAAACCTACGGTTCCATCAGCAAGTCATTCACTTTGGTTGCCCTGTCCCTTCCCCTCTCCTCTCCCCACGGTGATTCCGGTTGCAGGGGGTCCGACCCGATGTAGTGCTGGTCACAAGCAGCTCCCCCAGACCCCTCCTGTAGCTGTGAGACAAGAACAAATAAAAAGTGAGGAACACCCAGCTGGGAAAGGAGGCAAGAGGAGGCTCTGAGCAGCAGTGCCTTGGGAACCTCTTTGTCAGGGGAGGACATGGAGGGAGCTGGACCCCACTGCTGCTGGGCTCAGAGACCCTTCAGCAGCCACCTGGCTGCCCCCACAGAGCCGAGAGACCCTCATGCTGCTGGGGAAAGGAGGGAGAGAGAGCTGAAATGTCTTGGCTTTAGTGTTCTGGTTCTGTGTGAAACCACCTCATGCAACAGCCCCGCCAGTGAAAAGCCAGTGTCTCCTCCGGAAGGGAGCTGATGGCAGAGACAAACACGGCCAGGGCAGGGGACAAGGCACTGAAAAGCTTCAACGTGCAGAGCTGTAACCCCCTCCCCACAAACCCCAAGACCCCTTGAGAGCAGCTGCCTGTGCCCAGAGCCCCCATTTTGTGCT
Source organism: Phoeniculus purpureus (assembly GCA_028565055.1). Classification (NCBI taxonomy): domain Eukaryota; kingdom Metazoa; phylum Chordata; class Aves; order Bucerotiformes; family Phoeniculidae; genus Phoeniculus; species Phoeniculus purpureus. The sequence goes on from JAOXOE010000866.1 coordinate 1,642,183, forward strand.
GCTCCTCGACAGCCAAGAGGCTGAAGTCCTGGCAAAGGGAGGCAGCAGCAAATGGGCAGCACAGGGGGACCCTGCTGCTGCCTCTGAGCACAGCCAGGCCCAGCTCTGCTCTAACAGAGACGCTGCAGATTTCACCCCATGCTGAACCCACTGAGAGAGGGAAGCTGGAGCAGAATGAACAGGGCTGAGCTGCAGCTTCTGCTTTGGTTATCACTCAGCTTGGCCCTGGCAGGAGCAGAGCTGGGTGCTGGGGGAAGGGCTAGAGTTCCTCTATCCCCTAAAGGACAGTTCATCAGGGGCTCTGAAGACATCCTTCCCTGCTCCCAGGCAGCTGCTATCCCACCCAAAGCCCCCCCAACAGAGGTGTGGTCTGTCCCACAATAGTTCATCCCTCTGATCAGCACCCAGAGCACAAAGGCGAGCAGGAAAACCAGGGCAGGAACCCCCACAATGGGCAGTGTCCGGGGCACAGAGCCTGGCAAGCTGCTGCCTCATCCCCAACCCACCCCGCTCAGCCCCTCAAACACTGGGGCCGGTGCCAGGGGAGCTGATGGCAGCACCTTTATTCTGTCCCTGCTGCTCTGCCTCCGCCAAGAGGAACCGATGGGTTAAGGATGATGGTGAAGTGAGAAACAGTAACAAACGCAATCCCAGCGCCTTAGCCACGGTCCTCAGCCCCATTAACAGGGGCTCAAGACCTTGAGTCTGGCTCCGTGGAAGCTCTGGAGCCGGCTGTGCCCTTTGCTGGTGCCAGACAGGGCCCACAGTCCCCTCGGTCCCCAGGAGTATGCCCCGACCGTCTGTCCCGCTCCATGTCCCCTGCCGAGGCTGGCGGGGTCTCTGCAGCACCGCAGTCCCTGGCACTGGGCTCTGCTCGGCTGTTCGAGCCCTCAGCAGCCTCAGTCTGCTCAGGAAGAAATGAGCTGGGGGTGGAGGGACCCCCTTCTTGTGGCAGGACAAGGGGAGCAGCCTCCGCAGCAGGGGGACCATCAGCTGTGGCCACTACCGATGTTGAAGTGACTTCGATGGTGATGGAGCCCATGGCCGTGTCTGGGTGGTCGCTGCTCACCCTGATGCGGGCAACCAGCCCGGAGGCGGCAGCAGCATCCTGAGGGTTCACGCTGGCCACAGCCTCATGTACCATGTTTGGCTCCAGGAGGGTGGTGCTCAGGTCAGAGAGGAATGAGGCTTCCGTGACGATGGCGGCCGTCTCGGCCACCCAGTTCAGGTCGCTGCCCACAGAGGCTGCGGTGGCAGCAGCAAGGACGCTGGAGGCTTCGCTGGCTGTGAGGGCAGCTGGGCTGCTGCTCTCCCCAGAGGGACCGGCGGGCAGGTGGGGCTGGCGGTTGCCCCCATCAGCAGGAGCAGCAGGAGTGTTGTTGTTGAGGTTGTCCTGCAGCGTGGTCTGGGTGCCCTGACCCACCTGCTGGGTCTGCAGCAGCATCTCCTGGATCCTGATCTGCTGGAGGATGGCAGGCAGCTCGTAGTGGTGGAAGAAGTAAATCATGGAGTGCTGGGGGAGCAAAGGGAAGGGGGTCACACACAGGCACACGCAGACCTGGGAACACTCTGCTTTCCTCTCACTGTTAACAGGAGACCAGAGAACTCAGAACAGCTCCGAGATCGGAGGTTGCCTGAAATCCTGGAAGGATTTATCCCTTCTACCAGGACTCCTGACAGCTGCTGCTTCTCTCTGCAGTTGGACACCAGAGCTCACCACCCCTCATCGAGCTGAAGATGCTCCTTACAGCCTGACAGAGTCCCCACAAGTTCTTTCCTTCCCTCTGCTCTTGGTTCAGTCACCCACACACTGGGTTACACTGGGTGCAGCCAGACCCCTCCAATGCTCTGGGGGTGACCAGGACTGACACCACTCGATGGCCCCTGCCCCATGTGGCCAGCTGCCCCCAAATCCTGACCTGGATGAAGAGCCACGAGGTGACGAGTGCCAGGCTGCTGTACTGCCCATTGAAGCGGTAGTGGTAGGCATAGAAGGCAAAGTGGTACAGGTAGAAGAACCTGGGATGGAAAAGCGATCAGTCTGGGAGGGCTAGAACGGAGCTGAAGTCTCCATCTCGCACCAAAGACTGGGAAAACGAGGTGTGTGGGGCCCCAAATTGCTCCTACCTGAGCCAGTGCCTCTTGCTTGTGTTGGTGTGGCAGCAGATGGCATCGTACTGGTCAGCCAGCCACACAATGAGGATGATGTAGAATGCTGTCGTGGTGTCGTTGAAGAACTCCGACATAATGGCCTCCATACCTGCAGGACAGAGGACGTGGGGGCTCAGGCAGCAGCTCGGCAGAGGGTTCCGGATCCTCCATCATTTCAGAGCAGGGCTGATCCCACCCAGCAGGATAACTTCCCTCTGGTTAGTGCAGCCACTGCACTAACTGATTTGGGGTTTTGTTGCCGTTTGGCTTTTAAACTCCAACTGTGCTGCCAGGTCACAGGAAACCTGAGAGTCTGAAACAAGCTGCAGGGACAGACAGAGCTGCAGGCACTGCTGTTTCCAAACCAGTGGCTTTTTCAGGGGACCTGGGAGGACAATGCAGCTCGCTGTGCCACCAGATTCCAGAGCCTTCCGCCTTGTGACGAGTGATGTCAGTACAGGAGCTACCCTCTGCGGGGCCCAGAAGGACCAGCAGCAAGGGGACAGCCTTACCAACTAGAGCCAGGATGACGGTGAGGAGAGGAGCCGCAGGGAACGCGATCGTCATGTTCATCTCCAGCATCTGCAGCAGGTCAACTGTAATGGGGAAAACACTGTGTGGATGAGGGGCCACAGGACACTCCAGCCCACCCCAAGCAGAGCTCACAGCCCCCAATCCTTACAGAGAGACAGAACAGCTCTCACAAGTGTGGAGATGGGGTCAGAGGGGAAACATTCCTGGGATATGTAGGACACAGAGTGCTGGAGCAGGCAGAGCACCCAGCACACCCTAAACCCTGCAGGACCCCCTTACCGATGAAGACAAAGATCTGATGGTGGGAGTAGCGCAGCAGCATTGAGACAGAGAGGGTCTGCAACACAACAAAAGGCAGTGTTAGAGCCACACGGGGCCCAGGAGTTGATGTGGGAGTCTGGTCGGGCAGCGTGAGGGTGGCCCTGCCGCGCTGCTCCAGCCCCACTTCCCAATGAGCAATTAGGGCTCTGCAGACAGTGGGTTAATTGCTGCTACTGAAGTGAACAGCTAGAAATTTGTTTGTGGAGAGACCTACTCTGAATAGTTGAGCAGAGGCTAAACCAAAGATCAGCCGAGTCAGAACTTGGGGTTTCCCCCTGGCCTGTGTCTGTGTTCCCAGTGCTGCTCTGACAGCAGCCACCTCCCCTCCTTCACTGGCCACATCATCCCCGTGAGGAGCTGCAGCAGTGGATGCAGATAGACACCCACAGCTACAGACACGGGCTGTTATCGCTCGAGATCCTGTCTGACACTTATCTGTGATCACTTGCCTCATGCAGTGTTGCAGGAAGCAGCTCTGGCTCCATCACAATCAGCCCAGCCCATTCTGAAAGGTCTCAGAGGAACCTCCTGCACCATCAGCCAGAGGGTTTTACCCAGACTGAGACTCTCTGACATCCCTCTCCCTTCCAACAGCAAACCCACAACTTCATTCTGGAACCCTGGCACAGGCTGCCTGAGGCACAGTGGGGGTCGCCTGGTCTGGAGATATCTCAAACCCTGCTGGACTGCTCCTGTGGGATCTGCTCCAGGGGATCCTGCTCTGGCAGAGGGGCTGGACTGGATGATCCCAGAGGTCCTTCCCAACCCCTCCAAGTCTATGATTCTACTCCAGCTCCCCTGACTGTTTGCTGTTACAACAAGCAGCACCAGGCTCAGCACCCCGGCAGCACCCAGGTCCTCCCGACTCACAAAGATGACCATGATGACAAAGGCCGCCAGGTAGGATGTCCTGGCCATCCACATGCTGACGAAGCGGTAGTGCTCCCCCGACACCACATTGCGAAGGAAGCCTGCAGGAACAAACCCCACAGGTACATCAGGTCACAAACTCACCCAGGAGGAACAAACTCCCAGCGCCTCCTCCCTGAAAGAGCTGTTGGGGTGAGGCCAGAGAAGGCCACACGGATGATCAGAGGGCTGGAGACCCTCTGCTCTGGGGACAGGCTGAGGGAGTTGGGGCAGTTCAGCTGGAGAAAAGAAGGCTCCGGGGATTGCTTAGAGCAGCTTCCAGCACCTGAAGGGGCTCCAGAAAAGCTGGAGATGGACTTTTTCTGAAGGACTCTGGTGCTGGGACAAGGTGGCTGGGTTCAAGCTCAAAGATTGGGAGATTGAGATGAGATCTGAGGCAGAAATCCCTCCCTGAGAGGGGGCTGAGGCCCTGGAACAGGTTGCCCAAGGAGGCTATGGCTGCTGCATTCCTGGCAGGTTGGATGGGGCTGGGGGCACCCTGCGCCGGTGAGAGGTGTCACTGCCCATATAGCAGGGAGCTGGGGGAGCTCTGAGGTCCCTTCCAACCCAATCCAGCCCAGCCCATGATTCTCAAGGCACAGGGCTGGAAGCAGAGCTAATCCTACACCCCCTCACGGCAGAGCTCTCGTTGTTATGCAGAAAAATCACGTTGGCAGCCACCTCTCCCTCCCCTCATTTCACTTTGTCCTTGACAATAAAATCTCGACATTAATGCAGGGAGCTGCTCCCTGAGCTGCATTAATCAATAGGCAGAAGATGACAGCCCTGCACCCATGGAGGGAACAAAACCCTTCCCCTGCTCTGTAAGGCTGTTGGAATTTGATTTCTCCAAGCCTCACCTTTGTTCTCTTCATTTTCAGCTAAAGCTTTGACACTTGACATCAGGATGTCATCATAGCCCAGGAACTCGTCCAGCAAGAGGCGGCTAAACCTGTCCCCAAAACACTGGTCCCTGGTGGGATCTAGAGAGAAGAGAAAGAACAGCTCAGGTTGTTTGTCCCCGGAGCCTTGGAACCGGCCAGGCAAGCACCAAGTGCTCCTGCCACTGCAAAGGTCACTTTGCTACCAGTCTGTGCTCGGACTTTCGGTGAGGCAGCCAAACTGGGCAGCAGTGGGAGGGAAAGCATAACTCCTGGACAAACCCAGCCCTGCTGTCAAACTGTCAGAAAGGATCCCAGCCACAGCACAGGGGCTCAGACTCTCTTGCTGGGCTCAGCCCAGCTAATTGCCCAGAGAAACCAGTTCTGGTGGGGCTCAGAGGGCTGGGCTGAGAGCTCTGGGTTTCCATCAGATCAGCATGATGCTCCTGGGGTCCCCATCCCCACACAACTTTCTGCAGGGGACATCCAAGGGCTCTCCCAGCTTCATTTCATAACACCAGTGACACCAGCACCCAGTTCTACTGTGCAACCCCAACCCAGGGGCAGCTCATGCGAACAACCCAAACACAGTGAAACAGGAAGCCCAGACACAAATAGTTGCTGAGTGAATCACTGGGTACTCAGGAAGGAATGTGTCTGTCTGAATTTGAAACCGGGGCAGTGATCCATGTGGGATCACTGATCCAGCCTGGCTCTGCTTTGCTCTGGTGAGGGAAGCCATGAAACTGAGTCTGATGGCTGCACCAACAGCCCATTCACAGGCCTGAGGGGATTCAGGACTATATCCCTGACTCAGGCAGGTTTTATAGGAGCAAAGGGCAGAAGAGGAGCCAGCTGTCCCAGTCTGTGGGGCTCTCTGTGCACAGGGCCTCACTGGGATCTGCTCAGCATCATCCCCAATACAGGTCATCCCTGACTTCTCCTGCCATGGGGCTCTAACACTACCCTGCGGAGCCTCTAGATTCAGCATCACAAGGCTCTTCCTTCCTTAGTGAGAGGGAAAACTGTGCTGGACACTCGCTGGGATAGGCTCCACCACCTCCCTGTGCTCCTCTCGGAGAGGCCTGACCTACTAAAGCAGCTCCTCCGAGTGGGAACGGAGCGCCATCCACTGTTAGAATCAGTTGCCACAGCACTAAGGAGGAAGCAGCGGCAGGTTTCTCCATAGTGATCCCCAGCCCACTCTCTCACTCACCCAGAGTCACCACCATGACCGGGATGCTGAGGCGCTGCCGAGTGCTCTGAGAGAGGCGCAGAAAGCCGTACTCCAGCGAGTACTCCACGATGTACTCCTCCTGCGGCCACACTGCGAGGGAGAGAGGTGAGAGAACTCAGCAGGGGGGCTGCAGAGAGCACCTCTGTGGTCTCTTCCTCCAAGAGACTGGGTGGCCAACACAGGCTCCAGTTTCCTTGGGTTAAATGCTCTGCAATGGCAGCTCGTTCCCCCTTGTTCTCAAGGTGAAACCTGTGGAAAGGCTCTGGGGCAGCGGTTCCAAGCTCTGCCCACAGGTCAGTGGTGCCTTGGCAGCGCTGGGGCTGAGGTTGGACTGGAAGAGCCTCAAGGTCTCTTCCAACCAGAGAGATCCTTGGACTCTGTTGATTGTTTCGTCTTCTATTTCAATTACAAACTGCTTTCAATCCCAAATGGGAACAAAGCATTGAAGAACCAACAGAACAGCTCCTGTCTGCACCACAGAACCTTTCTCCATGGTCCAACACTACCCAAACACCAGCTGCAGCACAAAGAACCTAGAATGAACCAACACCCAGTGATCTGGGAGCCGCTAGAAGGAGGAATTCTGCTGGGAAGCAGCACGACTCTCTCCCCACACAGTGTGGGATCATTTCCAAGCCAGCGTCGGGCACACGGCACCGCAATTCTCCAGCGGAGCTTAGCAACTGTTAATGAAGGTATTGCACCAGCACTGCTCTCCAGTCCTTATGCAACTTAATGATCCTAAATTCAGAACTAATGAGCTCTGGATCAGCAAAACCGCCGCAAGGCCGAGGGAACGGTGCCACTGCATCATCCAGCCTCACAGTGCTCCACAGCCACCACATCCAGAACTCCTGAGAGCAGGGAATTCCAGTCAGGCCACAGGTGAGGGTGTAGGTGAAAAAGGCAAACTAAATCAGAAAGCAGCCACCATTTGTTATCTGAAGCAGATCTCCTCCCCTCACCACCAGGAAAGGAAGCTTTCCATGCTGGAATTCCAGTTTAATACAAAGCCCCTAAATCTCCCTCCAGAGCTTATGGGACAAGAGCGGCTTAGGCTGTGCTGCGACCAGGGGCAGGAGGAAGCTGGCCAATGTCCTGAGTGATGCAGAGCCCACTACAACTCGCTGGACGGCTGCTGGGATTAACAAAACGGTGCTAATCCAGAACACAGCCCTAACACTGCAGGGAGGCAGGAGGTGGCTGTCAGCTGTAGCCCAGCAGATCACACTAGCACCATGAGCTGCTCACAAGAGGGAGGTGCTCGCTCGACCGAGAGATCCTGCTGAAGCACGATGCCAACGTAAGAGGTCCTGACACATTTCCTTGCCCAGGTGACAGCCCCCTGCCCTGTCCCTGCTCTCATCCAAGCCCCACAGTGAAAGGAAAGGTCTTGCTGGGGATCTGCTGCTTGTTTTGACAGGTGCAGCCACGTGGGGAAGCATTGGGGAAGACATCTGTGGTCACAGTACAAGAGGCCGGGGCAGGCAGAAGGAAGGGGCCATGCAGGGGAAGCACTGGGAGCAGCAGAACGTGTCTTTACCTGCTCTAGCCAGCATCTCAAACTCAGACACAGTGTCCCGCAGTGGCTGCACTCCTTTAGTGGCTGCTTCGCTCACCGACAGCTCCTGGCTTTTGTTGCGGGGCAGCGCTTTGGTGCTGCTCACACGGGATGGCTTGAGGAACACCTTGGGCTCGATGTCCAGCTCAAACTGTTGGAAAGCAGGGCAGGGGGAGTCTCGTTAGCAGGCAATGCAAGCCCTGCCTTCTGGCTCCCCTCATGCCCCTCTGGCAATGGCCTCCAGCACCAACACAAGGAGTGGAGAGGCCACCTTTGCAGGTCTTCATTTATCTGAAGCCACCAGAGACCACTGTGGAGACTCCAGAAGAGGCAGGGAACACACTCTGTCTTTCTAGGTGACCAAGAGGACAGAGAGGGACTGCAGCACATCGAGACCACTGCCCTAATCTCCCATCTCTCCCCAAACCCAGGTTCCCCCGTTTTGTGCACCGAGAATGCTCTGTACCTTGATGGAGCTGTTTTCGAACATATCCACAGTCATTTCCTCCTCTTCCTCCTCCTCTTCCTCGGCTGGGGATTCAACTACCATTCCTGGGAACTTCTCTGCGCCACAGAACTGCAGGAAGATGGGGGCCCGGCTGGAGTTGCGCTGGATTTCCACCCTCAGGATGCCGTCGCGTGGCCATTTATCCCGCACATGCTCCAGGCAGTTAATGGGAGAGCGGGAGAAGGCGATGTGGATATAAGCCAGGATGAAGAGCACAAAGAGAGCCTGCAGGGCCAGAGACAAAGCAGGGACCATCAGCCTAACTAGCTTGGGCCCGTTTACAGCTTCAACCACCTCTTTTATGCCCATCAAGACACCAGATTGGCCTGGACAAGGTGATCTGCAAGGGGTCAAGAGCTTTACACTTCCCAGCCTTGCTGGCTCTGCATCTGAGCAGCCCAGAACCAGGAAGTTTAAGCCACAGGCAGCAGCAGCAACAATCTCCTCCAGACCTGTCACTGGCCCCTGTGCTGGGGAACCCAACGCTGTCCCCAAACCAAACAAAGGAGCAAAGTGAGGAGGCTCCAAAACACCCAGAAAGAAACAGAAACATAGACACAACTTCCACCATTCCCCCCTCAGCACAAAACTCTTCCCTGCGGAAGCCAGAAAGACTTCCCAACTTCTCCAAGGCAGAACAAAGCAAACCCCAACACAGGAGCAGGACAAACCAAACCCACTGTACAGCCCCCAGCGCTGTGTTCAGATCAGTCGCTGGGAGCTACAGACTGCCACAGCAGAGGCTGAGCTGGAGCATCACCACACCCTTCCCCTGGCTCCCTCCAACAGCCCTAAAGCCACCACAAAACAAAACAGACTATTAAGATTCCCTCCCTGTGGTGCCACCAGGAAACCAGCACCCACCTCTGTTCAAAGTTCATGGCGTAAAGCTCCTTGGCCTTGGCCAGGGCAAACAGAACAGCTGAGACCCAAAGCCTCTCCAACTGCACCAAGATTAAGGAGCTCTCCCTGCCACTGGTTGTCGTTGGTGACCTATTTGCTAGCAACAAACAGGCTGGTAAACACCTCAGCTGCAGAGGAGTGGCACTGGGAGTTGTTGGATGCCTGGTGAGCAGCTGTTCTCCCTCAGCAGTGGTCTGATCAAAAGCAGGAGGCAGGCAGAACCACTACCAGCAGGGCCACTTGCTCTGCCACCCCATAACTGGTCCTAAATATCTTCCGGTTTTAGGTAGCTGAATTTCAGCAACTCAGCGCAGAAAACTCACTGCTGTCATCTGGCAAACTCCTCCTCCTCATCTCCTGCTGCTGCTTTCCCACACTGGTGCTATGAACCCTGACAGTGAGCACCCAGGAAGCCACAGGACAGGATTTAACCACTGGGCAGTTCATCCCATAGGCATTGCCAGCAGGCTCCTCTGGGATCACCAGCCCTGCAGCCCAGTCAGGAGAGTGGGTGGGTGAGAACCGGTGGGTGAGAACCTCGTTACCCAAAGGGGTGACGCTATGTCAGCACAGCTAAAAAGAAACAGGGGTTGTGCATTAGCTGCTTCTATAAAGACCAAGGCTCCAGCAAAACCCCAACACCCAAAATCTCTCCCATATGCAACATGCCCAGAGATCCTCCCTGCCCACATCCCTGGAGCTGACCTACAGCAGCCTGGCTGTCCCTCAAGCCACCTCAGGGATGTGTTTTCACTCCCAGATCTGACAGGCGAGCCGTGCTGGGGTGGGGACCGCAGATTGTTACCACTCGTCATGGCTGTCCTACAGTGGAGCAGCCGATGGCAGCTCAGAGGGCAGCTGGGGGCGATAGGTCACACAGGCCATGACCTCTGCCAGGGCTGAAGGTGCTCGATGTTCGTAAGGAAATTCAGCCTCAGCCCCCGCCGGCAGCCTCCTGTGAAGGCAACCCTCACCTTGAGGAGGACGAAGAACTCGAAGACTCGTCGGAAGGAGGGTGGGAAGAGGCGAGCGTAGGTCACTGCCATCTTGAAGAAGAGTGCGTGGAACAGGCGGTCGCGCACATTGATCAGGGGGTTCTGGTTGAGGTTGGGGTTGCGGACTCCGCGGTTGTTGCCCCCGGCAGCCCCCCCGGCCCCGTTGTTGTTGGCCGGGTGGTGCTGGTTGGCGTTCGGCTGGTTCTCGGACATCCTGCCGCCGGGGGCCGAAGGGCGCTGACAGAGGCTGAGGAGGCGCGGCCCGAGGAGCAGGCCTAGGCCCGGCTGTCGCGGTGGGGGGACGCACTGAGGTTGGGGGGGAGGCCTCCGCGGATCCGAGAGCCGCTGGGTTGCAGAGCGGCTGCCCCGGTGCCGCTGCCCTCCAGAGGGGCCTCCTGGGGCGTCCCCCAAGCGCGGGTCAGGCCCAGCAGGGCTCAGCGGCCGCTGTCTCGGCGGGGCCCGGGAGCGGCGGGGCCCAAGCGGGGAGGCGGCTGCAGGCCCAGCGCCGCGGCCATGGGAAAGGTCGTTCACCGGCTGGGTCGGGCTCGGCCCGGAGCGGAGCGGAGCAGCGGCCGCCTCAACTCTCCCGGCCCCTCAAGGTGCCGCCACCATCTTCCTCCGCCGGCTCGAGCAGCCGCAGGACGCCTGCGCCAGCACCGCGCGGGGGATGCCGGGACGCTGGAGGACCACGCGCAACGCCCCGCCCCTATGCAAATAACAGAGGGGAGCGATCCCGCCATGCACCGCGCGCGGCGGGTGATCGGCCCGGAACGTCCGGTTTTTAAAAAGTTAAAGATTTCGAGTAACGAAGGCAGCGGGGAATCGCTCAGGGATCAGGGAGGCGGGAAGACGGCGAGGAAAAGGACGGTGGAGACCGGGCGTCTCGCCGTGACTTCGGAGAACTCGAGTGACAGGTTTAAAAAGCGCAGCGACAGTGCCGCGAGGCTTATGGTGCTGGCGGGTGTAAGCGGCTGGTTTCTCGTCCCCGCGCAACGACTCTGCGCAAAGTTTCTTTGTGAAGCGGCTAAAGCGAGTGACTCGGTGTCTTTGGGGATCCCCGGAAACTGCGGTGCTTCTCTCACTCCTCCCCCTCTCCAAACCGATCGCCGTGATGGGGGCGGCCATGGGACGGGGATCCAGCCCCCGGCAGCACCAGGAATTTTAGAGCTTTATTTTTAACCTTCATTGTGGTTATTTTCAATTCTTATTTTTTTATTTTACTTTCTATTTTTACTTTAAATTTTCTTTCAAAAATATTTTTAGAAATCCTAATTTTTATTTTTCACTTCTATTTTTTCATTTCTTCCGTCTTTTTCTTCTATTTGATTTTTT
>JAOXOE010000866.1:1691884-1702881 GCA_028565055.1 Phoeniculus purpureus
AAGCCAATTCCCAAGCTCAATGCTCCCCAAGCCAACGCAATGCAAGATAGCCAGATGGCTGGACCGACCCTCCTGATCACGATGTTTGAAGGGATTTCGAATAGAATGTAGCCGACGAAGAATATCTGTTTTATGATCAGAAGCTGAGCAAGATAGTGTCAAGCTTCAGGGGCTACTTGCGAGCAAGGCAATGGATGCGCGGTTGCCAACTTTCAAATCCAGGTCATCGTCGAGACCTGAGATGCGGGCAACGCTGATGTTCGTGCGATCTGGTATAGTGTTAGTACTCAAGCCATCGAGGAATATAACGAATTGAACATGCCGACTAGGGCTATAACGTAGAGCGCCATTAGAATAGGCAAGAGACGAAAATCAACCTTCCGCAATACCCTTTTCTCCATGTGCGGATCTTCGGTGTCAAGCCGCTCCATGTATGCATTGTCGATGCTGCCTTTCGAGATGCTCGGTACCGTCATGGTGGTTGTTTGATGAGCGAAAGTGGTTGCGTTCGGATGGGCTGAACTAGTATAGCTAAGAGATGATGTCTGCAGACCTGCGGGGGGGTCTATATGGGAAATCCTTGCTCGGGGCAGGACACAGCATGGCCAGGGCCCCCCCTAGCTCCTCTCCATCACTCCTAGCCACCCACACAGCTGGGGGGAGCCCAAAGGAGGCCAGGTGGGATCTATCCGTCCTTCACTCCACACAGACACTGAATAACCCCACACCTGCTCTTTGAGGTTAACAAGGGCCCAGCTCATTAGTTTGACCCACAGAGCCCCAGTGAGAAGCTGTAGTTTCTCACTTGGCCCCTGGACTGTCCCCAGTTTGCGGCACCACAATGAGGCAGTGGGGTTCTGCACAGCCAGATCCTGAGGGAGAAGTAACAGGAAAAGGGGACCGTTCTTTTCCCAGAGGGTGCCTGGGGACAGCAGGAGGGTCTGGGGTTGGGTCTGGCTATGCAAGAGCTTGGCCAAACCCCAGCAGAGCCAACGAGGGTGAAGGGTTGGCTCCACTTCCTTCACTGAAGCTGGAATGAAGCTCTGGGCTGCCCATGGCAGGGAGTTGGGGCTGGAGGAGCTCTGAGCTCCCTCCCAGCCCCAACCCCTCCATGATGATTATGCTGAATTAGTGGCATCACCACATCCCTTCTGTTCATGTGGTTGGAGCAGCAGGGCCTGGAGGGGCTGCGAATGAACCGATCACCAGGTACAAAACACTGGGATCTTTTATTTACAGAAGAGGGGGCGGCTCAGGCAGAGCCGGAGTGGGTTGCTCTGGGTTCCTGCACCATGGGGATGGGTCCTGGGAGAGGGGCTAGCTCAAAGGATGGAGAAGGGCAGGGAAATGCGAGTAACCAGCCCCTGCTGCTTCCCCCGAGTCCCTCCTGAAGCACCCGGTGTTGTGCCCCATCCACAGGGGGCTGTGCTGGCCCCCAGCCCCCCATCACCACTGTCTGCCCAGGGAAAGGGCTGACATCAGCCAGGCCCAGCCCAGAGACACAAACTGTCTCCTCCCAGCATTGACAGGGAAACCTCCACCACTTTGGAAGAGCTGCTGTCCCCAGTCCCCGGGTCCCAAAAGGCTCCAGGGCAGCTCAGGAGTAGCTGAGGGGCATCCTCCTCCACAGCCCCCCACATAAGCAGTTCTTGATCCAGCGCTGCTCCCACTGCTTCACCGCTGTGACCTTGTTGGGTGACTTCAGCATGGTGACGCAGCCGCACCTGCAGCGACACGGAGAGAAAAGCTCCTGGGGGCTCCTGCACGGATCCGTCCCGCAGGGAGGAAGGAGTCAGAGGACGAAACTGGCTTTTGGTGTCTGACTGTGAAATCAGAACTGAAACACAGCAGAGGCTGAGTGAGGAGACTGAAGCACTGAGGAGACCCTGGACCAGAGGGTCCCTGTACAGCTCAAGAGCCCGGGCTGGCCCTGACACCTGAACCTGCAGAAAGGAGCTGACACAGAGCCCTTCCATCCACAGCAGTGACTACAGCTAATTCCATCGCACCAGGACACGGATGTTTGCTCCCTGCAGCGCTGCTGCTATGACATCCAGGCTCTGCGGGGAGGAAGGGTGAAGAGGACAGCTCAAAGGGACTTCAAACGTGAGGCTGGTCTGGCGGGCGACGCAAAGCAGCACCTGGGCTCTGGGATCAGCTCCCCTCTCCAGGACACAGACAGGGTGGTTTAGGGATCGACCCGCAGAACCAACTGGAGGTCAATCAGCAGTAATGAAGTCCAAACCCTGGTCCCTCATCCACCTGAGCTAGAGAAGCACAACCAGCAGCTCAGGGGAGGGGACTCTCCCACTTCACTCTGCCCTGGTGGGACCCCATCTGGAGTCCTGTGTTCAGTTCCAGAATTCCCAGTACAAGAAGGACATGGAACCACTACAGTGAGTCCAGGGGAGGCCACAGGGATGATCAGAGGTCACTCTCTGTTCTGAAGGGACTTTAGAGCAGCTTCCAGGACCTGAAGGGGCTCCAGGAAAGCTGGAGAGGGACGTTTTACAAGGGATTCAGTGCTAGGACAAGGGGGCTGGGTTCCAGTTCAAAGAGGGGAGATTGAGATGAGAGCTGAGGCAGAAACTCCTTCCTGAGAGGGGGGCTGAGGCCCTGGAACAGGTTGCCCAGGGAGGCTGTGGCTGCTCCATCCCAAGGGCCAGTTGGATGGGGCTGTGGGCACCCTGGGCTGGTGAGAGGTGTCGCTGCCCCTGGCCCCTGCCTCCTGCACTGGGGGAGCTCCGAGCTCCCTCCCAACCCAACCCAGTCTGTGATCCTACAATTGACCTGGAATGCTGCTGGGATGACAGTCTGGGAGAGCCTGTGAAGGACACAGCACCCTCAGTCCCTGCCATGGTGCCGCTCACCTGGTGCAGGACTTGCACTCTTCTGTCGGGTAGGCGCCCAGGTGGAGCCGCCGCAGGTGATCGATCTTGGGTTGTCCGGGTGCCCTGCAGTAGGAAGGAGAGGAGCAGAGTTTCTAGAATGTACTGGTCTAAAAGCTGACCCCAGGCTACTGAGCTGGGTGTCCACAGCCAATGTGACTGAGGCTGTAAGTCCAGTGGCCACCAAGTGCTGTGGGATTCCAGGCTGTGCTGAGCTGATCACAAACAAGCTGGGGGGCTTTTTCTGCTCCACTAGTTGTCTCTATCCAACATCTGAAGCTCCCAACCCACTGCGAGTGAAGAAATGAATCCAAGCAGAGAAGACCAACTGCTCTAGGGTGACACCAGCCAAGTGGAAGAGCCAAAAGCTAGAACCCCAGTGACCCCCAAACCCCCAACACCCAACTTATTTCAGGTCTCTGTACCTGACGAAGGCATCAAACTGGGAGGAGACCGTGTGCCCAACCAGCCCAGGAGCCTTCCCAAACTGCAGCCGCACTAGCTGCTTGCTCTGCAGTTTGCTGATGATGCCATCATTGATGGGCAACCAGTCGATGTTGGGGATGAGCAGCTGGCTGGGCAGCAGGCAGCACTCATCTATCAGGGTGTCATCTGGCTCCGTGATGTGATTTTCCTCACGACCTGCAGTGAAAACCCAGCACAGAGAGAACACCAGCCTGATCTGTGCCATTCGCATTCAGAGAGCGAGAGAACCACGTGTGGTCTCCTCCTCCATCCACCAACACAGCACAGAGAACAATCAACCTGGCAGCTGTCTTTGCCCTCCCTGAGTGCCCCAGCCCCGCTCGAAGGTTACTCCCCACAATCATCCCTTTTGCACCCAGTCCGCAGCGGGAGGAGCCTTTTGTTCAGGGAGGTTGGCACTTACAGCACAGCCAGAGCTTGGTGAGCAGCCTGAAGAGCAGGGACATGCTGTCCTGGGTGTCAGAGGTTGCTGTGTAGACGGGGAGGCAGCTTGGCTTCAGCAGTCCCCAGATACGGATCACCACCATCAGCTCCCGGAACATCCCCAGGGATGCCCCGTCCCGCAGAAAGCTGTGTCCCGGACGGACGGGTGAACCCTGCCCAGGGGAAAAGCCAGCCCAGCTTACCCACAATCTGCTGGAGCCACCACTGGTTTCCATGCAGGACACAGCCTGCAGTGCCTGCTGGGCCAGAGCTTCCCCAAAGGTTGGAGCAAGTTGTGCAGCTACTGGTCCCACTCCTCTGAAGGCAGCTGCCGGTGCCTCAGGGGCACAAGAAGGACTGTTTTCTATTTCTACTGTTTCTTACAGTCCTCTCCCATCCACCTGTTTCTGCAGATCACTGGGATCACAGACGGCTTGAGCCAACTGAGCACCACCCCAGACACTCCTCCCTTCTCTCAGGCTGCTCTGGGAGCCGCGCTCTTACCTGGTTCGGCAGACTGGCCAGCAGGTAGAGCACAAAGTCGCCCACCCACTGGATGAGCTGCTGCAGGGACTGCAAGGTGGTCATGTCCAGGACAAACTCCTCTGTCTTCAGGTTAATCATCACCTTGTCGATGTCTGAATCAGAGAAGAGACACCTCCTGCATGAGCAAGATGGATCTGGCCTTCATCCCCTGCTCCTTCCGTAACCCAGGGGTTACCCCGAGACCCCAACACTTCCTATTGAACCTGAACGCCTGCTCTGGGGGGAGATTCCCTGCCCACAGCACAGGGATGGAACTGGATGATGTCCAAGTTCTCTTCCAACCCCACCCCTCCCGCGGTTCTGTGATCCATGACACTGCGTCCAGCTGCTGGGAGCCCCCTGCTACCAATGTCGGTGATCTTGGAGCAGATCTCGGTGAGCCGGTCGCCGGGACTCTTGTCTGGGGTGTTGAGGAAGTGGGGGCGCAGCAGCGACTTCAAGGTGCAGCTGATAGCGATGAGGAAGAGCTTGGCATGGTAGTCGCACACGCGGGCAATGGTGCTGGAGGAGAGCTTGCACAGAGACGCCTTCATGGCGACGATGCGCGTGGAGAGCACCTGATGGACACCGGGGCAGCAGCACAACACAGCAGCGAAGGCAAAATTAGAACAGGCTCCTTACAGCTGCTTTTTTTCCTCTACTCCCTGCTTCTGCCACATGAATGACAGGAAGAGGGAGCGCTGCTCTGCGCACGTGAACGCTGTGCTGAGCGTTGGATGCAGCTGCCGTTCCCAGCAGCTCTGCCAGAAATAGACTTTCCCACCTCCCTGCAAGTTTCCAGCTGGCAGAGACCCAGTAATGCCCGTGGAAATGAGCCCTGCTCAAGCAGGGGCTCTCCACACCTCAAGTACTGCTGGGGCAGAGCAGCCACAGACAGCACAGCCAGGTCTGTCTTGTGAGCACTGGCTGCTACTGCTCCCTCCTCACGGGCACTGAGGCCCCAACAGGGCGCCCACCCTCTACAGAAGCTCTGCTGACCTGCTGCAGGGCTGCGTTCTGGCGCATGTACTCCTCATGCAGCTTCTCCACCAGGTTCTGGACCATGTTGGGCTGGACATGGAGCAAGATGTCCCACCAATCATAGCCGGTCACCATGCAGTACTCCAGCAGGAAGAGCAAGTGGCGGAGGGACATGTTCATGTCGAGCACGTGGCCCATGGATGGGGAGATGCGGAGCATGCTGAGCTGCAGGGAGCAGGCAAAGCACAACCTGCGTCAAGAACCACCCTGAAAATCCTCCCCAAAGCCACAGCACAACACAGGGCTGACTGCAGCTCCCTCCTGCCCCCACGGCTCAGCCCCTGCTGTAACAGGGTACAGCCCTTCTCATCCAACAGGGACCACACAGCTGGAAGAAACACTCCCAGTGTCTGTCCGTGTGCTACATCGCCCCTTCGTCATGGCTTAACTCCTGGGGGGTTGACCCCTGACAGAACAGTTCACCCCCTATAAACAGATGGCACAGTACCTTCCCGTGATTGTCGATGCCAGCCAAGGCCAGGGAGGTCCAGGAGAGCTGCATGGCCTTGAAGTGCACCAGGGGTCCAGCGGTTCGCTGCCTTTTGATACTCTGCTCGTCCACAGGGCGCTGCGAGGAGGAGCCGTAGAAGACAGCCATCATCTGCAGGGACAGGCGATGGACGATGTGGACGCTGCCGTCGTGGAAAGCCAGAGCCAGGCCTCAGGAAAAGAAGGTGACCAAGGCTGAGCATAGAATCCCCTGGTAAAACCCAGACCTTGCACCCTGAGAAGCCACCCCCACTGAGCCCAGCAGCAACAGGAGGGCACCCAAAAGGCTGCAGGCTCAGGGGCACTTCTGCGCCCTGAGACCATGGCAGCGTCTCCCAGACAAAGGATAGGGGGTGGCAGGAAGAAACCACAACTGTGGGGGTTTTCCTGTCAGCACTGCAGGTGGTTTGTGACTTCAGCCACAGGTCAGGAGGGGAAGCTTCAGGTAAAAGCTGCCCATCTGGAAGAAAGACAAGAGAAAGCCCTCACCTAGCCCTGGGAAGAACTTGGTGTCATTCGCCACCTTCAGATCGGTGTTGGTCAGGGAGATGGGCAGCTTCGGCAGAGCCACGGCTGACACCCGGTCCAAGTCGTTGGTGGCAGAAAGAATCCTCCACTTCAGGATCATGGGCTGCTTGTCTCCCACTTTGAAAAGGAAATCAATGAGAGAAAGAGACAGCTCTCCCCAGAGAGGTGGGCAAGTAACCCCTGCAATTTCTGCTGACAACCCCCAACGAGGTGAGAAATCAGACCAAGAGCTGGCTCCTGGCTCCCTCACCCAGACCAGTGCATTCCCCTCATCTTTCCCCTACTTCTTCCTGAATCCACAAATCCCAGCTCATCTGGCTCAGTCTCTTCTGATGGAAGTCCTTAGTCCCTGGAACTAACTGCAGAGATTGGGCTGAAACCACACGGGAAACCACACAGACTGGGAAGGTTGGTTAAACCAGCTTTGCTGCGGGACCCAACCGCCTCCCTTTGCTGCAGGACCCACCTGTCTCCCTGCTGTGACTCAGCTCGCCCCATTCCCAGCAGGAACAGTGGCTGTACAGGGCTGGCACAGAAGGTGTTTTATCGAGTGAAAGGAACAACCAAACCACTTCCTGGAGACCAGGAATTTGTTGCCCGAGATGCAGAGAACTGAGTGCGAGACTGAGGACAGCTGAGGGGTTCTGGCTAATCTCATCCAACTACTGGCTTGGAGGAGCTGTCCTCAAGCTCCCCTAGCCCACGCTCCTGCTCTCAGGAGCAGCTGGTGCACAAACTCACCCACAGGAGAGATCTGCTGGAAGATGTTATTGACCGGCAGCCCCTCCTTCCGCAGGGACCAGCACTCCACAATGCTGCTGTTCTGGTTGGAAGCACAGAGCAGCACCTGCAAGCACAACGCACACTGAGATCACAGGGCTTCACAACGGGGAAAGACTGTCCTATCGTTCCATCTTCTATCCCTCCTGCCCTCCTCCATTCTGAGGCTCCTTCTCCCAGTTCAATTCATCCTCCACAACTGAAAAGCAGAAGATTGTATCAGCACCATGAGAGGGTGAAGGGCCTGGTCCCAGAGAGGAGGAGGAGACAGAACTCCTCCAAGAGTCCTCTATCTTGACTAGAGGAGAGGCTGCACTTCTCTGAATCTCTCTGCCTTCCAGACTCCTGTTATCAATCCTCTGGCAAACACAGTTGAGCTGCTCAATTAATTCTCACAGACCTTGAGCTTCAAGAGCTCTGCACTGGGGCTGCTCTGAAGCCAAGGTCTGAGGATGAGACTTTGCATCCTGGACAGCCGTCTGTGACCTTCCCCATGCTGCCAGCCCCAGAGAATGAAGTGAGCAGAGCACAGCCAGGCTAATGAGGGGTTGGGCATTTCCACCAACTGCAGGCCTTGGTCATTACCCTGCAGAGGGGTTGAGTTCAGCTGGCCTGAGCTTCCAGAAACAGTAGTGAGAAACACAAAGGGCAGTGCAGGACAGGACAGGGCACCTCCAGAGCCACATGGAGCAGCCAAGTGTGGAGCCAACAGCCATTTCCCTGCTGTTTAACTCTGAGCTGTGCTGAGAGCAGCCACTCACCTGCTCTGACATGTCTCGAGCCAGGAACTTGAGGTGGGTGATGGCCGGGTACTTGTCCTTGCGGGCAGGGTCAGTGGTGCAGCGCATGAAGAGGGACGGCAGGATCTCGGTGTCGATTTTACACTTCTCATTCACCACACTGACACAGACCTTGTAGAACTGGACAGGGGAGGTACTGCTGCCATCTGAGGTGGCCACCACAATGTTCCCCCCGCCTGTGAAGGCCACATCAGCCAAGGCCACGCGGCAGCGCAGGCGGCACAGGCTCTCTGTGGATGTCAGCACTTGCCCGTTGGGCTTGAGGAGAGAGACTGTCACCAGCCCACTGATGGTCACCGCGATCCAGCCCTCCATGGGCTTCCCCCCAAACAGTGTCAGCGATGGAGAGAACTTGACCCGGGAGAACTTCTCGCCGAAGTTTGATGCTCCTGACTGCAGACAAAAGTGAGGGACACAGAGGAGTTTGTACCTGTGGGGAGCTCAGGGCCACACAGCTCTCCTTGTGAAGG
Source organism: Phoeniculus purpureus (assembly GCA_028565055.1). NCBI lineage: Eukaryota > Metazoa > Chordata > Aves > Bucerotiformes > Phoeniculidae > Phoeniculus > Phoeniculus purpureus. Next base: position 1,700,315 of record JAOXOE010000866.1, read on the forward strand.
CCCCACAGCACCATCTGCAGAGCTGGAGGGAGTCAGAAGTCACTGAGCTCATGCAGCAGCTCTGTTCTGTCACCCTAGAGAGGCCAGAGTGGTCCCAACCACCTGCACTAGCCCCCCAGCAAACACCCCAGACACTGCGACTAGGAGGAACAACACCCTTCTTCCCTTTTTCATGGCCAAACCCAGCTTGACATCAGCCCACTGCAGAGTGTCCCTGTGCCAGGGGTTCTCTGGGGCTGAGAAGTTGGGAAAAGCTTCTCTCTGGGGGAACCCCAAGAGTTAGCATCTAAAAAGGTCTAGGGAGGTAACTGCTGCCTGACAGAGCCACTGCCTGCAAGGCTGGCACAGTCAGACGGGTTTCCCCACAAGCAGCTTAGCTGTACACACATGTGGCTCCGCTTCCCAAATCCCTGCAGCAAACGTCAGAACCTCGGGTGGTTCTGAACCGCTCCTGGCAGGCAAAGCAGTGCCTTCATCTCCATTTCACAGCCAGGGTTGCTGAAGCACCAGGTTTAAGAGAATGCATTCAAAGTGACAAGAGAAAGGAGGCATCCAAGCCCTGCTGAATCGGTGCTTGAAGCAGTAGCTGAGTTTTCTTATTGACTGGAGAAACTCCCCGATTTAACCCACTTGAAGGCCCTGGAGACAGCCCAGAACTGAGGGAAACACAGAGGTACTTTCCCATGTCTTCTGCTAACAACCCCAGCCAGTCCTCCTGACCCAGGACAAACCTTCTCCACATGCAGGGCCAGCTTCACGCCGTTGTGCAGCCAGGACAGGGCCACCACCGGGTCCCCCTCCACCAAGCTGCCCACTGTGTTCTCCCAGCTGTTGGCCAGGTGGTCAGTCATGCTCCAGCACTTGATGTGGCCATCTGCATCTGCTGAGAGCAGTCTGGACCCTGTGACAGCAACACCTCATAAGAACCCGGGGTACAGCCCAAAAATCAGTTGGAAACCCAGGTGCCCTGGTGTGAACAGGTGGCTGTGAAGCCACGGACAAGCTCCCACTCCATGAGGAATCCTGTGCCATCGCTCTAAGAAACACAGAGGGCAGAAGGGGAGTAAGGAGGGCTCCAAGCTCACCTGACTGATCCCACTCCAGGCAAGTGATGACTTCAGTGTGGCCTGAGTTAACTGAGTAGACGTCCCACGGGTGCTCAGTGTCGATGATGTGGACCATGTGAGTGAGATCTGCACCACAGAAGAAGTGTATCAGTGTCCCTCAATATCCAGTAGAGGCTTCTAACACACAAAGCCTCAGCCGATGCAGGGGAGGACTTGAAATGTTCTCTATCAAGAGCTTTTGGGAAGAGTAAAGGCTGTGCTGGGCAGAGAGGGACTCGGTACCAGCACAGCATTCAGCAGAGTGAGAACTGCCCCTCAGAGGACAAACTCTCCACGAAGGGCAGGGCAGGGGCGCAAGTCCCCAGTTGGTCAGCGCAGCTGAGGGAGCTCTGGAGGGAAGCAGAGACCCAGCCAGCAGAAGCGGCCGGGAGGCGACCAGGAGCCTCGCCGGCCCGGCGCTGCGCTACCTTTCTCCTCATCGTTGCGGAGGTCGGTGGTGAAGGCGATCAGGTTGCGGCAGGACCAGGCGCAGACCAGTGGGATGGAGGGGCAGTGGTTGCTCTTGGGCTTCTTCTCCCACTCGCACACGTAGGCCAGGTCCATGGCCCAGGCTCCTACGGGGACGACCCCCGCACCGGCAACGAGCCTAGATCGGGCCGGGTTCCTCACAGAGACGAGTGCTGCTGGGGACCGGCCCAGCCCAGCCCGTTACGGCGTGAGGGGACGGGTCGCGGCGCACAAGGACCCCACCCGCCTCTGCGGGCTGCCCGCCGCGCGCCTGCACCCCACACCCCATCCGCTCAGGCACCGCCGCGGACAACTCAGACCGGGGACCTTAATCTCTGTGAGCTGGAAAAAGCGCGGGAGGGGAGGAAGAGCCAGCGCTGGTCTAATTTGCATGGGCGGGTACCCACAACCCGTCGGGGCAGCGACCGGGGACACAGCCCAGAGTTCCGGGGGCAGGTAGGCACAGACGACGAACAGGGATGCGGATGGCAGAGGAAACAGGGATAGTCTGCAGCGCCTTAACTCGCTGGGTACAGAGAAAAGATCAGAACGATCGCCCTGTCTGCGAGCACATTCCGGGCATTTAAATACTGCGGGGAGGGACACATAACCGTTACGGGGGAAGATACAGAGGTGGGAATTGGGTTGTGTCTTTTTTAATATCCCAACCCCCTCTGCACCCCCGACATACAAAACTATAACCCCACACAAAGGTACCTATCAGAACCCCAACCCTGCCCAACAACTTGTCCCGTCCACCATAATCACAATGAAGAACGAAGGGAGAACCCCAGGGGGTTTTATTGTCCATCACACTAGTCTCACACACACAAACAGGGTACCTGAAGAGGAGGCCTTGCCCCCACTTACCCTACTCCCGGAGTCTGCTGCCCAGAGGCAGGGCCTGTTGCTACAGCACAATACCACAAATAGGTCCAAAGCCTCGTGTGCCCCCCCACCCAAATGGCAGCCATGAGCGGCAGGAGCTCAGAG
>JAOXOE010000866.1:1711396-1734989 GCA_028565055.1 Phoeniculus purpureus
GGTGGCGATGGTTTCTCCCCGGTTTTTCCGGTACCTGAGGGCCGCAGGTAACGCGGCAGCGGCGGGGCCGAGTGGTTCCTGGGCTCCGTCCTTCCTCTATTGTCCGCCCTGGGACTCCCTGGAGCGGAAAAACTTCCCTGGGCGCCTGCCTGGGTTGGTTTCTGTTGGGGCAGCATCGATCCCTCTTTAAGCACCGGAGGATTTGCTTTAAAACCGAAGTTTTCTGAGGAAAAAAAACAACCGCAGATCTAGATTTGATGCTTTTTGTTGTCAGGGCTGTTGTTGCTTTTGTTTCTTCCAGAGCTCAGTCGTTCAAGGATTTTTTTCTCAGGCCTCTCAGTTTGTTTTGCCGGAGCCTTAAGCCCTGGAAGCCCAAATTGGTGCTTCCCGACCCTGCTCCGGGGAGGATCAGGCGCAGTCACATGCCTGGGGTTTATGCTGTGCTCTCACACCCAGAGTCGGTGCCATCTCGGTGGTGTTTTCATCTAAAAAAGCCATAAAAGTCGTGCCTTGCGGTTAATTTTTACACTTCGGGTCGCTCTGCTGCTTTCAACAGGCTGCTCACCGCGTTGAATCATTTATGGTTTTTCTGAGGCTTAATATTGAGCGGCTGAGATCGCAAGTTGTGGTGGCAAATCCCAGGGAGCTGTGGGGTGTTTCCAGGGTAGCTCTAGGAAAGCAGACGAGTGGTGGGATGTTTCCAGGGTGGCTCTAAGAAAGCAGACCAGCGGTGCATTCAGTAGTTGAATGGAAAAACATGAATCCTGTGAACGAATGTGAGTTATCCAGCAGCTCTGGAAGGTCTCGGTACGCTGTCTCTGCTGTGAAAGCTCTTCCCCTGCTGAAACTTCGAAAGCTGCTTCTCAGAAAGGTTTTTTCATTTTGCCTGGCTAGAGGTGAGTGGCCTCGGCCGCCTTTCGCTGCTTCTCCTACCCGGGGCGATGGTAGCTGCGCTTTGTGAAGGGTCCCGGTGGGGTAAGTGGTGTGGGGCGTACTGCTTTGGAGAATCACCTGGAGATTTAGCTGGGGCTGTGTATTCGTCTATTTTTAACTCTTATTGCATAGGAGCTATCCCATGTGAAAATTTGGAGGAAAGGCTTTATTGCCTGAATAAGTCTTAATCTCCTGCTTAAGGTAGACTTAGAAGAGGAGAATGAAGCTGAAGATGCACTGATTCCAGGAGGGGTGTGAAAGTTGGGTGTATGTTGCAGGTTTTTGAATGAACCTTGAAGTGCTGTTGGCGCTTGATTCCACGTGGTGTTTTAATTTCAGTGGGGTTACAACAATATTCACAGGAATCGATAGCTCTTGGCAAGTGGAACCAACCCTCTTCCTGTTGGAGAACTTTAAATGCTGTCCCCTGTTAAGGCTACTTTATGTAAAACATTTCCTGTGTGTGAGGCCCATGAGAGGTACAGGAAATAAGAGAAATTGCTCTGGGGTGAATGGGAGAGTTTGGGAAACTCGAGAGATCCCCCTGTTCCTGTGAAACTTCGTTGGAAAGAATTGTGGGGGTTTTTTTGAAGCTGATGAAAAATCCCTGGGTTACTGTAGGGTGGATTTTAACTGAAGAAACTCCTACTTGTACCATAGTTATTGATTCTGGTAGTTCCTGCACCTCTTTGATAGGTGCAGATGGGTTTATTTAGTTCATTACTGCAGCGCAACCCATCTGTCTTCACCGGTGACCAGGGGATTACACAGCCTGGCGTTCTCACACACCCATGCCTTCTTCAAGGAGTTCACTGGAGAGAAAAAAAAGGCAGCTATCGCGTGGCTTCCTGGCAGCAGCCGTTGGATCGGCTGTAAGTCCAGTGTGAAGCGCTGGGTTATGATGACATGGCAGGTTGGCTTGGAAGAGGAAGTGTGAGGAGCTGAGCTGGCTTGTGCCGGTGGGACAGCTTCTTCGCAGAACTGGGAAAGCATGAAGGGCTTCAGGAGACGGAGCAGTACGTAATTCTCTGGAATGTTTTGCATTGTTGCAGGAGGGTAGGGAAGGAAGAACCAGTAAACTGCCTGTTCTCTGGCATTGAATCACTTGGTGGAATTGCTCCTGAGTACTTTGGATTTTACGGTGCCTCTATTAACTACTGCCCCTCTTCTGCTGCTCGGCCAGGTTAGCTCAGAGTTGCTGCACATCCCATAGCCACTTACTTTTGGGCTCTTTACTCTGGGATTGCTGTCAGCTTGTGGAAAACTGGGGGTTGAAATGGGCAGGGTTGTGTTGCTGCTGGATACAAATCGGCATTTGGATGAAATCGTCAGTGCAGGGGGTAACTGAAAACTTGAGACTGTTTGGAGCAGCCCTGCGGAGGAGGTGCTGAAATACCCTGGAAGATGACCCTGGTACTGTCTGGCACACTGGATGGGTCATTCTGATCCCACTGATGGAAGAAGTTACTCGGTTGATGTGTTGTGGTTTGCAGTGCTCTGACAAGAGTCTCTGGAGGCACAGCTGATGCTGGTTAATCAGGAGGTCTCAGCATATACAGGAGAGTTCAATACCTGCGTTTTTCTTCGGATCTGTGTTGAGGGATGAGGGGGAGATGCTGTTTGTTTTCCTGAGTGGCAAAGAATTGATGGGAGGAATCTTGCACGCAGGCGTAGCCCAGTGTGGGAGCTGCCTGGGAGCTCTTCCTTGTGCTCCGGTTAGCTTCAGACTGCTCTCAGCCTGGCGCCGGCTCAGCTTGGACGAGAGCTCAGCCCAGCCTGGCGTGGTGTGTGCTGGTGGAACCGCTGGAGCTCTGGCATTTGTAGCCTGTGCTATCCTCAGGGTGGTTTTGCTCAAGATCTGTCTCCCCAGCCTTGCAGGGGTCACTCCTTTGGGTAGAAGGTTAAGTCTCGAAGATGTGAATGCTGTGGAGGGAAGTTGATTCTGGATAGATCTGGCTTAGAGATGCTGTTAGTCTGGTTGTGGTCCCCCGTGAGCAGTGCTGGGCTGTGCTGGCTGTGGGTGTTTCCATCCTAGACATCCCCATCCCCTTGCAGGCAGAGCAAGCTGTGGTTTTTCTGGGCACTTGCTGGGTCTTGGGTCTCCACCATCACCATCTAATAATTTTTCCTTTGTGTGACCTGTCCCTGGCTCACTCGCAAAGACAGCTGTGCACTTTGACTTGCTTTTTCTTACTGCTGTGAACTATGCTGGATATTTGTGGCAAACCTATCTAACTTTTTTAATCCTTTTCTTTCTTTTTTCTACAGCATTGTCCAAGATATAACAGTTGGTACAAAGGTAGGCACCTCTCACTTTTTCTCTCTTTTTACACTGCTCAGCATCTTTGTCCTAGTTTGACCCTCACCAAATGTAGATCCGTCAGCGTTAAAGGTTCTTTTTAGGACCATGTACAGTGGTTTTAACCAGAAGGTAATTTAGCTCCATGTGCATTTTAAACTTAGCTTTTGGCATTTGGGCATTGATTAAAGCAAATAAAGTTCTCACAGTTGATAGAAGTAGCCATTTCCCCTCCTTAAAATGTCAGGCCAGTGCTTGTTATTTGTGTGTTAGACAATGCTTCTCAATTGAGAAATCGACCTTTTTTCCTTTGCGAACTCCATTTCCTTGGTTGCTGTTAATTCCTGTGCAGTTACATCTGTCAAAAATCCTTCTGCCACCAACAAACGGTTTTTAGCTGGTTTTATCTCTTGTGACTACAGTCAATACAACCTTTACCCTCCTAGTCTCAGTTTTGAAAGCACAGACATAGCCCTGAAACTCCAAAGTGGTAACAGTCCCCCTTATCTGCCATGGGGGGCATGGGACTGTTGTGTTCCCAGGATAAAACACTCCTTCCCACAGAATGTTGGCTGGACACTTATTTGTAGTGCTTTGTGCTCATGTTGTAACTAGTGCTCAGAGACTGGCATTACGGCAAGTTACGTCCTTGAGAGTTCTTTTTGCTGTTAGCATCTGGTGGGAGCATTGGGTGCTTGGAGCCAAGAGTCCAGCAGCCTTTTTTTTTTAAGATCTGGGTTATCTAGTGTCTGCGTCTTCATTTGCTGACTGACAAAGGGTTGTGTGTGAAACTTGAGGTGGTGATGCAGGGTCTGATAGGACTACAATGAGGGTAGATCTGGGCTTGTGCGGTGTGAGTGGTTATGGTTGTGTGAGTGAAGCAGCACTCAAGAGTGCTCCTAGACATCAAATGCTGTTTGGTATCCAGGTCCAGAGTTGAAGCCTAGACGTGTTTGGGGCTTTAGGGTAAAGAAGTTTAATGCCTGAAGATGTTTGAATTGCCGGAAGAGAAAGGGGTTTTTTTACAGACCTTTCTTCATATGAGAGTCTGGAATTTGGATTAATGGTAGTTGTGGTTCTGGCTGAAAATATTGTGAGCTGAGAGAGTTCAGTTTGCCATCAGAGAAGGAGGAAATACGTGAGCATGGGCAGTGAGGTTGGTTAATGGTTCAGAGCCATTATAAAAGGTGAGCTGAGTCATTCCTTGACTGCTGTAGAGCACTTTGGTCTGTAACATCTTCCAGTGAACTGATTAACAAAGGCAAAAGTTCCCTCCTTTGGTTGGGGCAGAGTAATTCACAGCTTTAGGCTTCTGCAGCTTTAAGAAGTGGTTTGTGTAACTAAATTTGACCAGGAAACTCCTGAAACTGTAATTGTAGTCCTCTGAGTGAGTCTCAGAAAGCTCCAGGATGTTGTATCCTGTGCCTCAGCACTCCCAACTCACAGCTGGGCAGTTTCAGTCCCCAGTGCAGCCCAGACTGAGGCCTGGGAGCAGTCCCACCCCATTGTGTTCACAGGACAAGGCTGTGACCACAGGGATGTTGGTTGTGTAGTGGGATGGGGAGTGGGGGGGACAGGATCGTGCATCAGAAACGAGCAGACAGGGCAAGTCTTGAGGGAATTAGGAAATGTTCAAGGGGGGCCAGAAGCAGAAGGGCAAGGTGGAACATCACGGTCAAGGTAAGTTTTAAAATTATTTTGATGTGGCTGAGCTATCTGATGACGCTGAAGTCACTGAATATGCTGGTGTAGATAGTGTAGTCCCTGGGGCATCACTGAAGTCACTTCAGTGATTGATTGCTCCTCCTCACCCTGCGGTGTGTAGGGAAGGCAGGAGCTGGGACTCCACAGAGTTCTCTAGAGCACTCGAAGGTTACAGTCCCCAAAAGCTGTAGTTCTGCTCTAGGCAGGATGTTCTAAGACACTGGTTGAACTGTTCTTGACTGAAGTCTCAGCCCAATAGGAAAAGTGCCTGTAACTTAAAATGCAGCTGAGCAAATGTCCAAGATCACTTACAGTGGCCTCCTGGTTGTCTTCTGCTGTGTAACTGCACTGAGGACCTGAGAGCAAGCTGGTGCCCACTTGACCAGTTGGTTGTTTTGAAAGCCTGGGTGCTGGCTCATCTTTTCAGGATTTTCTCACATCTCTCACAGGTTAAGGGTGCTTGTACCCACTTGTATTTACTCACATTTAAGTTATGAGGCATTTAGGTTGTTCTCACTACTTGAGCACTGACCACTTTGTTTTTAATCAGGCTGCTAATTGCAGGAGCCATAGCTGGGCTTCACATTTAGCCCAGCCTGCAGGCTCTTCAGTTTAAAGCATGTGAGTTTGTAGGAAGCTTGTTAGAGCTCTGGTATGGGGCTTTCTGGAATGTCCTGCAGATGAGAACACATGATTCAGACTTGACTCTTCCCAGAACTTCATGGCTGATTGAAAAGGGAGGAAGTAATGGTCTTAAGATGGAGGCACTGTGCTTGAACTTGTAGGTTCTGGGGCTGACCCCGTGAGTTGCCTCTTCTGAGTATTTGATCAAGAGCACTCCTTTTCTTTAATTTGCCTTCATATCCCAGAATTGCAGACTGGGTTGGGTTGGAAGGGACCCCAGAGCTCCCCCACTGCCAACCCCCTGACAGGGTCAGGACATCTCTCACCAGACCAGGGTGCCCAGAGCCCCATCTAACCTGGCCTTGGACACTGTCAGGGATGGAGGAGCCACAGCCTCCCTGGGCAACCTGTTCCAGGGCCTCAGCCCCCTCACAGGAAGGGGTTTCTGCCTCAGATCTCAGCTCAATCTCCTCTCCTTTAGCTTGAGCCCAGCCCCTTTGTCCTATCACTAGGTGCCCCATAAAAAGTCCCTCTCTTTAGACTCTTAACAGTCTCTGAGCCGAACCAACTCAGCAGTAATGAACTGAGATGTCATAATTAAAGCTTCAAATGAATTCGGATTTCAACAATCAGGAAAGTCTCAGCATAGTTCAGGTGCTGTGTAATCTTGTAGCTCCTCTGTGAAGTTGAGCTCTTTTTTTGAAAAACTCTTGCTTCAGCTGCCTGTGAGAAGTTAATTTTTAAAACGGGCTGACTGCAGAGGGGTGATTTGTGATCAAGCCAGGATCTTTGCCATGGGAACAGTAATTACGGCTTCAGGCAGTGGGCCAAGAATGTTGTGAAGAAATTCCAGTCCCCTCCTATGGCTCTGCTTAGAGGCTGCAACAAGCTGGCTCTTGTGGCTGCCCCAGCAGACATGATCACACATGTAAGCCACATGTTGGTCGTGAGGGACACGGGCTGTGAGGGTCAGCTGGATTCAGGCAGCTTGGTCTGACCGCTGTTTGTGTCGTAGGTGTGTGGGTGACCATCCCTAATGGTGCAGTGGGTCCTGCCTGGATCCCAGACACTGTGTCTGCCTGTAGTGAGCTTGAGGGGAGTCTTTGCTGGTATGTGAGATGGCTGTTGTGAGCTCAGCAGCTGTCGGAGCTGGGTAAAGCAGTTTCTTCATCACAGCTAAACTGTTTCTTTTAGTGTGGAAGCTGCCTTGTGCTTGGGAACAAGCTGTAATTTGGGTTGTAGATAGAAATGAAGTGGTGTGAGAATTTATAGAAAAGGATCAGCTAATGAAAATGGTTGTATAAAATCACTCTGACCTCAGGCCTGTGGTGCCTTTACACAAAAAAGGCAAAACCCTTGAACATGCGGGAATTTCTTCAGCGATCTTTTTGATCCCACAAGTGCAGGGTCTGTGAGTCACCCACATCTGTTTCAAGTATCAGACTGGAAAATGTGGCTGTGCTGGTGCCACGTTGGTTGTCATCTTGCGTTAGCAGGGAGAGTAATAAGCTGCATTTAACATCAAATACCGTGTGGTTCTTGTAGCTTCTCTCAGGCTTCCTGTGAAAACTCACTGAATGCTGTGCTCAGTTCAGCAGGGGTGTTCTGGTAATCCCAGAGTAATGATTGCTCGGCGTGGGCCAAAGCAGGTTGTAATTATTACACAACTGCCGTTTAGATGAGGTTGAGTTAGTGTGGAAGTTCCTTCCCAAACCCCTCGTGGCCAGCATTACCCTGTTACAGACTGGGCCCTTCTTCCAGAGGGCCTCCTTTCCTAGAGTGACTCAACCCAGCAGGGCTTGTCCTCCTGATAGTACTTGTGTGCGGCGCTTTACAAAGGCCCCAGCAGCCTCCACCACAGTGATTTTTAAGAAGCTCAAGGCTGACTAGTAGTTAAGTTCCAGCTTGGGAGCAGTCTATCATAAAGCTGGGTGTGTGCTGCCCTACAAAGCCAGAATGACTGCATTGCTGCAGTGCTGGAGTGGGGTGGTTGGGCTGTTTAAAATGGCCACACCTTTTATTTGCTCAAAGGGCAGGTTTGTTACTCAGGGTTGTCTCCGTAGTAGCAAAGAGAAGGGAGGGGCTGATGAGAGGAGTGGGCTAAGGATCCAGCTTCCTGCTGAAGCCGGTGTGGGCTTGAGTGTGTAATGCAGCTTGTTGCACAATCCAGCAAGTGCTTCAGTGCGGAGCTGAGCTCTCAAATAATGGGTTGGGTTGGAAGGGAGCTCAGAGCTCCCCCAGCCACAGCCCCTGCCATGGGCAGCAACACCTCTCACCAGACCAGGCTGCCCAGAGCCCCATTTTTTTAGCTTGAAGCCATTCCCCCTTGTCCTATCACTAGAGTACCTCATAAAAAGCCCTGCTCCTGGAGGTATCAAGACTAAATCCTGTCCAGACACCAGTGACACTTGATCAGTTTGAACAGCTGTAGGTGACTAGTGTTTGCTGGCCCCAGGTGAAAGAACATCATTTCAAAGCCTAGGCACACTGGTACCCTGCCAGGCAGGGCAGTGCCTCCCTCACGCATTGACTGTCGCTGTCATGTGCTGGGTTTGACAAGGACGGGGTGGAAAAAGGGGCGCTGTGGGGTAACACAAGTGCACCTTCCTGCAGCTGAGCCTCCTGTGGAAAAGAAGGAAAGAAGAATGGATGCCAGTTTTCCTAGTAGTTGAGTTCCATCTAAATCCTGTAGCTCTTGAATCTCAGCGGCCAGTGCTGGAAAGTAACAAGAGTGTGGGGTGGTGATGTCACCAGCCTGGAGTTCTCTTTTTAGTTTCTAGCAAAGCAATTTGAGCTGTGAACTGGAGTATTGGAGTACATTCTTCTGCTCCTCTGGGACTGACCTCGCATGGAGCCCTTGAGCGATTCAGAGGAGTTCCGTCCTTTCTCTGCTCAGTTTTTTTGCTGAATGTCACAGTGGCCTTTTACCAGATCCAGACGCTTCTCTGTTTTCCCCTACCTTTGTAAGTAGCAGAAAGGTGCTTGATGTGCTCTGCCCAGGCACAGACTGCAGAGGGGTTTTGTACAGACTTGTGAAATGCAGGTTTTTCTCGGTTTTTCCAGGTGTGCCAGTGTCACCTGCTTGGCTTTTTATAAACACCCATGGGCTGGTAGCCTTTTTCCTTCTGAATCCTCCCTCACAGGGAGGAGGGATCCTGCCATCCTCAGTTGTAAGAGCAGTGTGAAGTGCTCTGGATCCAAAGGCAGAGAACACTGCTGCTGTGCAGGATTTCCTCAGCAGGATTTCTACAGCCTTTAGGCTTGGACAGCCCATAGCTTCCTGGCCCTTGTGGTCATTTTCTCCTGTCCTGTCTTCTTGCAGTTGATAGTTTTGTTTTCTGCCTGAAACTTGTTGCTTTGCCTTGCCATCAGCATTTTTGTGGTTGGTCGCTTTGTGTTTGTCTCTACCCTTTTGCACAGGCAGAGTGTGGTTAACAAAGTTCAAATGAGTGTCTGCATCTGAAGTAGATAAAGAATCACATAGGGTAGCTGAGACTTTCTGCAGCACTTCAGGGTGTGCTGGTAGGAACAGAGACCATCCTTGGCTTCATCCTAAACCACAGTGAAGTTCACTGTGCTACTAGGTAAAACCCTAGTAGCAGACAATTCCTAGTCTGATATGAGTTACCATTTGCTTTTTGACTGAAGAGGCAGCAATAGCCAGATTGTGCAGAGCACGGGTGTTTGATTAAATTAATGCAGCTCCAGTGATCGACCTTGTGTAGCCAGGACTGTGCAGACAAAGGAGGCTGCTGCCATAGAAACACTCCCAGGCAGGGTTTCACCTGGTGCCCACTGGCCTCACCCTGGCCTAGATGAGAGCGTGGTGCAGCTACAGAAGGGGTGGTTTGTTTCCTGTAAACAGGAAGAGGAGATTTGTTAGCTCAGCCAGAGAGGTTTATGTGGAGCAGTGCTGGCACACCGTGGCTTGTTAATCTCATCATAAACGCACCGGCTGCAAAAGAATTAGTGAGAGCAAAATGTCAGCAGAAATGGGTATTGCACGCGAGCAGGGCTGAGAACTTGAGAGTCTAAACTGCCTCTTGAAGGAAGTGCTTCCAGTACAATTCCAAACATCCCACCGGTAAGTTGTTTAGCAGAGAAATTCTCTGAAACTTTGTAAATGAGCCAGGCTCTGGTGTTGGTGGTCCTGGCTCTGTTCTGTTGGGGTTACCTCGTGTGGAGCATTTAACTTGAGATGTTTTGATGGTTATTGCTGTGAGCATGGGGACAGCTGCTCCAGGCCTCTGCCTGGGTTCCCAGTCTCCAGTGTGGATTACTGGAGCACCCGGCTGTTTGGGTTTACCTCAGGTTAGTTCATTCCAGAAAGAAACAAGTCAACAGATTTCTGGTGGAGATCAGCTCCTACAGCAATAACAGGAAGAAGAGCCAACACTGGTGAGACAGAGCGGACACAGCTCCCTCTTGCTGTTGGTGCTGTCTGCAGCCAGGTCACCCTTCTAACTCTGGCTGCTGTTCCTTTCAGAAAGGAGGTCTGTGTGGGCTGTTTCTGCTGTAAGGGCAGTACCAGGCATAGATCTTGGAATAATTGTAGTTTTCTCAACTACTGCAGATCCTCCCTCTTAGTTTGCAGGCACTTCCAGCTGGGAAGTTTACAAATTGCCTGCTGCTGCTTTTGATGTTGAACAATCGTTCCTCTCTGCCTCCTGGCTCTGGTCGCAGCAGGCAGCTAGGCAGCCTGAGATAAGAAGGAAGAGTGTCTGGAATTACTTTTTCGTTAAAGAAAGAGGGTCGTGTGGGGGAGGTGGCAGTGGCAAGTGCTTCCTGCCAGAGTGGCCCTGCAAGTAGTTCGTTAAAAAGTTTATTTTAAGGAGGCCAATTAGGAATCCTGGGATTTACAGTTCCTTCCAGAACAGTATAAATGTTTGCTTTTTCCAGTTTAGAATTTCTTAGTGTTGCCTCCTTGAAAGCCCAAGTGCGTGGCTTTTTCTGGCCCTTGTATGGAGTGCTGCCCTGATGTTCTCCTGTGGACATCTGGGTTCATCTGAGAGCGGTGAGGCTCTGTATGATCAGAAGGTTCCAAGTTGTTCTTTTAAGAACGATGTTTCAAAGGTTCAGAGCCCCTCAGGGGTGGTGGATTTCCTAGCTCCTGTTTGCCTCGACAGGGCGGCTGTTTGCTGGTGGGTGGCTCTTGGCAGTAACTGCCAGGCTGCAGAGCATGTAAAGCTGTACCTGAGGTGACTGCAGCAGCTCGGGCTCTGGAGCGTTTCACTCTAAACTGATGGGGTATTTTTTTAGCCTTGGAATGATGTGTTAATTTGAGGCATCAAAAGGATGGGGTCACAGTCCAATAGCCTCCCGTACTAGCTTGCTTCTCACTAAGCAATCTAAGGGCTAATTAGAACAACTGTTAAAAGGCCTGTTGCTAATGACTGTCCTATGTCAGAAGACGACAACCTCGCCAGGTGCTTTTGTGGGACCTGTGCAGCACTTGCAGGTGACCAGCAGCAGCACATGAACTGCGACTTGGGAACCTGCCCTAATTTCTCTTATTCCAGGACATCAAAGTCCGTGAGGCTGTCTTTGAAGAGCTGGCAGTGAGTAGTCAAACAAGAAATGCAAGATTTGAGGGGGAACGAAAGAAAAACAACCCAAAGTGCCTGTAATTCACGTTCTGGGGCTCTCAGTGACCTCCTTTGCGAGCTGGGAGGTGGCAGAGCTTGTGCAGATACTGTTTCTGCAGATGCCCCAGATGTAGGGCACAGTGGGAGGCGGGGAGGGCATCAGGTGGTCAGAGGTCTCCAGACAGGGGAGAGCACTGGCCTTCTGTTGCTGAAGGCTCTTAGTGTGGCCCTTGTGTGTCAGCAGTGTAGGAAATAACGAGAGAGTGCTTTTATGGGTTGGGTTTATGTTCCCATGCTTGCTCACAGTTTACAGTGGGATTTGAGGTCTTGTGTGTAATGTGTTTGAAATGAAGCTGTATGGATTCCTGGTTATAGTATGTACTTTAAGTGTAGATTGTGCTGGTGGTCCTTCCACTGGGGTTGGACTGGTCTGTCATTGGAGGTGCTTTGGGTGACTACAAAGAAGGAATTGAAGCACAGACGTCTGTACCCTGCACTGTCCTCTGGATCTGTACAGTGGAGAAGTGCCAGACTCCTGCAGTTCAATAACCTGGTGTCCAGAGTAGCTGGAGTTATAGCTACTAAAAATACTCTGTAGTAAGTGTGTTTCTGTAGCCTCACAATAGCAGTTTGTTCCAGTAGGACCAGTTTGGTTCAGGGTTTTGTGTCACAATGTTTCCTTCTTCCATGGAGTTGAAAGATGAAGAGAAAAATCAAAGGATCTGGAAGATTGTGCTTATTGTGGGCTGCTCACAGGTCTTCAGTTTGCAAGGAGCTGGTTTGACTCGAGGTAGAAGAGCTCCCAGTGCAAAAGGCAGCAGCGGATGGGATTACAAAGAACTCTGTACCTGTGCTGCTCGGGTTTCTCGCCAACAGAATGCTCATCTGTCTGTGTTTAGAGACTTTGTGGTACTGTTGGTGCTGCAGCTGTTCTGGGAACAAACCAGTGAGCAGACTTATTTTGTGGCAGAGCCTGGGTTGTATGTGAGCTAGTTTCTGCTGTAAAACAGAAAGGTAGCCTTTACTGTCCTGATTCTGCCCTTTTTGGGGGTAGGAAAGGGAAACGTTCCCTTTCATTTCAGTTCTCGGTTTCTCACAGCTGCGTTTTGTGCTTTTAACTGGGGTTCCTGCTGGCCTTGTTGCACAGTTAGTTTTGTTCTGTTTGGGCTAACCTGTCTTGTGCTCAAGACTTCCTTGTCTGGATAAACAACAGCAAAGTCATCTCGGTCCTCTTGAGTCCCAGGAGGTCTCTGTTCAGCTCTTAAACTGCACTGTGTTGTGGCTTAGCCATAAAAGAAGGAAAACCTTGTCTGGTATGATAGGCAGAGGTGGTTTTGTTAGACACCACGAGGGGAGTGTGAGAAGTGATGCACATGACTGTGTTTAGTGGCTTCAGACGACTCAGCACCGCTCGGGCTCCTCGTTGCCAACGCTTGGCTGAAAGACACCCGATAGTGCTGCTCAGTTACCAAACTGGATCTTTCTTATACTTAATTAATGGAGGTGAGCTTTGCTACCCACTGCCAGGATGTTTTCATTTTTGTTCAGCTTCTCTACAGCTTAATCTCAATTGTTCTGCTTTAGGAGAACCTAAATAGACTCCAGGGAAAATGCTGTCTGTTTATCTTTCGTCTTTTCTTTTCCAGCGGGGAGCTGACGAGCTTTTCGCTACTTGTGTTACGAACGGACCCTTTATCATGAACAGCAACTCTTCTTCTGCAGGTAACATTGCTAATGCAAGTGCTGCCAATGCTGTGAGAAGGTCTGGGTTTCCTGCATAGTCTTGATTTTGAACTATCTTTGTTTGTAGTGTCTGTGAGGCCTTGTGAGGGACAGCACTGAATAGTAATAACTTGAAGGGGCAGTGGGAATAAATTGGAACATGGGAGGCTCAGTTTGAACAAAAGGAAAAGCTGCTTCATGGTGAAGGTAGCAGAGCCCTGGCCCAGGCTGCCCAGAGAGGTGGTGGAGTTTCCTGCTCTGGAGACACTTCAGGCACTCCTGGACTGTTCCTGTGGGATTTGCTCTAGAGGATCCTGTTCTGGCAGGGGAGATGGACTGAGTGATCTCCAGAAGTCCATTCTAATCCCCACCTTAAAAGTCAGACTTGAAGAAAACTGTTGCAGTCCAGGTGCTAAAATGCTTTTGGAGAACTAGAATGCTTGGATTTTGCCATCAGCTCTTAGACCTGCAGCACAGTTGATGATCTTGTTGGGTTTTTTGGCTGTTTATGGTGGTTTGCTGCTGTCTGGGTGTTGTGCAGCCTCTGGACATCAGTAATCCCACCAAGACTGTATCCCTGGATGCTCAGTGTAGACTTCTGCCCTCTGTTTGTCAGTGCCTTCAACTCTGTTACACTGAGCTGCTGTTGTCTGGCATGTTCTGCTGGTGGCCTCCCTGTTGGCTTATGTCCCTGCCACATGTAGAACCTAACCAACCTAAACCTTTTGGTTTCATATCTCTATCTTTATGGTGTCCCCTTCAAACCCCACGTTGCCAAGAACACCAGTGGGGGTGATGAGGGACAAGGTAGTGATCAGAGCTGGTGTCTCAGGCCTACACAAAGTGGAAGATTGGGTGGGTGCTGTTAAACCAGCTGTAAAATGGCCATGGGAGGATTTGATCCACTGCAGTGATGTTCGGCCACGTCACTCACATCACGTAATTTGAAAAAAGTAAAGCCATGTCTCTTCAGACTCTGCAGTGTTTTTGTGTTAGAGGGAGGGGTAACTGCATGGGGAGCACGAGCTGTGTGTCAGGAGCAGGGTGAGTGTGTGCTTGTTCTTTCAAACCTAACAAGCAGAAATTCTTTGGTTTTTGCAGCTAATGGAAATGACAGCAAGAAATTCAAAGGCGACACCAGAAGTGCTGGGGTCCCATCCCGAGTAATCCACGTTCGTAAACTGCCCAGTGATGTCACAGAGGCAGAGGTCATTTCTCTGGGCTTACCTTTTGGCAAGGTCACCAACCTGCTCATGTTGAAAGGAAAAAACCAGGTATTGTCTCTGTAATTGAAGTCAGGGTTCATGTCAAAGACTGGATGAGTTTGTCATCAATAAGTTCAGGACCAAGCTGCTGAAACAACTGCCGGCTATTAGCAGTCAATCACTTCTGCATACTATTATTTGACTTTTCGGGTGGTTATCCCATGAGATGCAGGAAAGACTATGTACAGGCTTTACAAGGAGTTAAGTCCGTAATTAGAGGTTGTCACTTGTAATTAGCACTGTGCCTGGCTTTTTAATTACAGACCAGGTAAATTATTTGGACAACAGTGCCATGGGTTGGCCTTTTTTCACTCGAGCTAGCCTGACAGTTGAGTAACCACTGTGCAGCTTTGCATAGTCAGGACACCTTGACAGGACGGGGAATTGGCTGGGTACAGCTCCAGCACTCTTGGGTAACCTGAGGTGTGCACAGATTTGGAAACGCAAATTGCCTGACAAATTAAGTTAAAAAAATCCAAGCCAGCTGTAATCACCCCATAAAACACTGTCTTTAATCTGAGTGATGACTATGTGCCGCTGGTGTGTTGCGTGGTGGTGTTACGTGCAGCTCCTTAAGTCCTGACTCGTTGCAGTCCTTACGCTTGTTTGGAAGCAGAGATATGTAAAGGTGCAGTGATGGGGAGTTGCTTAATGTGTGAACACCAAGAGTCTGCATTATCACTGCAGTCTGCTGTTCTTGCAGACACGTCTGTCACAAACACTCTCCTAAACACGTGGCACAGAGAGCTTTGGATGAGCTGAACACTCTGTTAGTCGGGGCAGCAAGAGCCTCATGTTCTGCATGCAGTCAGTAGTTGGTTCCATGTACAGACGTGCCTGTTAGTGCAGTTCTGAAAGTCCAGTCATAGTTGAGCTAGAGGTTCCTCCTGAAGTTACCGGTCAGTGTTGCTGCATTGCTGCTGTCTCTGAACCATGAGCTGGTTTGGTCACGTCTTGCTGTTGGGTTTCATTTTGTGCAGGCTTTCATAGAGATGAACACGGAGGAGACAGCCAACACCATGGTGAACTACTACGCCACAGTCACTCCAATCCTTCGAAACCAGCCCATCTACATCCAGTTCTCCAACCACAAGGAGCTTAAGACAGACAACTCTCCAAACCAGGCAGTTGGTTCTTGTTCTTTGTGTTGTTGTAGTGGTGGGAGAGACAGACATAGAATCAGAGACTGGTGGGTTTGAAAGGAACCTCTGGGATCATCCAGTCCAGTTCTCCTGCCTAGAGCAGAATCCCCTGGAGCAGATTCCACAGGAATATTCTGGGCAGGTTTGGGATCTCTCCAGAGCAGGAGACTCCACAGCCTCTCTGGGCAGCCTGAACCAGGGCTCTGGGATCATCATTGTGATAAAATTCTTCCTTCTCTTCAAATTGAACCTTCTGAGTCCCAGTTTTTGCCCAGTGCCCCTTATCCTGTCCCTAAGCACCACTGTGAAGAGCCTGTTCCCCCTGTGCTGATGCTGGCCCTTCTGAGCTTTAATGAGATTCCCCTCAGTCTCCCCCTCTCCAGGCTGACTAGCCCCAGATCTCCCAGTCTCTCCTCTAGCCCCCTGAGCATCCCAGTAGCTGCGCTGGACTCTCTAGAGTACCTCCCTGTCCTTCTTGAACTGGGGATCCTGGAACTAGACATAGGATTCCTTAGGTAACAGCCCAGTGCTTTCTGCTCTAACTGCTGAGTAGCTGGCAGATAGGACACCTGGGAAAAGCTGACTATGAGGTTTTTAGAAGCTGAAGTGTGAGTCTAATGGGCTGTTTTGGTCCTGCAGCGTGCGCAGGCAGCTCTGCAAGCAGTGAATGTGGTTCAATCTGGAAACCTGGCGCTGCCAGCTGCAGCAGCAGCTGTAGATGCAGGAATGGCGATGGCTGGCCAGAGCCCCGTCCTGAGGATCATCGTAGAGAATCTCTTCTATCCTGTCACTCTGGATGTTCTACATCAGGTAAAATGTGTAGCAACAACTCCTTAGCAATTGCCCCAGAGGAGTAAGAGGCAGCAGTGTGTTGTGTTTTGCAGCATTGGGGATTTGTACAGTTCAGGCTCTGAATGTAGCTGCCACATTTCTACCTTCTGGAAACCCAGACCCACCTCCGCAAGACTGGATTTGGTCCCAGGCTGACCATTCCTTGCTTTCCAGAGGTTGGCTTGTTGGTCCATTTTAACTGGACTGCAGTCAGCTGCAGCGCAGATGCCCAGGTTTGCAAGGCAGCCCTTTGGTGCTGTTGAGGTTTAGCAGAAGCAGCTGGGCTTGCGTGATCGCGGAGGAACCAGCAGCAGTGTCCAGGGCTCACTCAGACAGCAGTTGGTTCCTGCAGTGGCTGCTTAACTGATTCTTGATGCTGCAAATCTGTTCAGGACTCCCAGAAATTCTTGCAGAAGCTGCAGTGTGCAAATGTGTGGGAAAGGATTCCCAAGAGAACCGTCTCTGTGCAGGGGGTGGTTTGGTCAGCATAGTGTTCCACTGAGCTGCTGTCGTGATGCGAGTTAACGCCCACAGAGTGGTTTAAAACCTTGAGACATTGGTATTTGGGATGATAACAGGGCAAAGGGATAACTTGTTGCTTTGAATAACAGATGCATGTGAGGCACAGGGGCGGGGAAGGAGCTGATAGAATGTGCCCATGTTGCCTTGCAGATCTTTTCCAAGCTGGGTTCAGTCTTGAAGATAATCACCTTCACGAAGAACAATCAGTTCCAGGCTCTGCTGCAGTACGCTGACCCCGTGAGCGCTCAGCACGCCAAACTAGTGAGTAGTGCAGTGCTCAGTACCTCAGCTGGGGTGACTTTCAGGCTTGATTTTGCTAATCGAGGACCAGTGTTGGGGATTATTTGGTGTCTGTATCTAGTTTATCACTGTAATACGGGGAGCAGTGAGGGGTCTGTAATGTGGTACTGGCTCCACACAGAGCAGGTTCCTGCTGTGTGCAGGGCAGGGAGCACTGGGACCATATAACATTTCCTGGGAGGTGGTTGCTGTGGGCTTACTGGAAATAGCCGTGGGGTGAAGCAAGGTTTATTTCATTACAGTCTCTAGATGGACAGAACATCTACAACGCCTGCTGCACACTGCGCATCGACTTCTCAAAGCTCACAAGTCTCAATGTGAAATACAACAATGAAAAGAGCAGAGATTATACCCGACCAGACCTGCCTTCTGGGGATAACCAGCCCTCCCTTGATCAGACAATGGCAGCTGCTTTTGGTGAGAATTCCTGGAGTGGGAGCAGGATAAATTAACTGGGAAGTGGAGGGGACACAATCCCAGTGTGTTTTGTGTAGAGTTGTGGAATATGGTGGAGAGGAACTTGTTCTGAGGGGCCCTGGTGACAACACAAGGAGACTGGGTTCCAGTTCAGAGAGGGGAGATTGGGATGAGATCTGAGGCAGAAGTCCCTCCCTGTGAGGGAGCTGAGGCCCCGAAAAAAGGTGCCCAGAGAGGCTGTGGCTGCTCCATCCCTGGTAGTGTCCAAGGGCAGGTTGGATGGGGCTGTGGGCACCCTGTTCTGATGAGAGGTGTCACCCTGTCATGGCAGGGGTTGGCTCTGGGGGAGCTCTGAGCTCCAACCCAAAACCATTCTATGAAGTTGGGAATCACTGAGGCTGGTGCAAGGGAATCTGAGGATTTGGGTGAGTGCTGCTGCTGTGGGAGCTCCTCTCCTTTGGATGAGGCTGCCACAAGGCTTCCAGCTGTCTGTGCTTTGAGTGCCATCTGCTGTTTTACCTACAGTAGACTCAGGGTGATGTAACCTGTACTTGTGGAAATGCTTGTGGTGGAGCATTCGCCAGAGCTATTAACTTGTAATGTTCCAAGAGCTGTCTCGGAGCAGCAGAACCGGAGGATCTGGAGTTTTAGTCCTTTGATGAAGCTCAGTTTTACATGAGCAGCACTGTTTGGGATTACAGTTTATGTTTTGGGTTTAACTTTAAACTAAACAGGTTGAAGGCCAGGTTGAGATGTTGTAGCTAAGTCTGGAGTTTTTCTTGCTCCTGGGTGGCCTCGTGTAATGTGTGTGTCTTTCCCAGGTGCCCCAGGAATAATCTCTGCTTCTCCATATGCAGGAGCTGGCTTTCCTCCTACCTTTGCCATTCCTCAGGCTGCAGGTACTGTATTTCGTAAGTTCAATTTTTGCTTAGGCTTTCTGTTGCTGAAGCATCTTGATGTTTTAAAGCAAAGTAACGGTATCTTTTGCTGGGGTTTAGCCATGTGAATTCTGAATGCGGGTACTTGGGCACTGGAGGGGGTGGAGTTTCCGTACAGAACATCAACAACGAGTTAAATGCGAAGGAGTAGCATGGACAGAGGGAACAGTATTTAAATTGCAGTGGGGAGGAGACCGGTTGATTGTTGCTGTGTTCTGAATTTCCTCATGTGGCTCCAGAGGTTAGAGACTCCCTGCCAGTGCTCAGAAGCAAGGAACTGGGGTCCACACCTTCCTAAATGTTTTTGATGAAAGCTGGTTTTTAACTGTGAGCGGAAGTGTTCACTGTCACAGCTGCTCCGTGGAGGTCACAGCTCGTACAGCTGTAATGCTTGGTGTGCTTAGGAAGCAGCCACGTGTCAGCCAAAGGCTCAGGTTTGAGGTGCTACAGACAACACCAAACAGTTTCTGCTCTGCACCCCAAGCTGAGTGACCTGTAACTGATGGCATTTCCTTGCTTCTGACAAATGAGCACAGACCAGGCTGTGAAGCTGTGGTGACCGTTGATGTTTGTTACCAAACCCCATCCTGTTGGGCAACACAGCGGTGCTGCTTGGAGGAGCAGTGCCACCAGCATTGCTTCTGAAGCTCTTCCCTTTGGAGAGCTTGTAGGGAGGAGGTGTCAGCCACTAAC
Organism: Phoeniculus purpureus; assembly: GCA_028565055.1. Taxonomy (NCBI): domain Eukaryota; kingdom Metazoa; phylum Chordata; class Aves; order Bucerotiformes; family Phoeniculidae; genus Phoeniculus; species Phoeniculus purpureus. Next base: position 1,730,372 of record JAOXOE010000866.1, read on the forward strand.
TGTGGGCAACTTCAAGATGCCTGGAGAGAACACCTAGACTTGATGGTTACATCCAGTGTCTGTTCTGTGCATGGTGAAAGCTGCAGCGTTTCTGGCATGCCCTGGTTGGGAAGACCCTTCCGTGTGCACTGTTTGCAAATACCTTTCCTGCACCAGCAGAGCTGAGGCTTTGGGCTTGATTCCGCTTCTTGTCCAAGAATGCCAAAGCTATTGTAGTCACCAAGGTAGCGCTGAGAGGCACCCGTTCAGCACCAGGCACTGCAAGAGCAAAAAACCCCAACCATTAGAAATTACACCATTTCCTGCAGCACCAGAACTGGAGGCTCCTGTTGCTTGTGGGGTCTGGTGGTTGCTGTGGTCAAACGATCACTGGCATGTTTATGGAGGGTGTGTTGCTGCTGCTCTCCCTTCTGGTGCAGCAAATGACACGAGTACCTGTTGTGAATTTCTTTACTGGTTAATATTCTTTAATTTCCAGGCCTGACAGTTCCCAATGTTCACGGAGCACTAGCTCCTTTGGCTATCCCAGCAGCTGCAGCGGCTGCAGCAGGACGGATTGCCATTCCTGGCCTCACTGGGGCTGGGAACTCTGTTCTGCTGGTTAGCAATCTGAACCCAGAGGTTAGTGGAGTCCTAACTTTTACTTTATTTTATTTCTCCTCCTTCCTATTACCTCTGCTTTCACTTTCTGAACACAGATTGTGCTGGAAAACTCATTGAAAGCGAAATCCCACTGTTGTATCCTGAAGGAAACAACAAAACTAAAGCCGGTGACATGCTCTGCCAGCTCCAAATCTCAGAGCAGATCAGTAATCTGGCTGCTAAAGGGAAACCAAAGTCATCCTCAGATGAGGCTCTTGCTCTTCTTTGGTTCAAAGCCAAGGATGCTGCCTGCCTGCTCTTGCCCCTTAAAAGACTACAATGCCTCTCCCCTCCTCCTTTTTATTTGGAGTCTCCCTGCCATTCCCATGGAGTAGTGCTGTTGGGGTCACAGTCGCCATGTCCATTCCTCCTGTTCCCTAGCATGTTCTAATTTAATACATGAGTCCAGAACTACAGAGAGAGTTCACTGAGCTTTGCTCTTTCTGTGTAGTATCTGGATGCCCCTGCCAGCTTCACCCTGTACCTGTGCAGTGTTTCCTCTGCCATGTGCTTGCACATTTTCCCCTTCCAAGATCCCTGGAAGGTTTTTGTTCCCTTAGCTAAGCCCCTTAACAGCTCACAGTTTACATTTTCAATTCCATTTAACTTGGTGAGTTGAAATAGTTGGGGTTTGTTTTTTTTAAAGAAACCAACATTTGATCAGAAGTCTTTAATGAAAGACAAATGCACAATAATTTGATACTGGGGGGTTTCTTCAGTCACCTTTTGGCTCTTGATTGGATTGAAAGTGTAGAATCACACAGCGTGCAGCAGTGTGCTGAGTTTCTGTGGAGAAACTCTGCTGGAACTGTGCACATGAGTTAATACGACTCTGCCAAGCTCTCAAACTCGCAGTGATGCCGGAGTAACTCCAAACCCTCTTTTGCATCAAAGGGGAAGCCTGGATATGATGAATGATCACAAAACGTTTGAACTCTCGATGACATGAATTAGTTAAATCTGAATCTCACACTACCCTTTTGAGCTGGCCTTGCCATTTTCTTCAGGGCATGAAATAACCGCAGGGTCTTGGTGTGGACAAATTGCTCCTTCCACCAAGATGCTCCTCTGCCATCCAGGAGCTACCAGCCTGGGCTCAGCCCCGTCACATAAAACACAGAGAAAGCACTGCTGTTCCTTCCCAGCCAGTGTCACTGGTGTGGATTTGGGGCTGTCTGGGTGCCAGTGGTGGGATGGGGCTGTTGAATTTGCTCCCAGCTCTTGTCCCCATAGGAACAAGCAGTTATTTCATTCCCTGTGGTGTTTTTTTTTGAGCTCTTCACTATCCATCCAGCTTATCTTTGGGCTAGAGAGCTTTGATACTTGTACTGAAAGCTGTGAACTAACAGCTCTGAAACTTTTTCCATTGCCTGTATAATCAGTGTTGTAGAAACTTAACCTGTGCCACAACCAGTGAGTTAAGAGACAGCATTTCTCCAGAGTGACTGCTCTGATGGGTAATGGGTTCTTCGAGTCATGGAAGCTGAAATTACTCCTTTTTTCCATGGTGAGCGGAAGCTTCAGCTGACACTGAAGTTTCTGCTGAACACAGACTCGTGTCTGTGCCTGGCATGTACTGCCCTGGGCCAGAGGTGTCTTTCCTGCTGGCCTGGCTGTTGTATGGGTTCTGGCTCTGCACCCTGGGGTCAGGCCACAGAACAGCCTGAAGGAGACACCAAGTTCCTCACAGTGAATCCTCCTAGCAGAGTTTCTGTAGCTACAGCTGCTCCTGTGTGTAGCCTGCTCTAAAGGCAGCAATTGAAGGCTGCACTGGACCCTCCTCTCCAGTACAGCCATGGATTGCAACCCAGATTTGGCTGTGGCTGTGCTCTGGAAGCAGCAAACAGCAGCAGTATTCGACTCCATCTGTGGAGCCCAAACTCTTGTAATTGGAGAGAGCATTCAGGTAAATTGCAGGCAACGCTGTTGCCATTGAATTTGCCGTTGAGGCCTGAGGAAGTCACTCAGTTGTGATGCTGTCTCTTAGGTCTTTGTATATCTGAAGTAAAAATGCCTTTTCTTTATCGTTGTGTTCCACTAGGTAAAAACCTATTAACTGTTTCTGTAAGCAAGTTATTGTGTGTAGAGTCTGTAAAGCTGACTGATGGAACACTACAGATTTCCTGATGTATTTACTGACCTGTGTTTTTTGCTACTTTTTTTCTTTTCTCCCCATCCCTGAATTTTGTTTCTTCCCCTGATCCGGAATTTCTTTGCCAACTGACTGCACGGTACTTCTGCTTCCTGTTGTTGCTTGAAACAAAAAAAAATATAAAATAAACAAAAAAAACATTCCCCTTCCAAAAAAACCAAACCAAACCCTGCTCTTCGGAAACCAACCTGCCCTTCAATATTAACCATCTTGAAAACTTCATCATCCATCAACCAATTTCGCCATTTCCTGCGGGGACTCTGCCCTTCCTCGTTGTGGACGATTTGTGCAACCTCGCTCTCCCCTTCGATTCCTTACCTCTTCCCTGTCCCTCCGCTGCCTTGCTCTGCTGTTCTCTAAAGAGAGTTACACCCCAATGCCTCTTTATTCTTTTCGGTATGTTATCATTCACACTTTTTATTACCTTGTTTTTCATTTAGTTGAGATTTACTTTTTTTGATACTTGGGGGAAATGTTCGGTGTGCAGTTTGCCCCTCCGAGTGCGTAACGGCGCTGCTGGCCACGTTTTACCTAGTTTGCTGTTTAGTTGAGTTGGCCTTTTACATTTTCCTGTTGAGTTGGTGCATGGTTTATGGCTCTGCATGTCTGTTTTGTAAAGGGTTGTAGATGGTGATGGCATGCCATGCTGGCCAGTCTCCTGGCAGTAAGACACCCTCTGGTTTTGGCTTTTTGCTGACACCCAGTGTCATTTCTGTTAATGTACTGTTCCATTATTATTCTGCTGCATAAGAGTTTTCCTTAATTAGAGCAGAATAAGTAACAGTGGTCGGAATGAGATCAGTTCTGGTTGTGAATGAATGTGTTTTGCTGTTGGACTGAGTAGCTAATGTTCAGCTGAATGAGACTTGTAATGATTTTTGGTGGGTTTGGTTTTCCGCTGCCTAAGACTGTTGTTGTTTGCTCCCTTTTTGAAGGAGTCTATGGTGATGTGCAGAGGGTGAAGATTTTGTTTAAAAAGAGAGAGAATGCTCTGGTTCAGATGACTGATGGGAACCAGGCCCAGCTTGGTAAGAGCTTCAAAATGTTAAACTGTTAGCATTAGGAGACTGTGTAATCAAAGCTTTTCTGTCAGTCCTGCCGTCTCTCCCAGGCCCCGGTGTCTCTGTGCATTTAACTGCCTTTGTGTGCAGGGTGGGTCTGGGGCAGCTCAGGAGAAGACACAGCTCTTGTGTTAGAGGGGCTCTGGGGGGACAACAGGATGAAGAGCCCCAGCACAGCAGAGTAACAGACTTGGGGAAGAACTGGGGTGAAAGTCGAGCTGTGAGGTTCTCATCTGATCAGACAATGACATCTTATAACATTGCAGCCATGAGCCATTTGAACGGCCAGAAGCTCTGTGGGAAGCCAATCCGTATCACATTGTCCAAGCACCAGACAGTGCAGCTTCCCCGTGAGGAACAGGAGGAGCATGAGCTCACGAAGGACTATGGGAATTCTCCTCTACATCGCTTCAAGAAACCAGGCTCCAAAAATTTCCAGAACATCTTTCCCCCTTCTGCCACCCTTCACCTGTCCAATATTCCGTAAGTACCTGCACAGGCAGTTCCTGGATGGCTGGGGAGGAAGAGATTTCCACGTTTAATGTAACAGTAAACACGGTCAGCTTTATGCACCCTGTCACAGCCCATCTTCTGGGCTTCTTGTAGCCTCCTGCTGTCTGAGGGAGCCCAGAAAAGGCTCTGCTGAGCAGATTCATTTTTAGATTAAACACTCAAGTTTGCTGACAACACCAAGCTGTGTGGAGCAGCAGACACGCTGGAGGGCAGGGATGCCATCCAGAGGGACCTGGACAGGCTGGAGAGG
>JAOXOE010000866.1:1749127-1777085 GCA_028565055.1 Phoeniculus purpureus
CGAGCCCAGGGCGCTTCTTGGAATTCCGCCCCCCCCAGCCCTTATCAGGTCCCTGCAGCTCCACTGGCCCCCCCCAGCACCCCCTAGCCCACAGCTGCCTGCCCGGCCCCTCCCTGGCAGTTGTGGCTCAGCTGGGTGCCCGCATGGCTGCCTCGGGTGCAGGTCCCCCACAGTAAGTGCCTGGGGCTTGGGGGGCAAGAGCAGTGCCAGGGGGTGCAGGGGGGTTGGTGCCCCCTGAGGTCAGAGGAACCAGACCCCACACAGGGTCTGGATGGGGCGGGGGGGTGCCCAAACCAGGCTGGGAAGGGGAACTGCAGTGCCAGTGGCTCTGCCAAGCTCCACCAATGGCTCTTGTCTGGGCTGGGGGCAGCTTGGCATGGGGGTACAAACCTGGAACCCCCAAAACCCCCTGCTCCTGCAGTGCTTGGGCCCCAGGGCTGGGTTTGGGTGCTTCTTGGGGTGTCCAGGAACCCCGATAACAGCCCGTTGCATTTCCCCCTCCTGTGCCAGTGAAGTGCTGCTTCACAGCAGGGACCTCTGACCCCTCCAACCCCAACCAGAGGAGGGGACGGGTGGGCTGGGCTGTAAAAGACTTGCTGGGCTGTAGAAGAGCAGCAGGGAGTGACTGGAAGGAACAGAAAGGGGTTACCAGAAATCTACTGGGCATCAAGATGGGCAGTTCCAGCAGCCCCAGCCTTACTGTCGTCTGGGGGGTCAAAGCTTCTGGGTTGGGGTCAGGGCTGGGCAGTAGCATCATGGGGGCATCAGCCTAGGCGGGTCCTGGTTTCCCCAACTGCCCCTAAAGGGACCCAGGTGCTCCCACCCCATAAAAGGCTTAAAAGGCTCCTCAGGAGGGCCTGTTGCCCCTGGGGAGGACAAGCTGGGAGGTGAGTGGAGGGGACTGCTGCCCAGTGATGCTGGAGGGCACCTCGTGTCTGCCCTCGGCACAAGCCAGGCTGCTCCCACACTGGGACCTGCAGCCACTTGCCCCCATTCAGGGAATCCCTACTGTGAGCTGGATTTGCTGGTGCCCCAGTGCTCAGGCTCTGGGCTGCCCTGTCACTGCTGCCACCTCAATCCCAGGCTCTCCACGTGCTGTGAGTGCCCAGGGAGGTGCCCAGCGATGAGGGGAGGGTGCCCAGTGCTGACGCACGCCAGAACCACTTGGGCTTCTGGGAGCAGTGAGGGCAGGGCTGTGCCTGGGCAAACAGAGGGGAGGATGTGCTGCCTGCCCAGGCACACCTGGGGCTACATCTGTCCCGTTGGCACCAGGCTGGTACTTGGATGGTGTTTGCTATGGAGTGAGTGCTGCTAACTCATGGGAACCCACCTGTGTCCCCCCTCCCTGTCCTGGCACCTGCCATCCTGTCTAGCCTGACCTAGTTGGCACAGGAGGATCGATGCCAAGGTCACAGCAGGTTCTTCACTCTGGGTGTGATACGGAGTGAGGGTTAAAGTCTTCTCCTTTTATGAGACATGAAACCCTTTTTTATGACCCCAGTTTCTCTCTCTTGGAGCCTCCTTCCCGTAAATGCAAGAGAAACTCCAGACAGAGGTGGACCCGGTGCCACCGATGCCACTCCCTGCCTGGCGCTGATGCTCCTGGTGCCACCCTGCCCAGTACAGCACAAAGGGTGGCTGTGCTGGAGCAAGGAAGAGCTGCCTGGGGTGGTGGTAGAGGCTGGATGTGGCATCAGCCAGTGCCCTGTGGCCGCACTGCCCTCTTGGTGGTCCCTGGCAGGTTTGGCTTGATGCTTCGTGCTCTGATTGTTTGCATCCCAGACACTGGGTGAATAGCTACTGGGATGTAGTTGGCTGGTGCTGGTGGAGTCTTTCCTGGGCACTGCTGTCGTCACCTGGAGGAGGACAGCAGCCCCAGACTGGGAGAAGGTTCTGCTGCTGCTGACACCTGCTCTCCCCTCTTCTGCTCCACAGGGTCAGCCGGGTCCTGCCACTGAGGAGCATCGCTGCTCCCTGCAGAGGCCAGCAGAGCATCAGGTGCTGACTCTCTCCTGAGATGGACAGAGTCACCAGGCACCTGGTTTTCCAGCTCCCGGAGACCAAGCAGGACCACAGTGATGCGGAGCAGAGGGTGGACAGTGATGATGAAGTGTTCGGCCCCACTCGGCGCAGCAGCCAGAGGATGGAGAACAGCTACGGCTGGAGAAGGTCCAGGTCATCCTCGTATCTGCTGGACGGTAGAAGAGATGCCTGGACTCCGTCCCCAGACAGGGAATCCAAACTGGATCTGGTGAAGTCGGGAAGCCTCTACGACCTCAGGGCTTACAGAGGTGAGAGGAAGCCCTCGAAGCTCTACGATGAGGATGAGCAGGAGCAGCGCAGGGTCCCTCCACCTCACATCTCCCCGGAGAAAGCCAAGGAGCTGGAGGACGAGCGGAGGGAGGTCATCCGGAGCCAGGTGATGAGAAAGAGCTCCACCATAGCTGAGAGGTGGAGCTCCATGGATGAGCTGAGCTCCACCAACACCAGCACAGGAAGCTTCACCTCCAGCCTGGCTGTTCGCTTGGACAGGCCCTCCCCAAAGCAGGCAGCGGCACCCACCCACTCTGAAAATGTTGACATGGAGCAGATCAACTTCGCCGCCGCTCGGCAGCAGTTCCTGATGCTGGAGAAGACCAACCCAGGCTCCTTTTTCAGCCCAGAGCAGCAGGTCTTGTCTCTAAAGCCGGAGCCAATGACTAAAGTCTCCAGGCAGGAGCGGCAGAGCCCTGAGGTGGCCACGAGGGCTGCAAGAGGTTATGGTGGGGCAGGTGCCCCGGAGCAAAGCGAGACAGAGATAAACATTTCCCAGGCCTACAGGGTGTCCTACAGGAGCCCTGTCCAGGAGGAGCTCTACGCTCCCAGAAAGGTTGCTGCTGAGAGGTCTTATCCCAATGGGAAAGCGTTCGGCTTGACCAAAGCACCTTCCAGAGAGGACCTGGACTCTGGGCTGGGTGAGATGCACAGCGAGGCCGGAGACGCCAGCGACAGCAGCACCTCCAACGAAACCTCCAACAGCCTTGTGGAGCTAAGGGCCAGCAGCAACGGCCTGGACAGGGAGACGAAGAAGAGCAACGAGACCCCCATCGAGCGGGAGATCCGCATGGCCATGGAGAGGGAGGAGAACCTCTGGAAGGAGCGAGGGATCCAGCGGCCAACGTCTGGCACTGAGCTGGTGGAGATCCAGACCAGACCTCTCCTCTCCATGCACAGCTTGCCGGGCCCCGGCAGGAAAGGGATGGACAAGGGCCGGGCTTCCCTCTATGTCCAGAGGGAAATTGAGCAGGAAACCCGGCGTGAGGAGGATCTGCGGAAGCAGGGGAGGCTGCTGGGGACCTATGACCGGGGGCTGCAGCAGGAGCTGGATGAACGCAGGAGGGTGTTTGAGCAGGAGGAGGCCCCCCCACAGAAGCCCACCCCAGCGAGGAGGAGTTGGGCTATTGACTCCGTGGCGGAGCAGCCCACGGGCCTCAGCCCCCGCCCCGCAGGAGACACCAGGGGTGGGAGAAGCCCTCTCAGCTGCACATCGAGTGTCGCACTCCTGCAGCAGCGCTTCAGCACTAGTGAGAAGGGCCAGGAGCAGCCTCTGGTGGCCCAACCAGCCAGTGCCAGCAAATGGGGCAGTGAGGACTCCTTGGGGGGAAGGGTCCCCAGCTCCACTGTGAGCCTCACCAGCACAGCTGTGGTGCCCAGAAGCTACTTCTCGCTGCCCTTTTGGAAGCCCAAGTTCTCCTTTGTGGATGCCATGGGGACACAGAAGCCACTGCGGGGTGCTAATGGCCGAGAAGAGCAATACAGACTGCGGACTTGGAAGCCCCAGACATCGGCCCTCATCGAGGAGGAGATTCGCAGTGACCTGCAGAGGGAAGAGGAGCTGCAGGAGCAGCGGCGACGGCGGCAGCTGGTAGATGGCTACAACCTGGCCAGTGGTGACGGGGTCACCCTGGAGGGCTCCCGCTCACGGCACAGCTCTGGTGAGGGGAGCAGAGAGGCGGTGAGATGGGATGGAGTGGGGTTCAGTCCTGGGGTATCACAGCCCTCCTGTTCCTTGTGGCTCCAGCCCTCAGCAGGAGCCATCTGAAGGCAGGAGGGGCCCCACAGAGTTGCAAGGTGCCTCTCCTGGGCACGGGAAGCCCTTGAGTCCAGCAGCCAGACAGGAGCTGGGCTGCGCGTGAGAGCAAGAGCGGCCACAGCCGTGACCAAGGGGAAAAAAGCACCTAGTCCAAGCCCAGGAGAGTCTGGCTGGCTGAGGGCTCCCAGTTCCTGAAGGATCACTGAGACGGCCACAGGGCCTCCAGTGTGCCGGAGTGAGGAGGAATCCTCGTCCCTGCAGGAGGACATCGGTGTCAGCAAGCAGAGCCCAGTGTGGGGTCTCTGGAGGCAGCTGGACCAGCCCGTGGAGGGGGGATGTGCTGATGGCAGTGGGATGCAGACCCTGAGAGCCCTATGGCCTCTCGTTCAGATCTGGTGGGTTTTGGGATGCCCAGCTCTAGCATCTCCCTGCCCTTGGCCCTGGCTGCCACTAAACCTGCTGGATTTGCCACAGTGGTTGTTCTGGGGCAGGAGCCACCTTATCACTGGTGTCCCTCAGCCCCAACAGTTCTTTCTCTTGCAGCCGCCTCAGGCATCAGCGGCAGCTACTCGGTGTCGGGGTCCCCCGTCTCCACTCCAACCCTGCCCCAGGCTGGGGTCCTGGGGCTGATGTCATCCTTCACCCCGCTGAGAGTGGCTGGACCCTCGCAGGACAGCACGGAGACCTTCACCCCCGACTCAGCTCATTCCAGCCCCTTTGTGGAGTGCAGGAGGAGGGTGAAGGAGGATGGAAAGGTGAACACAGGCAGGGGCTGCAGGCCAGGAGAAGGCTGGTGACTCTGGGGCTGGGGATGGCTGTGCCTGGCTTCCCACCTAGAGCTGCTCACCCTAGTCCCTAGTCCCACTGACAGGGTGCTTGTGGGGTAGCACCCACTGCTCAGGGGTGCTGGCACTGGGTAGGAATGGAGAGGAGCAGCAGCTCCCTCCTGGGAGGTCCTGGCTGGGGCTGTCCCCACAAGTTTGTCTGTTTTTAAGGCTTTTTAAGCAGCTCCTTGGTGCCACTAAAGGGCTGCTGGAACGGGATCAGCTCTGGCAAAGGATTTGGCCAAAAAGGCCTCATGAGGGACCATAGAACCATGGAGTGGGGCGGTCACAGCCTCCCCGCCCGGGTACTTCTCCCTTTCCTGACCCCTCTCTCCCTCCTTCTGTGCAGTACGCCGGCATCGAGCCCATTGACAGGATCAACACGGAGGTAAAACCCTTCACACCCTGAGGTGGGGAGTGGGAGGTCTGCTCATGCTGCCCTGACTCTGGGGTCCCATTGGTCCCAGTCCTGGGGGCCAGTGAGACAAATGAGGGGCACCACTGGGGTTGGCAGCGTGAGAGGCAGGATGCGTCGTTGGGACTGTGGGGCTGATGGATTACAAATGACGGGTGGTTTATTCCGGAGTTCAGGTGGTGGAGAGCACCCGTGTGATCCGCCACAAGAGCAGCATGGCCCAGCGCTGGGAGGCCGGGCAGTACGTCAGGGACGACGACTGAGCCCCCAGGACCACTGGGCTTCGCCGTCTCCTCATCCACTTCGGGATCAGTTCAGCTTCTGGTTATCAGCAGAGTCAGACACCGGGAGCTCTGTACTGGTAACAGACCATCCCTGAGATGCAGCAGAGCCACTCCCTCATTCCCCTGCCCTAAGTTGGAGAAACACTTAGGGGTTCCTTCTTTTTTAAGGGAGGGGAGGGGGAAAATGGGATCATTTTCTGGTTTTAATCCCTTCTGTGAGGAGAATCCCTGAAGGACTCAATCAGACGGTAATTTAACTTCTCTCTCACTGGAAGCTGTGGAAGTCTCTGGCTTTCAAAAGCAGTTTTATCTCTAAGTGGGGCTTTTCCTGTTTCTAAGCACCACAGCGTCGGGGTGGCATCAGGGTGGGGGGGCAGCTAACCGGACTCTGATGCCCTTTTGCATCGAAATCAGCATCAAAACTGGAAAATCAATGTTTCTGCTTTGCTCGTGATCTGCAGCGATGGCCCTGTTGCCCAGATGTACCAACACTCTTCATTTGACTAATTTATTAAAGAGCTGCTGCTTGCCCTGCCTCTGCCCAGGCTTCTCTCCTCACTGGGGTTTTTGGGGGACTATGGCTCAAAGTGGGGGTCTCAGCCTTGTTGTCACTAAGTGGCCCCCGAGGGTAGCCTGGGGGAAGCTGGGTTTCAGCAGGTGGGGGGCACTTTTGTCTCATCGGGTAGCAGGATCTCATCAGTGACTTCTGCGCTGTAGGATCAAGACGGGGGGAACCTCAGGGTGGGGGGTCCCTGTGGGTTGGGTGTCCAGAGCCCCTGGGGTGGGTTTGCTCCAGCCCCAGTGTGTGGGGGGCATCGGTCTCTTGAGCAGTGGCTGTGGCCGTTGTGAGGAGTCTCCCTGCTCAGTGACATGAGGGACCCTGGGAGTAGGGAACCCAGGGAGTCTGGCTTTGTAAACACTTACTGGGTGCCATTAAATGCTGCTCAAATGGGACACTGGCAAAGGGTTTGGCCCCAAAGGCCTTGTTAGGGATCATAAAATCATCAGATCCCACACTGGGGTAGGTTGGAGCTCAGAGCTCCCCAACCTCCAGTTGGGGGTTACTGGCCTTGTCTCTGTAGGACAGACAGACAGGACTGAGAAAGACACTGTTTTACTGGGTGATAACAACAGAACCCACCAACTCCACCTTGCCCCAGGAACATGGTGACTGAGCAGTACTTGCACAGCTGGCAGCAGCGGATGGCGCCTACCCAGGGGCACTGACGGAGCTGGATTTATCACTCTGGGGAAGCACCCCCAGAACCTCCCGGTGCTCTCAGCCATCTTCAATAACTTTTGAAAAACAGTCAAAACTTCTTAAACCTTCAAATCTCTCACTGAGAAAAGTGAACCTGGCGAGAGGAGGATTAGCAGGGGCGCAGTCTGAGTGCAGCTTCAGGCGACTGCCCTCTCGGTCCTCGCAGTGGCTGTTTTCTGGTGTCGCTAACAAACCAGCAGAATGTTAACTCTGTTTCTAAACGTGAAACCCAAGATTTCCTCAACTATTTAATTTCCTGAACTCTCAACTCCACTCCCAGAACATGAGTGCTACTGCTGAACTGGAGCACTAGGGTGGACTTGTAGGTGATTTGTGAACCCAAAGAGGAGGTTCTCCCCACCCTGTGGCCACTGAAACCTCACAAAGGCTCCTCTGCACCATCCAGCAGAGCAGAATCCGGATGGATATTGTTACTGCTTGTGCTTCTTTGCAGATCTTTTCACTTGCTGGACAACAGCTTTCAACATCTTCTCCAGCTTGGCTCTGGTCAGAGACTTCCAGCAGTACCACTCCTGGAGCCACGCATTGGTCTGGGGTCTGGGCACCAGGTACAGTGGGTCGAAGCAGCGACACATGCACAGGGGCCTCCTCCTGGCGTACTCCTTGTAATCTGCGACCGGGCAGCTCTCGGGGTTGCTGGGCTTAGCAAACAGACGTGGGCCTGACTCCTTCAAGTCCAGATCATCCTTCCACTCCAAGAACTCCAGTTTCCCCTCGAGCTGCCTGAGCACAAGCTGCCCCCAGTGCAGACTGCGGCCTTGGCTGTGTGTGTGAGCTCCAAACGCCCTGATGATGTTCACCATCACGAGCTGCAGCAAGCCCTGAGGGTGTGTCTTACTTAGAATCCCGTTCTCACGAAGGCTCCTCATGTCTTCCTCTGTCAGGTTCTCCAGAAGGCTCCACTCTCCCTCCCTCTCCCTCTCAGACAGGTGTTGCATCCTTTTTTTCAAGGCTTCCTGGGAAGCCCTGAACTCCAGCCCTCTGGCCAGGCTGTAGCCGTAGCCGTGCTCCTCCAGGTACTTCACAATGCTGAGCTGAAAGAAGTGAAAGGAGCCTGCGGAGAAATCTCTGCCGTCCTGTCTCTTCACAGAAGCGTAGAACAGGGCCAGGTAGCTGTCGAGGTCTTTGGGCAGCAGCTTGTGGATCTCCCGCGTCTCAGCAGGGTAATGCACAGCCAACCAGTTTTTAAAATACCTGATTTTGCTGTCGCTAAAGTTTTTCTTTCTCTTCAGTTTCTCTGGGACATCTAAAAGATAAAACAGAGCTTTGTGGGCAGTGAGAACTTCTAAATTGATCAGGGAATCATAAGGAGATGCAGAATAATTTACTTCCCTCCTACAGGGGTTCTGGTACAGACCTGCTCCTTGACCAGAAGCACCAGCCATGCTGGGACTCACTGCTGGGTGATGGAGCTGCAGGGCCCAGGATCTAGGAGCTGGGCAATCCCTGGACCTGGTAATCTGCCTCAGGACCACCCACCACCTATTTCATTCTCTGGGTGTTGTACAAGGCCAAACAGACCCAGGAGTTTGTCTCTGCAAAACAGAAGCAGGAGAGCTCTGACCAAAACACAGGCAGTCAGGGGGTGGGTACCAAGGGGGAACAAAACCCTGAGCAGAAGTATGTTTCTCTTCTCAAAAGGAGTGCCAGGGTTCCTGTTGGGCCCTGTTTGGGTTGCTATGGTGATACCACCTCTATCTCGTTCGATCTAGCGTGAGGAATTAATTCTCTGGATTGCTGAGAAGCTCCATCTGCTTGTCTGTGGCTTTTCCAGGGCTGATGAGGGGCAGAGAGAAAAGGGTTTGAGAGTTGACTCCCTTCTCGCTCTGGGTTGCTCTGTCCACACTGTTGCTTTCAGAAATTGCTGTGGCTGGGCTGAGGTGGAGTCCACTGACCCCTGCATTCAGGGTTTTGCCTGGTTTGGGGTTTTGCCTGGTGTGTTACTACCAGCTCCACGTGGAAACGAGCAGTGTGTGACTCAACACAGGCACTGGCTTCACTTGGCAGAGACATCCCCTGCTGAATTCCCCACCCCTCACTTACAGAAACAGGCAAATCCCAATCCCAGAACCCCAATGCACTGGTCAGTGTGGTTGGGACTCTCTAAGCAACAAGTGTGAACTCGGGGCTGTTCAGAGACACACAGGGTGCTCTGAGTACAGCCAGGCAGATCTGTGAGCTCCTTTCCAACTTAAACCAACTTAAAGCTGCACTGGTTTCACTGCACAAGACCTGGAGTGTTTTGTTGCTCTCCCCAGGCTGTTGGCTGTCTGTCCCTTCTTGGAATCATAGAATGACTGAGTTTGGAAAAGACTTGTAGGATCATTGAGCCCAGCCACTCACAGCTCTTGTGTAGACAGTGCCTATTTAACCTCCTCGAGTCTCCTGCTCTGGAGCCATCCCAAACCTGCCCAGACTGTCCCTGTGTGACCTGTCCTAGGGGATCCTGCTCTGGTTGGACTGGATGATCACCAGAGGGCCCTTCCAACCTCTCACATTCTGTGACTCTATGACTCAGCCACTGTAAGATCTCTCCCTCCAGTAATGCCTTGGGAAAGAGATCACAAGAAGGCAAATCCACTCCCCAAAGTCCCCCAGACTTACTGTTGCCTGAGGTTGCAGGACGCTGGTCACTGCTCTCACTCGCCAAGGGGGAAGGCTGAGGCGTGTGCCCAGATCCTAATGCTTCGGCCTCCTCAACGCTCCTGCTTAAACCAGTTGCTGGAGAGTCGCACCCAGAGGGGCTCAGCTGGAGCTGGTTCTGGTTGTGAACAGCAGCCTCAACCTCAAACAAGGTCATTGAGGTGGATGACTCAGGCTGGGCCTTTGGCTGGACACTGGAGAAGGGAGTGTGCTCTAAATACCCTTCTGGGACTGCAGATCCTGAGGATTTTGGTGCTGTACAAGCTTCAGTTCTGGACTCCATGAGATTCAGGGGACTGAGCCTCAGGGAGCTGCTGCTGTCCAGGCTCTCCTGACTGCAGTGGAGGAATTTTGGAAGGTAGGCAAGAGTCAGGGGGGACTTTCCTGGAGTGGCAGAGCTGGATCCTTGAGTGGCTGGGAGCTGGTTAAACGCCACTGTCCAACTGCGATTCTGCTGCAAATCCACTTCCGCAGTGACTCCTTTAACTTGGGACTCTAACAGAATATTCCGGGTGATTCTGTCTCCTTGGTCATCTCCATGCAGTGCACACTCTTCCTCATCCAAGATGATCAGTGACTCTTCACTGCATCCTATCTTCACCTCATACCTCTCAGTGCTGTCTTCACCATCAGATGTAGCCAAGTGTTGTTGTCCTGCTGCAACAACTGATCCCACAGCTGTGCTTTGCATTCGGTTTTCTCTGGGTGATGGTTCCTTCTGTTTCATGAAGGTGATGCCATTTTTCTTCTGAGGGAGGGCTGGAGATCTGCTGTGTGACCTTGCATGAGCAATGTTTGCTTTAGCCCTCTCAAGAGATGGGGTCGTCCTCAACCACTTCGTATTTTTCCTTGATGAAGCCTCAGAAGACACTGACTTCTTTCTCTCTTTCACACCTTCATTCTCTTCTCTGCTTTGGACATCCAGTTCTCCACACTGCCAGAAGTAGGCATGTCCAGCCCCACACATCCACTGAAATGTGTTTTCCCTGCGGGGATGACCCATGTTATGCACAATCTCCAAGGCTGGGATTTGGCTGCATATGGCCCCATGAGTGTGTGCCCAGACCACCAGTTTGGAGAGGTCTGTGCAGAGGAAGCTGGAATCATCACACCTGCTGTCTTCAGCACTCATATTCTGTAAA
This sequence comes from Phoeniculus purpureus, assembly GCA_028565055.1. NCBI lineage: Eukaryota > Metazoa > Chordata > Aves > Bucerotiformes > Phoeniculidae > Phoeniculus > Phoeniculus purpureus. The sequence goes on from JAOXOE010000866.1 coordinate 1,759,790, forward strand.
ACACACGCTGGAGCTAAGTTCAGTGAAAGAGGACAAGCGCAGAAGAGCAGTCGCGGGGCCCATTCCTACCCCATTCAAACAGAACAACTCAAAAAGAATCATTAGAGCAATCACTGATCTGCAGCTTGTTCTTTGAAATTAAATCTGGAGGGCACTTCATGGGCACTGTCCTGGAAGGATGAGTCTATTCTACATCTATTTTAAAGGTACCTATGGGCTCTGAGGCCTCCCCAAAGTAGCTCAGCTTAAGAACTGATCACAGCTCAGCTATGGCCCAGTCCTAAATGCACAGCACAGCCTTGATTAACAACTCGCTGGTCTGAGGGGAGCTTGGACCCAAGGACAATCCCACCCTCACTTGTGGAAAACAACGAGGGTAAGTGTCAGGAATCAGCTTCCCAGTCTCCCACCTCTACATGGCCATTGCAGCTCAGGCTGCATTTGGAATGGCAGCAGTTACTGCCTCACAGGGAAACTGGGTCTGTGCAGAAGCTGCTAGTGGGATGGTTTTTGAGGCTAAAGGATGGATTCTGCACCCTTGTATCCAACACCCTTCATTCCAAATCTGCAGTTTTCAAGGGCAGACTCAAGTCCATTAAAAACTACTGTCTGGGGTGCTGTTTGTGCTGTAAGGGATCTACTTGCAATGCTGTATGGGATCTACTCACCATGCTGCTGTTCTGTCTCACTGAGCCTCCTGCCGTGGTGGGGGGAATTGGACTAGATGATCTTTCAATCCCTAATGATTCTATGATTCTCTCAGGTGGAGACCAGGAAGCAACTGCCTATTCTTTGTCTCTCTGGCAGGCCCTACAACAACCATCACATGTGAGTGTCCCCGCAGGTGCAGGTGCAAATGGTGAAAGAGCACCAGCGTGGCAGATCCAACTGCATTTGTAACACTCAGCCCAAAATAAATGTCCCTGCAGAACATGGGCAGCACTGGCTGTGGAGTGTCAATCGCTGGAGAGATCCCAAACCCACCTGGACGTGTTTCTGTGGGATCTGCTCCAGGAGATCCTGCTCAGGCAGAGGGGTAGGACCAGACAATCTCCAAAGCTCCCATCCCTACCATTCTATAATCCAGGTGAGCCAAGAACTCTACACGTGTTCGATTTACATTTACTGGAGACTCCATCTGAAATTCTCTCATCTGATCTCAGATGTTCCATGGAGACAGGATGGGGAACAAAACCATGGAGTCATGAAATGGTTTAAGTCGGAAGGGACCTCAGAGATCATCTAGTTCCAAGCCCCTGCCATGGGCAGTGACACCTCTCACCAGAGCAGGCTGTAAACCACACAAACCTTGTTTTAAAGCAAAAAGTGTGGGGTGAGCTCCTGACCTCTGCTAATCCAAGCATCTGCATCCAGTGCAGGATCTAGCAGCACCATGATGTCCCACAGAGTACAGTCCTGGAAGCCACCTCAGATGGTTATTCCAGCTATCCTCATTCCTCACGGAAAAGAATGAGCTTGGCCCAAATGTCCCCTTTGTCTAACCTGTCTGCAAACCTCCTGAGGACAGGAACACACAGCCCATTCCTACGCCCCCGCTGTGCCCCAGAAACATGAACCAAATGGGACGGGAGAACAGTTTCACCCTTCTGAGGTCAAAGACAGTTTCATGTTTGAGTTTGACCCATCTGATTCCCTCCCTGAAGGGCTGGAGCTGCTCAGCTGCACAAAAAGGCATTCTGAGGCCAATAAGTGGGCACTTAGAGTTAGTGTGGGAAAAGGTAAAAGGAGAGGAAGCTCTGTGTGGTCATAAGGCCATGAAATGACTGACTTGGCAGATGAAGATCTCAATTTCTATCGCAGGCGTTGCTGACTGGAATGCTTTTATCTGTCCTTATCTCCCAGCACAGGTCTTCCTTTTCCTCTTGGAAAAAATAAAAAGCCCTTTTTTTCCTCTTCATACTTAGTTCCAAATGGAGACTCTGCTGATCAGCTGAGGGGTCTCCTTCAGCCTGCTCCTGCTCCCCTGTTTACACCAGTGGCTGTCGAGTGGAAATGAGTCTGAATTCACAGTCCGATACCAAACAAACATGAAAATACCCACCGAGGCTGAACAGACAAAATTCTCCTCCTTTACAGAAACCCGCCCTGGTCACTGCCACCATCTGCACCTGCTCCCAACACAACCAGCAGCCCTGGGGGAGGGATCTGGGGGCTGAATTCTCTTTGAAGCTCTGGCACACCACATCTGGTTTGGTGTCTGCCCAGCTGGGAGTGACTCAGAGGTTTAATTCTCTTTCCAAGAGAGGCTCTCATTTGATAAGGGACGCGGTGAATGCTGGCTCCACACCTTTGGGCAGGACAACAGGCTGTTCTGCAGCTGAACTGTAAATGTAGGGGTTCATTTTGGGGGTTTTTAACCCATAGGGAGTCTCAGTGTGTTAATGTCACCTACAGTTATATTGGTTTTACTGTGGATTTGTGTCCACTAGGAGGAAAAAAGTGGGGTTTGAGTTTGCTCTCTTGTGTGTCTGCTCCATACAGCCAGGTTCTGTGTGAGGGCAGCCCACAGGGTCAGTTGTATCCTGGTGTAGTGCAGGGCAAGAGAGGGGATTCTCCCCCTCTGCTCTTGCGGGATCCCACCTGTGGTCCTGCGTCCAGTTCTGGAGTTCACAAGAAGGACTTGAAAGTATTGGGATGAGTCCAGAGGAGGCCAGGAGGACTAGAGCCCCTCTGCTCTGGGTACAGGCTGAGGGAATTTGGGCTGTTCAGCTGGAGGACAGAAGGCTTCCAGGACCTGAAAAGGGACTATAGGGTGGCTGAGAAAGACTGTTCACAAGGTCAGAGAATGATAGGATGAGGGGGCTGGGTTCAAACTCAAAGAGGAGAGACTGAGGTGAGAGCTGAGGCAGAAACCCCTCGCTGGGAGTGGGCTGAGGTCCTGGAACAGGCTGCTCAGGGAGGCTGTGGCTGCTCCACCCCTGACAGTGTCCAAGGCCAGGATGGATGGGGCTGGGGGTACCCTGGGCTGGTGAGAGGTATCGCTGCCCATGGCAGGGGGTTGGCGCTGGGGGAGTTCTGAGTTCCCTCTAAGCCCGGTCTGTGGTTCCATGACTCTCCAGAGGGCAGCACTGCACAGGCTCATTTAACCTCTGTACTCAGGAAAGGTGATGGAATAGTTTGAAAGAACTCTGCTGCATTTCACTGGTGCTCTTAAACCTCAAGGCTGCCTCAAAGCATCGCAAAGAAGATCTGAGACACTTCTGTGTCTTGTTTGAGCCCTAGAGGGAAAAACCCGTCCTTAGCACTTTCTGAAAACAACTGTCCTGTACAGTCTAACAGAGGCAGGGACCTGGAATCACCCACAAACACAGACATCTGCCTCCTGCTCTCTTCACCTTTCCATGGACTCTGCAGCTTGATGGGGTGTGATGGTGTGTGCTGGTGCTCTGAACCCTCTGTTCCTGTCCCTTCCCTCTGCCACGGCCCTGGCTCTGTTTCTCTTCTAAGGTCTGCATCAAGAACAGAAACTTCACACAAAGCCAGTTAATACAAGAGCCTGGGCTTCTCGGCTCCAGATAAGACAGTGCAGGAAACAGGAACAATCCCGGTAGGAAAACAACAGGATACAGAACAGCAGTTCTGCAAACTTGACTCCTGCCCCTTCCCTCAGCACAGACTGTCTCACTCACCACAGAACCACTTACAGGGATGTGGGGACACGGGATAGACACAAAATCCCCAGTCAGGAGAAGGGCAGGAGTGGGATGGAGCTGTGCTTCAACACATCTGGCTGCAAGACAGAGGCTCAAGGCTGCCAAGAACCACTGAACTGGTCCCACCACTTCTCAGCAAGGGCCTGCGGGGTGGGTTAATAATTTCCCAGCACATCGCTTTTCCTGTTCACTGTGCTGGTTGTCTCTCTCCTCCCCCTCCCCTGCACAAGAGCCTTCTCAGCACCTCTCCAGCTCTTTTCCTGCCTCACTGCCATCCCTGCACGGGTCACCTCCTGCCCCTCGTTGCAGAAATACAACTCCCAGGATCCGTTCTGCAGGGGCTGCAGGGCTGCATTCCTCCATTTTGAGAGATGCACCCAGAGAGCAGCCAGTGTATCTGATGGAGGGCGGCTGTTGAACACCACCCCGAAGCACCGCATTCCTTCAAAACAAGAGCAGTTTTGTTCAAAGAATCCGACTCTGTTTTTAGTTTCCTTCTTTCCATGAGTTCCCAATTATCTTTTCTCTTGAGGGGCTGCGCTACGGAGCTGCTGTCCTCGTAAGCTCTAAATCGAGTCTTCTTGAAAGAGCTAATAAAAGCCACAGCCAGCTGGCAGAGAGGGTTGCCTGGGCCAACAAACAGTAACCAACCACTCACAGCAGCTGTAGTGAAGGGAAACAATTCCTGTGGAACCATCAGTTCCTATTAATAGCCCCTAATATTTTTACTTTATTTCCCTGCAAAGAAGCAAAGGGAGAGCTGAAATCAGCAGTGGGCAAAGCTGTCAGCTGGAGCAAAAGATGCTACAGATCGATGGGTGGTTGTGTCAGTCCTCATTTGAACAGCACTCATCACGGGCTGCTTCAACCCAGGGTTGTGCCGCCATTATTTTGGGGAACAATTCTGTGTGGGGCTGTTGGGCTTTTCCTGGGGTTTCTTTTCCTGGAAAGATGTGGAAGACAGAGGCTGTGGACAGAGTTGAGGCTGTGAAGGACAGAGGCTGTGGAGGACAGAGGCTGTGGACAATGCTGGGGAGGACAGAGCTGAGGATGTGAATGACAGAGGCTGTGGAAGACAGAGGCCGAAGACAGAGCTGCAGCAGCACAGACCTGTCTCTGGGAACGTTCCCCAGCAGCCATTTGCGTTAAAATGATTTTCTTTCACTTAATTAACAGAGATGTCAGTTGGCAAGAAGGTGCTTGGTAGGAGTGATCCCAGCTCCATTAACTGCTGCCCTCACTGCCTGTGGTGCTGCTCACACAGCAGAGGCTTCCCCAGCCAGTGGGAGCAGCACCAGTTCCTGCCCCAGAAATCGCAGTTCGTGGAGTTTGGCGGCAGGAGCCGGCACTGGTATCAAATTGGAATGCTTGGCTGTTCTCCTTTCCTGCAGCCCAGTCCCAGCAGAGGGTGCTCGGTCGCCAGCCACGGACCCACTGGTGGGTAACAACAGTCACTTAGGGGTCAAGGTCCTCCCTGGGTTTTATTTAGGGTGGAGGCAGCACCTTCCTGCAAAAGAACCTTTGCACCTGGAACTCCACAGAAAGAAACCAAGAACAATGCAACTCCCACCCCGGATTTACTGACCCCCACCACTCCAGCTCCATAGGAGACCTGCAGTCTTCCTACTACAAGCACCCTGTAACAGCACTGACCCAGTGCCACTTTAGCCAGGCACTCGAGTGTCCCAAGGCTGTCCCTGTGTCCTCAGTTCTTTCAATCTCTGTTCCTTAGTGGAATTGATTGTTTTATTGAATCCCAGAGAGCAAACCCGAACATCCCACTCAGCAGTTTGCGAAGGGGAAGCCACAAACCTTTTGTTCAGCCCCCAGATCAATGGCTATGTTTATCTCAGCCAAAATCCCCCTTGCTCCTCCTGCCCACATCACCAACCCACACAGCAGGGGTGTCACTTCCTAAGCGGTCTGGGCTATGGGATGGTAGAATTTGTCCTTCAATAGTATTTGTGGTGAATCTGTAAGTGGTAATGGATAGTGAGCGGCTCCCAGTGGGCTACAGTGACCAGCTCTTTGGACTGACAACTTCAACTCCTTCCCCGGCTCCTCGTTCTCACCTTTGCTCAACCTGTTTAAAGGTGGCTCAAAGTTTTCTGCTCCCGTTTAAACTCAGGTGAAAGGGTTCTGCATCAGCTTCAGTGCAGGCCAGTATTTTCTGAATCAGTTTCTACGTGGGTGAAACTTTCCTGAAGGGTTTTAAACTGGATGAAACTTTTCTGAGGTGGTTTCCTGCAGGTGACTGAGTCTGGGATTCACAGAATCCAGTCTCATGAGCAGCATGCAGAGAGCTCCCGCTCTCCTTTGAGAGCTCCAGTGTTTACCAAGTTTTGCTGAGGATGTGATGGGAAATAGTCCCTCAAGGTAAAAGAATTACATTTGTTGTTGACCAAGTAACTTCCAGAGGGCAGGTTCCCTCTCAGGGAAGAATGTGGTGCTAACTGAGCACCCTCCCATCTCACAGAGCAGTGCCCCAAGGTTTTGCCTACAGGCTAACCCCTTAGTTGATGGTATCAGTGCAGGGAACCTTGTAGACCACAGCCTTTGCTCCCATTGCATTTTCTACTCTTGCCCTTGTCTGGAAGGGCCTCTGTTTTCCTTACCTGCTCCACAGTCAGGCAGGATGCTCAGGGAAGCCTCCTACAGGATTCAGCAGCCTGCCCAGGGATGGAGTCTCAAGGCTAGAGGATGAGGACACCTAAGAAAGATGGGAGAGAGAGGTTTTAATTATTTAGAACAGAGAACTTAAAGGAACCTAAAGATCGCTTGCTGGGGTAGAAGCAGTAAGCAAAAGGCTCTGCCCTGAGAGCCAAGTCCACAGTTTTATAGGTGCAGAACAGTGTGTTTGAGGCTGGAACCAGCATCTGCTGTGTCTGAGGGACACCAGTAAGAGGCAGTGGCTTCCAGTTTCCATCACTTCCTGAGGCTTGCATTCAGCAGGAGCAGAGGGCCCCACTGAGGAGAACCACCACAGATGGGTGGCATCTGGCCTCCTGGAGAGGCAGCAGCCCTGGCACTGGCACACCTCTGGCAGAGTTCCCATGAGAGAGGTGCCAACCTCATCCTACAGCAATGATAACAGGATCGCACAGCTCAAGCAGAGCAAACCATTCAGCCCACTCTATGGATTCAAGTGAAGACTGAGCCAACAGTTGGCTCAGGTCTGGAGTTCTCGACTGAAACCCCTGAGAGCACAAAAAGCTCCTCTGAAAATCCTCTCTGGAAACCTTCTCCAAGGCTTCCCTGCAGAACCAGCTGCCTCTCACAGCATCTTCCAGCAGATGATGTGTTGCTGAATCCCCCTTCTTAGGAGGTGACCCTGGCTGCTGATTCTCAGAGCCTCAACAGGGCTCTGTGTGCCCAGCCAAGCCATTTGGGACCTGGCCACACTGTTACAGGATGAGCTTCAGCCCCATCCCTGCTGCTCTGTTTATCACATCTGCTCAGTTCCTCTGGTGACCACGTGTGCACCTCAGTCTCATGATAAAACCAGAGAGGGAAGACTCTTCCTTGCCAGCTTCTAGTTGCAGAAGTATCAGGGTCGACTCAGCACCAAAGTAAGGATTTTGTTGGTAAATGAAGTATCAGAGACTTTCAAAGCCCTTTAAATTTGGTGGGAGAAGCCCTCTCTGAATTCAAGGCTGCTGTGCAGGAAGAGCATTTTGGCTCCTGAAAATCATCCTGTTAGCTGCAGGAGCCACTCAACAGGAGTAATGGGGACACCAGGCACCCCTTGCCCAGCGCAGCCCTTCGTCACCACCCTCTGCATCCACCATCCCCGGTATCGGAGCATCTCAGCAAATTAAATATTAAATGGTCGACAGGGTATTGTGTTTCTTTTGTTCCTCTGGCAACTGAGCTCTCGAGTGCTCTCAGTTCTCCCTGACTTCACATTTTGCAGGTTCATGTCTTAATGTTCTTTTAATGCTTCATTTAATACTCTGGAGTTCATAGCCGCACACTCACAGCTCTCCCTACAACATTTGCTGTACAGCCTCCTAGGCAAGGGGGCAGCTGTTTAATGAGCAGACATCTCTCACCCAGACCCTTAGCTGGGAAGATGAGAAGTGCTGTGGGACGAACAGGGAACAGCGACAAGCAGCCACCTTTGTTCTGAGCACAGAGGGTCTCACCAAACTTGTCCTCTGCTCACTGAGGGCACCACTTGCTTCCAGAGGATGGTGGTAACTGGAGAAGGAACAGAGTCCCAGAATCCCTTTAGGTGGAAAAGACCTTTAAGGTCATCAAGTTCAACCTTCAACCAGCACCCTCAAACCTTGTCCCTAAGCACCCGCTCCACTTTCTCATTCTCCATGTTAAACACCAGGTCCAGGACACCAGATGTTGGCCACTGCTCCTTCTCTTCATTCTGTCTAGTCTGATCAAAGCAGACGAACTCTGCTTCTCAGTCTGAAATCAGGAGGTGAGATTTCACATTGTTCTTCCCAACGGAGCCACTACCAAGTCTTCCTACCACAAAAGCAGCAGCCCCTCAGCTTTGCTTGTGAAGCTTCCCCACATTTCCACTGCAGAACATCCTTCAGGACCATATGGGCCAGCAAATAGGAGCTGTCCACTGCGTAATGCCAACACTGAGGAAGCCATTGAACCACAGCAGCTGCCGCTGGGGAGATTTCATTCATTGCCAGCACTGCCTTTTAAACTTAAGTGGCACTGGAACAAACACATCTTTGATGCCAGTCGGAAATCATTTGGAGCTTTGTGGTGAATGGAGCCGAAGCCCTGGGAAAATGATGTCTTTATAGGGTGGGTGACAATGGTGGCCTCATGGCAGGCAAACAGCCTCTTGCTGTCAGTCCTCGGGCTTCTGCACATGGATCGCGATGTATTTGGGAACAAAGGTTTTAATTGAGCTGCACTGCTGAAGCGGCTGCAAACTGCATGCTGGGACATCAGGAAGAGGAGATAGGGAAGGGGGAGAGGAAACAAGATTTGTCAGTTCCAAATCCAGGTCTCTGCATTCCTGTCCTCAGGCTACTTCACGACATTTTGGGGTCACTTGCTCCTGCCTTACTTCCTGGCATTACTAGGGGGTTGCTGACTTAAACCCACAGGAACATGCATGGCCTACGCTGTACTTATGCCCATCCCACTGCATGGAGGTGCCTTCACAGGGCACCTTCACAGCTGCTCCAAATTGGAATGACAGGCTGGAAAAGACCTTTAGGATCATCGAGTCCAACTCTGAACCCAACTGTCCCATCCCTGTCCCTGAGCTCCAGATCTCCACCAGTGTGAAACACGGCCAGGGATGGCAACTGAACCCCCTCCCTGGGCAGCCTGTGCCAAGGCCTGAGGGCCCTTTCCAGGAAGACATTTTTCCTCCTGTCTAACCAAGGATTCATGGAAAGCAGGCACTGAAAACTCCCAGTCCAGTCATTTGCAGTAGTTCATTGAGTTCAATGAAGCTTTCGGTGTCACCTTCCTCAAAAGACAGTGCTGGGGCTATCATCTGGAAGTAACACCTGGCTGTTCTGTTTTAAAGAAGTGTTCTGCTGGATCCTTCAGAAATTACCTCAGTGCCACCCTTCTTAGGAGGTTGCTTTAGAAATGCAAGGAAGAGAGCTCCCAACAACCGCCCAGTCTGCAATTCGCAGGGTTAACTGTAAACATCAGACTACTTATTACCGTTAGCTGCAAACTCTTCTGCTGCCTGAGGAATGGCAGCTGGATCAGACACAGCTGGCTCAGGCACAGGCACCCACAGAGGATCTGCTTGCATGAGTGTGTGTGTCCATCTCCTTAGACCAGCTTCAAGCAGCTGAAGGGGCTCCAGGGAAGCTGGAGAGGGACTTTTTCTGAGAGACTCTGGTGCTGGGACAAGGGGGCTGGGTTCCAGCTCAAAGAGGGGGATTGAGGTGAGATCTAAGGCAGAAAATCCTCCCTGTGAGGGGGATGAGGCCCTGGAACAGGTTGCCCAGGGAGGTTGTGGCTGCTCTATCCCTGGCAGTGCCCAAGAGCCAGTTGGATGGGGCTGGGGGCACCCTGGTCTGGTGAGAGGTGTCGCTGCCCATGGCAGGGAGTTGGATGGGACTCCGGGCACCCTGGTTGGGGAGCTCTGAGCTCCCTTCCAACCTAAACAATTCTGTGATTTCCTGATTCTAGGGCTCCTTTTTTCATTGAAAGGAACCACGATCCTGCTCAGAGATGACACTCCCTGCCCCGAGTCATCTGGCATCTGTGCAGTGCCCATCTAAGTGGCAGATGCTGGGGCCAGGACCCAGGTGAGGAGCTGGGAGGTGGCATCTGAGGAACAGAACCCTGGAGCTGGCATTTCAGGACCAACAATACCCCAGCCTGGCTGGCGGAGAAGCTGCAGAAATAATTAATGAGCGGGGCTGGGGCAGCGCTGCTCACCTGGAGTGGCCGTTTCGCTTACCAGCGATCCCCATCACCGTGTTGGCTGTGCTGCCGGCACACTTATAGCAGCCCAGTAATGGACTGGGACAACCCAGTTACTGATGCACTTTAGAAACAGAACCTGCAGAGCCCTCAAAGCTCCAGCATCTGACCTGCTCCAAACCTGCTGCCCAGCACCCCGAGTGGGTTTATCAGACAACTGGCACTGCATAAACAAATAATTGTAAGAAAATGTGAGACCATTCCAGCCCAGTTCCGCTGTACCCCCCTCGCACCGGGAAGCACTAGAAACACCAAGCAAAACACCCCTGAACAAATCAACACAAGAAGTGCAAAACTGCAGCTAGCAAATAGCAGTGGTGTTCGCTGCCCTGTCCCAGGCCAGCTGGAGGAGATGGGCTGGGGAGAGGAAGGGCTGTTTGTAAAAAGAAATGTTCATTCTTGGCAGAGGAATGCAAACTATGCTGAAGGGCTGCACGCAGACCACTCTGCGAGCTGAGGCCAGAGCAAGGGAGAGACCGACGGGAGGCTGCAGAGAGGAAACTCACCATCAGTGCTTCAGTGACTGGGGAGAGTTTCTCAGGCGTGTTTGACATTTTTAATTTCGCTGATGTAGAGGCTGTTTCAGGGACAAAAGAAGTTTAGGATTACAGGATAAACAATTAGGGAATTTTTCTTGTCTCAGCCCACACGGAGTGGTGTTGCCTGTGGGCCTGGAGGCTCTACTGAGGTGCAGACTCATCCTTCAGGCTTTGGAGACAAATGGAATTTGAGTGTCTTGCAAAAACCTTCACCTAGGTCACGAGATTCGGGTAAGGGCTTACAAATACTACAGGCAAGTATCTTTTTGATAGCCTACATCAGACAGGAAAGAGATTAGCGCTGAACCGCTGCCATTTGGTCCAGGTTTTCCTGCAAGGTTTCCTGAGCAGGCAGGAAGAACAGTCCTGCGTCCTGCTGGGTTTGAATCGATTGTCTCAGGATCTGGAACTTAATGGAAAATAACTCTGAAGTTTCTTGAGAAGAATAAGATCAGCTCTTCAGTACAGGGTGGCCAGCAGGAGCAGGGAGGTGACCACCCCCCTGTACTTGGCATTGGTGGGGCCAGACCTCAAAGGACTGGAAGGCTGCTGAGGGGCTGGAGTGGGTGCAGAGAAGGGCAACAGGGCTGGTGAAGGGTCTGGAGCGCTAGTGCTCTGAGGGACCTGGAAAACAGGAGGCTGAGGGGGAGACCTTCTTGCTCTCCACAGCTCCCTGACAGCACGTTGGACCGAGGAGGAGCTCAGCCTCTGCTCCTTGGCGCCCAGCGATGGGAGCAGAGGAAATCGCTGCAAGCTGCACCAGGGGAGGGTCAGGCTGGCTGTGGGGAAGAATTTCTTCCCCCAAAGGGTCATCAAACCCTGGCCCAGGCTGCCCAGGGCAGGGATGGAGTCCCCGTGTTGAGAGGGACTGAAGCGCCATGTGGAGCTGGTGCTTAGGGACAGGGTTTGGGGGACCCTGGCAGTGCTGGGGTTGCAGTTGGATCTGAGGAGCCTCAAGGTCTCTTCTAGCCACAGGAGTTGTGGGATCCTGTATCAAATCACAGAATCACAGCCTGTTGGTTCTGTGTCTTGAGCTCAGAGCACTCTGCACCATGGCTGCAGCATCTCTCGCTAAGTGAGTTCTGGTGGGGAAGAGCTTAAGGTGCCTCCTCATGCGCCACCTTTTCTGAGGAATCTGTGAGGAACTCCCTTCCCTTCAGTGCCTGTCAGGGCAATGGGGTGAGACTGGAACAGCTCCCATTTGTTGTTAGCAGAGACGTTCACAAACATCCCACAGGAGCAGTTTCTCTGCACCTCAGACCCCTGTAGTGGGCACTCCCAGAGGAGTGGAATGGAACAGGAAGGACCCTGCATTCTCTTTGAGATAATGGAAAGTCACAGAGGAGGAGGTGGAGGAGGAGGTATCCAGCTTTGGGGCATGAATAAATCATGATGGGTATGAATAATTCAGTGCTTATTCCTCTGCTGTGTGCTACACTGAGACTGCAGAGGCAGCATCACTACAGTGGGGGTTTCCTTCCCACCCATTACAGGTGTGTGACCAGCTAAGGAATTGGAACAAATCAGATTAAAGGGAGAATTTTGAAAAATAGCAGTGAACAAAGCTTCTCAAAAGAGTTGTGATCCCACAGTGGCCACCACAATCTTTGAACTAGGGAGCATTGCTGTCTACAACAGTGCAAATCATCACGTGAAGTGAAACTGGAAACACTGGTGAAAGGAATGAGCTGGAACTGTGGGCACAGGATCCCTACAGAAACAGACTCAGCATGGGGTCTGACCTGGACTGCTCAAACCAGATCAACCTCTGAAATTTATCATCATTTTATCAAGACAATTCCAAGTTTCTGGGTTGAGCGCCTTTGCCCTGCTGCGTGGGGTTTTTACCATTCCATTTATTATCAGCTGAAATAGGCTGAATTAAGGGAAGAATTGGGCTGCAGCACCTGAAAGGATGGCTCTGCTCAATCTGCATTGCGATGGAGCTAGAGCAGGGCCAGTGATTCCCTAGTAACAAACAGGGGTGGTTGATGGTCTTAGGAGGCTGCAGTTGTGAGGTAGGATGCAGCAGGATAATCAACCTCTGGATTGATCCATCACCCTCTAACTGGACTGGGAAGAAAAAGCCTCCAGTGCTGAACAGCCAGGAAATGGCTGGTTCATCCTTTGCAGGAAATGAGTCACCCCAAAGCATCCCGGCTGAGACCAGGAAGTTCTGAACTAATAGACTGATAACAACAGGCCAAATCTCTTTGTCCCAGGTTGGAAAGAAGGAAAGAAACACAAAACAGGAGCTGCTGTGATTATACTGGGAATTTGAAGTCGATCTAACCCACAAGCAGCACAAAAAATCCCCATTGACCATGTACCAGTTGGGTTTTCAATAAACAACCCTCCCCAGGCACTGAAATGGCTACCAGCTCTCCAGTTACCTACAACTCTCCCTCCAACAGCCTCACTTTGCTGCCTTGGGACTTAAAGTCATAATACATTTGCCTCAAGGCTGGTCCCTGATGTAAGAGCTGAGCGAGAGGATGCTGCTCTGGGTAGTTTTGGACTCACTGGTCCAGCAGAAGCCACTGATAAAGTCAGCAGCAAGTTTGCTCTTTCTCCTCCCCTAGCTCTGGACTAACGACTTCCAGAGCTGTGATGTGACTCTGGCATCCTACAAGGGTGCTACAGCTGCCAATACTCTTAAACCAAATAGCCCTGTTAACTGAAAGGAGAAAGCACCTGAAAAGCCTCCTGAACCCACAAGTTTCTCTGTGCTGGAAGCGAACTTGCAGGGGAAAGAGTTTCCTGGTTCAGGACCTGGCAGGGGACTATGAATAACTGGAGGAGGTGAACAAGCTGTAAGACAACTGCCATTACAACCAGTACCTAGAACATGCCACTCTGCACAGAAGATCTGTATTCAGGGGGGTTCCTGTTTTCAAGTCACTGAAGAAATGTTGGGTGGAAGAGGAAGAAGGGGAGGAAATAACCCAGCTCTGCTGGTAGGGACGTGCACTGTGAACATGAGGCTCCAGAGCTATTTTAAAAACACAAAGGCAGAAAGGCAGGAAAAGGGTCTTTTTCTGTTGTTTGTTTCAGAGAGTTTTGTTTCTTCCCTGCTTGGTAAATTAAATTCCAAGAGATAACAGGGGCAGGAAGGGCTTTGAAAGGAGAAAAAAGCTGGGTGTGTCGGGCCAAGGCCTTTCTAGCAAGTGAGTAACTGGAGCCGGGCAGGGTATGACCGGCCCTGCTGCTAGATTGTGCAAAAGAAGCTGATTCATATTTTTTCCCTTCTCCTTCCTCTTTGCTCTCACGTGGCCATCTTCAGTGGTTTGGTTTCTTAAAAAAGAAATTAAAAACTATTTACCAAGGCAGGCCCTTCTCCCAGCTGTTCTCTGGGGGTTTTGTTATCTTGCTGATTGGGGGTCTAAAATAAATTTATTACTTTGTTCCTAGCTGCGTTTTCCTGTTTGGCCGAGAGAAAGGCTAAGCATTACGCAATCCTACCGGTGGTCATTTGCTGCTGCAGGGTCTGAACACAAAAAATTCTGTTCATGCTACGGGAAAAGGTCTGAGAAAATGTTGCACCATCAGCACTTCTGCTAGAACTATGGAAAATCTGAGCGAGAGAGTCTGCACAAAACACGAGGCACAGAGCCACCAGAGTACTCATGGGAAAGCAGTGGTTCTTTGATGGCATCTACATGGGTTTGTGATTCCAAAGGTACTCGAAGAGCAGCTGGAATCCCTCAGGAATGTTGATACCAAACCAGGTGTTGCTCATCCTAGGAATTGGGATTGCATTGATAATGTTTTCCCAGCGTCTTTGACTTGTGTTCCAGGCACCTCCCTTCAGGATGGACTGAAATATCCCACATTAAATAGAAAAAGGAGTGATTTTGTCACCACCATCCCCTGCCACAGAGGGGGCTTTAAAGAACAGGAAAAATTACTGAAGAGAACATAAAGTGAAAACAGGGCCATGGGAAACGAAGCTTAACACGGGAATTGTCCAAGTGCCTGGCAGGGTGTGAGATGGGGCATTAAATTCCTGCTCTGCTTTGATTGAATCACTTTATCTCTCTGGCTTTCAGCTCAGCCACTCTGAAGTGGATCCCATAATCATCCCCGTTTTTCCCATTATTTGCCTCATCCAAGTTGTAAATCTCTTATCTGTGGCCAAAACTGGGCCTTTCACAAGCAGTAAATAACTCTGGTTTCAGAGGGAGCTTTTAGTTGCCTGCAGCTAGAGGTAAGAACCTACTATTACTCCATTTTAAACCTCACTGCAGGAGCAAGAGCTAAATAAACCAAAGATACAGAAAGTAGAGCTTCCAGCTCCTGTAAGATCCAGAGCTGATGGAAGCTCCTGAATTTCACAAATGGTGACAAGAGTGAGGCAGTGAATTGATGTCTGGTCCTGGCCATCAAAATATACGAGTGTCACTCTGTGCAAATTAGGCACCTGGCCATAGGAACCATCACAGTGCTGTGTGTGTGCAAGAGGGCAACAGGCGCTTTCACTCCAAACTCCTTGGTTTGTTTCCATATTCATGTGTCTGGTGTAACAGTCAGACAGAAACAGGGCTGTGCAGTGCATGTCTGTACCCGTCAAGAGCTACCTGACACTAAACAGAAGCTCTGCTCAAGGACAAGACTCAGACTTTCATTTGCTTTGTATTTTACAAATCCTTTTCTCTAAGCCTCCACACACATATGCACACAGAGCAGACACTGCCACTTCCCTCAGTGGCATCAATCACTGCTGACAGCAGAGCCAGACTGGCAGAACCACACACGGTTTTCATAAAAATGTGAGGAATGGGTGAGCTGGTGAGGTATGAAGGAGTCCTTCTGCAGTGAGACCAGTCTTATGTTGCCTAAGAACTATCAAAATAGGGTTGCAGCTAATGAAGCCAAGATCAATGCAGGCTAGACATCTGATATTTGATTCCGTGCTACACAAGGGACTTGTAGTGAGGTCTGGGACAATTAATTCTCGTGCTGCAGTCGGTGGGGAGGGTTATGACAACTGAAGCAGAGAAAATGAGTAATTTCTAGTAGAATTCCCAGTGAGCTAATATTGTCTCTCCTTAAACAAAGACACACAGCTTTTCATCTGCAGAGGCAAACTGTGATGCAACAGGATGTCAGTGGAGGGAAAGCAGCCATGCTGTGGTGGACAAGGAAGAACCTGAGAGCTTCTCGACCTCCATCAGGATCATGTTTCTCCCTTAGTTTTTATAGGGACCTTCATCTTGTGACAAAAGAATGAGCTTGATGGTCCCTCAAAGGGAGCCACAGAGAGTGGGTAACAGAATTAAATCAATTGTAGTAGTCTTAAATCATAGAATCATAGAACTGTTTGGTTTGGAGCTCAGAGGTCCCCCAGCGCCAAGCTCCTGCCAGGGGCAGCTCTCACCAGACCAGGGTACCCCCAGCCCCATCCAACCTGCCCTTGGACACTGCCAGGGACAGAGCAGCCACAGCCTCCCTGGGCAACCTGTTCCAGGGCCTCAGCCCCCTCCCAGGGAGGTGAATTCACTGCAGATGGCCCAGTAACTGCAAAGGAAATCTCCTGTAAGTCTGAAAATCCCCAAACATAAGAAATCTGTAGATTTTACCTGAGTACAGTCAGACCTATAGGCAACGACATACAAATTCAAAGGGAACAAAGGTTTTCTGATTAACCAGAGGTCCCTTGACTGGAAAAAAGTGTTAGTTTTGGTCAACAAGCGCGGTCAATGCTGTAGTTTAGGTAAAACATGACCCTGCGGCCTGAGCAGGGTAGGGAGGTGCTGGGCCTTACCTCACGAGGTCTCTCTCACCCTCTGGGTAATGTTTCTCTTAAGACATTAACTTCAATTAAACAGACTTTACCTTAAATAAAACTGCTAAGGGCTGTCTCTCGCCATTATTAGTCCCCAGCGCTAAATCATTAACCCAATTCCGGCGCGGGACTGCTCTCCCTCACTCGAGATGGCGCCGGGAGGAGGGCAGCGACTTCCCTGCCCGTAACTAATATGGCGCCGGCTCCACGGCCGCCTGCCCCGCCCGATCTGGGCGGCCGGGGCTCTTGCCCGGAGTCAAGATGGCACCCGGTGCGGCTACCCCACGGCCCTGCCCCCAATCAAGATGGCGGCCGCACCTCGGCGTCCTTCCCGCTCTCAAGATGGCTCCTCCCAGCCACCTCCCTTCACCTACCGAATGGCGCCGCGCACAGCCAGTCGGCCCCTCCCCTTCTCCCGCTCGCAGCCAATGAGCTGCGCGGAAACCGCCAGCGCGCCGACCCCCGTGGGCGGGTGAGCCCCGCCCCCAACATCGAAGTGACATCTCCGTCAGCCAATGGGCGTCCGGCGCGGGTGAGGCGGGCCGGGCGCCGCCGCCATTTTGTGAGTCTATAACACGGAGCGGTCGGGCCGTTCCTTCTATTCCGGCGCCTCCACTCCGTTCCCGACGGGTCTCCCCCGCGTGCAATGGACGGGTGAGTCCGGGCCGGGCCTCGCCACGGCCGGCACCACGCCGGGAACGGGACGGGGTGCGGCCCTTTGGCGGGGAGCGGAGGAGGAGGAGGCGGCGGTGGCGACCGCTGTGCGGGACCCGCGCCGGGGGCTGGGGCGGTACCTGACGGGGGGAGGTGGTGAGGGCGCGGCCGGGCTGCCCGCCTTGCCGGGGGGTGCAGGGAGGTGGGGG
>JAOXOE010000866.1:1785696-1796482 GCA_028565055.1 Phoeniculus purpureus
CCCCCTCCCCCAGACCCTCTCCTCGATGGTTCTTTCCCCACATCTTCATCCCTCCAAGTCAACCACCACCCTCCCTGCTCTCTGGGGTCACCCTACAGGTCCCCTATTCCCTCAGGTCGCCCCCATCCCAACCCCACCATCACCTTCTCACCTCTCCACATCCCTCCCCAGTTGTCCCTTCCTCAGGCACTGGTGGCCCATGACCTCCACCCATCTCGGTTCAGGGTCACACCTTGTGTTCCCACCACAGTTTCCCTCTCTGCTGGGGGGGCTCTGGGCTCTGCAGACCCCCTCCCCATGGACCAGCTCCATGATACCTGGAGAAGGTCCTGAGCTTCTCCCCACCTGTTGGTGACAGGCAAAGAGCCCTTCACCTTACTGCTCCCAAGGAACTCATCCTTGAAGGCATCATCCTTCTTCACATCCAGGGGCTCTGACCACCCAGGGGCTGTGACCAGTGAGGGGCAAACTGGGCTCCCAGAGGGACTGGGGAGCTGTAGGGGACTCAGAGTGGGTCTGAAGTTCTCCTAGGGGCTGCAGGACCTGCCAAAAGGAGATAGATTTGGGGTGCTCCACCTTGAGATGCTCCAGCTCAATGATTGTCCATCCTGGGCTGCTCCACCTCGAGGAAACTCCATCCTCAACTGATTCACCTCAGTTCTCCACCCTGAGATGATCCATCTCGGTGATGCTCCACCTTGGGATGGTGATGCTCCATCCTTGGGATGTTCTACCTTGGGATGTTCTACTTTGGGATGTTCTACCTTGGGATGCTCCAACCCCTGAGCTGTTCTACCTCAATTCTCCATCCTGGGCTGCTGCACCTTGAGGAATCTCCACTTTCATGTTGCTTCACCTTCACAATTGTCTATCCTGAACTACTTCACCTCAATCCTCCGTCCCAGGATCCTCCGCCTCGATGATGCTCTACCTAGGGACCACAGGAGACCAGGTTGGAAGGGACATCAAGGATCATTGAGTCCATCCTGGATGCTCCACCTTGAGATCACAGCAGACCCCACTTGTGGAAGTGACCTTAGGATCATGGAGTCCAACCAGGATGCTCCACCTTGGGATGTCCTACCTTGAGCTTCTTCCACCTTGGGATGCTCCACTCTGATGATGATGACAAAAAGCTGCTGAATCCCACCCATCCATCCCACTTCATCCTTGCACCCCCATGTCCCACCCCCTCCCTTCCTCGCCGCCTTCAGCAGGCCCCGCCCAGCAGCGCGAGACACTGAGAGACGGCAGCCGCGGAGGGTCATAAATAGCGCGTTAGCGGCGTTAAAGCGCAGGGGCAAAATGGGATTGGGGCGTGGTTTAGAGAGAGGCGGGGCAAAAGGGGCGGTGCTTAAAGGAAGAGGCGGGCTCTCGTTTGCCTTTGCCCTCACCCCCGCCCCGTTCCGTATTCCCCTATTTTAATGCGAATTTATTAACATTTGATTGTGTTGTGTCTGATTTTGTGTTGTTTGTACTGTTTATAGTTTATTGATTGAAAGTTTATTGATTTCTCTAGTCTGAGTCTAAATTATCAATAGTACAGAGCACATAACGACATATCCTGTGTAATTTTATCAATAATAGAATTTTATCTGCTACCCTCTAGGTTTCCCTGGCGGTTCCCTACCCTGCTGGTACCGTTTCCAGCCCTATTTGCACCTCCCTGAGCTGCCCCCACACCCCGCGTGTGCAGTGCTCGGTGTCACCCTCCCCTAGTTCCACATTCAAATTCAAAAAGAGCCTCAGGTGATCATTCAGACGCCATAAAAAGGGACTTAAAATTAAAAGAAAGAGGTTTTAAAGTTACACACACCCCCCTTTGGATTTAAAATCGGATGACAGTTTCATTTCTCACAGAAAGGTAATTCAGCAAAAGCCTGGAGAAGGGGCTTCACGATGAAAATGTTTCTGTTTTTAATTTATAAATGAAATTTGAAACGAAAAAGAGACTTTTAAATTACAAGGGTATCAAAGATAAAACTGGGAAAAGGCAGGAAAAGGAAGGGTTTCACTTGGAAATGAAAAGAGCCTTTTGATGAGGAGGTTTGAGAGAGAGACAGAGCATCGAGGGAGGCTGCAGACTGGAAGATTTGTGGTTAAAATGAAAGGGGAGGACCTCTGAAAAGAGACTGAGGTTGAAAAAGGGGGCTTTACATCTAAAAAGGGGACTTTTTTGCTAAAAAACGATGAAAGATTGAGAAAGAGGCTTTGGAATGGGATAGACTGAGAGCAAAGGAGGAAACTGCTCCATTAAAAAACTTAGCCTTAAAATGGGCAGAAGGGGTTAAAAAGAATTAAATCAGGGTTGGGGGCTTTAGGGGGTTGGGGCCACTGTGATGGGGCCGTGGGGCACTGGGGTTTGGAGTCGGCAGGGCGGCGGGTCCCTCATCCCGAGCCCCCAGCCCCCTCCAGCAGGTGGCTCCTCCAGCCTGAGTTTGGCCACTCCGGCTCCTCCGAGCTCCAAGCGGCTCGGGAGCCCCTGGAACTGAACCCAGAGGGTCTCCCCTCACCCGGCAGAGGGAAGGGGATCGCAGGGGATGGGGGTTGAGGCTCTGAGCTCGTGGGAAGCAGCTGCCGGGCCACAGCAGGAAGGGTCTGGCCGCTGCAGGGGCGGGGATCAGGGCATGGATCTGCCATCCTGGGGGACCCCGGGGGGGGTCCTTGGGGGGAAACTACACCCCAGCCCCGCTACCGGCGGGAGGTCCGGACTCGACTGGCGCTGCCCAGCCCGGCTGCCAGTGGCCCCCACACGAGCATCTCTCACCCTGGGGGAGGTTCCCTTTCCCCCGGGGCCGGGACTGCTCCTCGCCCAGTTCCGCGCTGGGAGGACAAGTTGCCGCTTGATCGGTTGGGTGCTGGGTGCTGTGGGATGGGGAGGGCAGGATCCGGCCCCACTGACTTTGTCCCTCTGGAATTCCCTGACGCAGGAGCTGCTGGAAGCTCCAGCCCGTCGAACGCAGTCGGCTCCAGACGGAGCTTCCTGGAGGGGCAGATACCTGGGGACAGGGGGCCACTGCCCCGACAGCTCCTCACCCCGCGGGCGAGAGGAACCCCCGAGCCCATCGGCTGACTGGGACGGGGGGGTTGTGCTAGGGGGAGCTCAGAGCGACGACCCCCCTGTAAGAGTCCAGGGGCAGGATAGTGGGGCTAGGGGTCCAGAGGGGGCAACAGGAACGATCAGAGGGCTGGAGCCCCTCTGCCCTGGGAACAGGCTGAGAGAACTGGAGCTGTTCAGCTGGGGAAGAGAAGGCTCTGGGGGGACCTTAGAGCAGCTTCCAGTGCTTGAAGGGGTTCCAGGAAACCTGGAGAGGGGCTTTTTCTGAGGGACTCCGGTACTGGGACAAGGGGGCTGGGTTCAGGCTCAGAGAGGAGAGATTGAGATGAAATCTGAGGGAGAAATCCCTCCCTGTGAGGGGGTTGAGACCCTGGAACAGGGAGGCTGTGGCTGCTCCATCCCTGGCAGTGTTCAAGGGCTCTGGGCACCCTGGTCTGGTGAGAGGTGCTGCTGCCCCTGGCAGGGGGTTGGCACTGGTTTAAAGTCCCTGATTCCACGAGCCTCCACTACAGAACATCCCCGTCCCCAGCTTGGAGGTGCCTCCAGTGCTCAGGACCTGCAGCCTCTGGTCCTGCACTGGGTCCCTTCTGCAGCCCTGGACCCTCCAGAGACCTGACAGTGAGTAAGGAGAGAGGATCCCACAACAGGACCCTTTTCCAGTGCTTGAGGCAGCTCCAGGCCAGCTTCAGTGATGTGGGTTAGGTTGGAAAAACCTTCAAGTTCATGGAATCACAGAATCATGAAGGTTGGAAGTGCTGTCCAAGCTCATCCTGACCCTGAACCCAGCTGTCCCACCCAGTGCTCACCCATGGCCCTGACCTCCGGATCTCCAGGACCTTTCCCCATGGCCAAGAGGAGCCAGGGCTCTCAGGAGTGAATTTGAGTCACCCTGGGCTGGCAGCAGCCAGGAGGGTTTTCCCACGGTACTGCGGGAAGGGGTGACGGCTCATCCTGTTCCCAAGGACTGACGAAGGGGTGACACCATCCCAATTACCTTCGATTCATCGTTAGGCAGAGCCAATCTTCGGAGTGGGCAAAGAGGGAGGGTTTGCACCAAGTGCAGCAGAAAATACCCTGGGTCTGCAGTCCATGGGGACAGGATGAGGTGAGTGGCCCCTCTGGCTGCTCTACATCATTGTCCCAACACTATGGAGGGGGTATGAGCCCCTCTGTGATCCCTGAGCTTGCAGGAGCCTGTAAAACCTGTGAGTGCTCAGCAGTGAAGGTGACCTGCGGCTATTGGTCCCCACTGCCAGCCAGGACTTGGGTGGAAGCTGGCTGGGGCTCCACAGCAAGGGCAAAAAGCCTGGGAGATGCCTATGTCCAGGTGAGGGGAACTGCAGTAGCTGCCACTTGGGATCCTCCAATGTCGTGGTGCCCTGTACCGTGGTGCCCACCAGCCCCCCTCAGCAGCCCTGATGGAGTCAGTGGCAGTTAATGAGGTCTTGTTCCTGCAGCACCCGGTGCTGCCACCTGCACGGCCGGGGCCATGGGTGTTGGCTGTGAGCTCACGTCCCCAGACGTTACTTAATGCAGACGGTGCCACCGTGCCAGGCGCTGGCGAGGGGTGGCCACGAGCTACAGCCGCCGGCGGGCCCAGGCATGGGTAGGAGTGGGTGCATGTGCCTGCACGTGCCCCAGCCCAGGGCCACAGTGCGAGCTCACACACCACCAGACTCGCCCCGTGGCACCAGCTGGCTTTCTGGGCCCCTTGGGGCTGCTCCCTGTCCTGACCCCACGGCCAGCACCAGGCAGAGGGACTCACTGCCAGGGCTGGCCTTGTGTCACTGTGTCCTGCAGGGAGCACTGGGGGTGTCAGGCAAATCCTGATGGTTTGCTGGCACTGGATCTGTAAACCTGGGTGCAGGAGCCTGTGACCGTGGCACTGCAGGGGCCTCTTGCCGGTGGCACTGCCCACCCGCTGGCACCAGCCCCGTCGTCCCCTGCCGAAGCCTGAGCTCTCCATCCCGCAGTGGTTTTTTGGATGAGTCAGGGGTGGGGATGGATGGTGACACCTAAAACACCTGGCACCCCCCTGCAGCCCCTCAGGCTCCTGCTCACCAGGGCCAGGCACCTTTGGATGCAGTCCCCCACCTCTGCCACCTACTCTCTGGAGACTCAGTTAGTCCCTTTCTCGAAGGTCCCAGCCTCAGGACTCTGAGTCCCCTCACAAAGCAGCTGCTGTGGCTGCAGCCCACTCAGTGTCCGGTCCAGGGCTGGGTGTGCCAGGTGAGGGGCCAGGGGCAGCTGTGGACACAGGCTCCATCCCAGCACAGCTTCCAGCCCTGGAAAGCAGCAGCAGCTCACAGAGCTGGAGCAGCTCCCCGCACGGATCCTGCCAAGTGAGAATAACTGGTGCAGCTGGTCTCCCTGCTCCCCTCCACCCCACTCCGCAGATAATTGCCATTTTAATTAATAAATTGGAGGCCACTCAAAGGAAAGCGGCGGCAAGATGGGTTACAAACACTGCAGGGGCTGTCTGCCAGCCCCGAGCCAGTCGTGTCCCGGCGGATTTGAATCGGGCTCCTTTGAATTCTCCGCTCAGACAGATGAGGAGATTTTACAGCCCCCACCTCGTCTCCCCTCACCACCACCCCGGGGCTGCACGTCCTGGCAGGTACTTGCCTGCTCCTGATAGCCCACGAGCAGCGGCCACATGCTGAGCCCCGGCCTCGCCACCAGCCATGAGGTCTGGACCACGCCGGTGGTGCGTGTGTCCCATCCCCTGGAACCAGGATCTTGCTGGCTGGCAGCACCGCAGGCATCGTGCCCAGCTGTGCCACTGCAGCAGGATCCCACTTGCCTGGGGGAGCAGTGGCGGTGCAGAGGGCTCAGGGCGTTTCAGGCTCCTGGGGGATGGTTCTTGGGCTCCATCAAAAATGTCCTGTTTGTTTCCCCTTCTTTCTCCTTTTCTCTGAGCTCTGCTCTCCCGGCACTGCAGCCAGGCCATTGTTTTTCAAGGGAAATTTTAATCTGAAAAACATGTTTTGTTTTTTTCACTCGCTGCAAGCTGGGGCTCTGTGAGCCGGGAGGCTCCTCAACTCAGGAAGGCTGGGGGGCACACGGGGGCTTTTTGGGGGGGACATTTGCCTTCAATGGTCAAACCTCTGGCTGTGAAGAGTCCCCAGCTGGGGGATGTTCCAGGCTGGTAGGGGTGGAATGCCCCAAGTTCTTGGGGACAGGATGCTCTGGGATGGTGGGGATGGGATACCCCAGGCTGGTGGGGATGAGATGCCCCAGGTTGGCTCTGCCCAACCATGGCCACAGCAGTTGTCATTATCACAGCCCATAGTGGAAACCTCCTTCTCCCAGAAAGGGCTGGTGCTGCCAGGTCAGTCTGGCCAGAACAGGAGGAGGACAACTAGCAGCCCGTCTGTCCCATCAACACAACCTGCTCCTGGAGCAAAGCCCAGTAGAGCAGTCATTGCCCATCCTGGTGCCTCCTCCAGCAGCACCTCTGTGTGACTGGACGCCCTGGGAGGTTCTCCTGACTCGCAGATCCCCTGGACTCAGTTCAGCCCCACATGGTCTCCTCAGGCTCGATGATGCTGCCAGCTCTTCCCTCGAGGCTGGGTCAGGTTCTTCCTCCCGCTGCAGCAGAGGAAGCCTTTAACTGGGGAAACCGCACGGCCGGCGCAGCCGCTGACTCAGGGCTGTTTACTTGGCGGCTCTGCGGAGGTTACTCAGAGGGGTGTCACTGTGGTGGGGCCACGCGAGCCCCAGCTCCACTGCAGCTGCTGTGGTGAAGGAGCACAAACCCTGAGCAGGGGGTGGCCAGGGACTGGGCACAAAGGTGCTGCAGATTCCCTGGGCGTGCCTGGAGCGTTGTCCTTATCTGCCCCCATGGGATCACTGAGTTCCAGGTTCTCTCTGGTTGGAAAAGACTTTGAGGATCCTCAAGTCCAACATTGGCCCCAGCACTGCCAGGGGCTCCCTAACCCTGTCCCTAAGCACCAGCTCCACACGGTGCTTCAATCCCTCCTGACATGGAGACTCCAGACCTGCCCTTGGTAGCCTGGGTCAGGGTCTGCTCCTAGAGGGGTGAAGGACAACTCATGGGTGCATGGCCGCTGTTCCCTCCCCATTTGTATCTGTGGCTTCTACTCCTGCATCATCTTCCTTGGAGAGGTCATTCCCAGCTTGGAGTGGGAGGTGGAAGCTCTTGGTGTGGTGGGCAGCAGAAGCCCTCCTGGTCTGCTGGCCATCAGCGGGTGGCCTGTGGCTCCTGCGGGGATTTGGGGCTGCCCACAGCCTCACTGGGTGTGGGGAGCCCTGCTGACCCCCCACCCTGCTGACCCCTGAGCTGCAGGGCTCAGCCAGCTGTGGGGGCAGCAGGATGGGTTTGCCAGGAGCTCATTAACACGGCCATAAATCTGCAGAGACAGGAAAGCGGGGGAGCAGAGGCAGCTGTGGGCCAGCGACATCTGCTTGTCCATTGGGAGGGGAAACAGTCCCTCCTGGGATGGGCAGCAGTGTCCTGCGGGGTGGGATGGAACAGGATGGGACTGGATAGGATGGGATGGGTTGGGATAGGATGTCCCTGCTGCCTCCCATCTCTGGCCACATCCCAGTTTTCTCAGTCTTTGCCTCATGCTGATTGCACCTCCTGGCCCCAGGTATCAGCAAGGACCTGCCTGGAGCATCTCCCACCCAGTGTGGGGAGCACTGGCACCCTCGGTGAGCATAGTTCTTGCTGGGGCCACCCAAACCCCCTTCAGGAGAGCTGAGAGCCCTGAACCCAGCAGAGAGGGGACAGGCGGTGGATGGGATCCATCTCCAGGATGGGAGATGCATCAGGATTCAGAGACGCCTGCGGATCAGGTCTCAGGAAGATGCGGGAGCCTCCCGCCCCGCTGCCCTCCCCAGCTCCACCGCCCTGCCCTGCTTCCTCTGCCCCGGTGGAAGTGTCCCAGGAACATGAAACGATTACTCGGCGAGGAGAATCCAGCTCAGCACTTCTTGGCACTTGTTCACGGCTTTTCATCTTCAAAGCTCCTCCAAACGCTGGTTAACTAATCCCTGCAACCGTTCTGTGAGATAGCGCCGGATCAAGCGCTCCAGCATTATCTCGCCGCAGCAGATGGGGAAACTGAGGCAGGGAGCGGTGACGCCGCCGCCTCGGGGCGCGGGGCGAAGCCGCCTGTCAGCGCTGCGGGTGGAGCGCGGCCGGCCGGGCCGTCGAGGGGGGCAGATCGTGCGGCTCCACCACTCTCTCCCCAGTGCCCCGTGATGCAGCCGTGAGCCACCGGCATCTCCCCAGTTTATCCGGCTGAAGCCGTGAGGACCCGGCGGAGAAAAGCCAGCCCCGGGGTCAGAGAAGCAGCTCCTCCCCGGGGCTGGAGGGTCCGTGTGCTGTGGGGCTGGTCCTGCTCTGGGAGGGGTTTGGGTTCCCCACGGCAGCTCCGCCGCCGGGGTGCCTGGCGGCATCTCCACTCGCACGGAGGAGACTGGGGCATCCGGCTGCCTAACTGGGCCGGGACCGCGCGCTCCGAGGTCCGAAACCCGCACAGGGAGCTGCCCGAGGCAGGATCCAGCCATCTGCTGTGAACCTCCGCTCGGGCCCGTGCCCTGACCCTGGGCTCTGTGTGAAACTGCTCAATTGAATGTCTTGTTGCAAATTGCAGCTCTAATTGGTTTAGCAGCGTTTAATTAGCCTGAACTGATGAGAGAGGCGAGATTCCCTCCTTAAAGGAGCCCGGCGGCTCGGGAAGAGAATGGAGCAGCGGGAGTTTGGGGTGGGGAGGGGTCGGTTGGCTCTTGAACCCCCCGTCTGAAGTCCCGCGGCAGCCAGAGCTGGGGCGGGCGCTGCCCGACCCCCACAGTGCCGGCACCCAGACGGAAAGGTCAGCTCTGAGGCTGCCATTCAACGCCAGGCAAAGGGCTCCTTTGTCCCCGCTGTGGCTCCCCCCACCGCCCCCAGCCCCTGCCCCACTCGAGGGCTTCTTTGATTCCCCCCGGTGCCGCAGTCGTGGCTGAAGTCGGTATCTCAGAGGCTCCCACGGGTCCTGCTGGGGTTGGGTCAGCACCCGGGACCCAGGGGTGGGGGGCGGAGGGGAGCGGGAGCAGCAGCCCCCGCAGCAGGCTGGTTAGAGGAGTTCTGCTCCCGTGAGAAGCAGTCTTTGCCCCAGCTTCAGACGTCACCCTGGGCAAGTGGCCGCTTCCCTGCCCCACTGCATGATGGCGCTCCCCAGGGCTGCTGCAATGGGGCAGGGGATGAGCGGGGAACCCCGGGAGCAGGGTGGTCTCAGCAGGGTTCTAAGTTGGCACCATCAGGCCTTGGTGAGGAGGCAGGAGGCTGGGTCTAACTTCTCTCAAGCTGCCCAGTCTCCTCCTGCCCCACGTCAGGCAAGCGGGAGCCCGGCTGCTCCCTTCCAGCTGCTGCAGCAGAGCCAGGGCCGACCCCTTCCCAGTCAGGAGAGGTTGTGCAATTCTGCTCCAAAGCCAGGGAAATCCCTTGCTGGCCTCCAGCAACTCCTCCATGCTGGAGCGGGTGAGGCAGCGCATCACCGCCCGCTCAGCTCCTGGACATCCAGCTCTGGTTTCCCCAGCCCCTACCCTTACATGGGCAACCACTCGAGGCCAGCAATGCGAGCCAGGGTCGTGCTGGCCAGCAACAGGGACGGGGATAGGAACACCAGTGCCCAGAGTTTGCCAGGAGCCTGCAGAGCTGGGGCTGCCAGCCCCATCCACCCCTAGTGCAGCAGATGCTGCGCTGACCCACAGGTCCCTGCCTGGGCACTCAGTGCCCCAAGGTGCCAGGACAAGGCCTGAGGGCTCCTCCATCAAAGCCCTGAGGCTCAGACTGGTGCCAGCTCACGTCAACGCAGCCTTCCTCACTCCTGTCCACTCTCTGGGGCTCTATGGGGAGAAGGAGGGGAAGATCAACCTTGGTGGAGGGTCAACATGCCCTTGCCTGGGACTTGACTCTAGGACAGAGGGAAGGATGGGGATGTGGTGGTACCAGGGGACATAGTGGTGACAGGGGACATCGCAGCTCTGCCTGTGCTGGCACTGGTATCACACCCTACTCCCCCTGGGCTGCTCTGTGTCTCACTGGTCCAAGCCTGCGTCCAGCCTCATCTCATGCCAATCCAAGCTGCTCCCGCTGTACTGGCACTGGCTGGAGGGGTGGTGCAAGGTCCTGGGGGCCTCCAGCCAGGGCCCCATCTCGCTGAACAACGTGACCTCAGCTGAGGCCAGAGAGAAGGGTGACCCAGCCCCAGCTGCTCGGCCCCAGGATGGACACAGCTTACAGGGCTGTGGCTGGAGAGGTGGGGACAGCACTGAGACCCACATCCCCAGTGGAGTGGGGCGATGGTTTGGGGTCCTGACTACACCCAGATCCCCTTGGGTGGGGGATCTCAGTTTGGGGATCAAAGGCAAAAAGGGCCAAATAACGCCAATGCTGACTGCAGCTGCAGATGGGGCTGGCGGAGGAGGGTGGGAGGAAGCAGATGAGGGGTTCACGCCAGGGTGAGTGAGTCGGTGTGGGGAAGGGGCAGGGGTGTAGGAGGGATGGGGCTGGGGGGCTGCTCTGGTCAGGACCCAAACCCCCACCATCCCCCACACCTCGGGGTCTATACTGACCCTCCTTCCACCTCTGCCTCTGCACCCCAAACACAAGGGGAACCCCGAAACCTCCCCCTTGCCATCGGGGTCCCCCTGCAGGGCTCAGCCCTGGGGACACAGACATCCTCCTGCCAGCCCCCATCCCCTCAGTTCCCTACC
>JAOXOE010000866.1:1796826-1810081 GCA_028565055.1 Phoeniculus purpureus
TCATGAGGCGCGGGGGCCCCGCCGCGCTCGCCGCCTGCATTGCCGGGGCTCTGGCTGTGCTGGCGGGGCCAGGGCACGCACCGGCACCCGCACCGGGACCGCCACCGGGGGTGACAGGCGGCGGCCGGCGGCCCCCCCGCAGCTACGGGCACCTGGAAGGCGACGTGAGGTGGCGGCGGCTCTTCTCCGCCACCCGCTTCTTCCTGCGCATCGACGGCGGCGGCGGCGTGGAGGGGACCCGCTGGAGGGAGCGGCCGGGCAGTGAGTGGGGCGGGACCGGAGGGAGCCGGGGAGAACCGGGTCTACGACAAGCTCCCACCTAGGGGGCGATTCTGACCTCGCTGGGGCTGCGGTGGAACGGCCGGAGCGAGGGGTGAAGGCTGGACGGGGCTCCCCGCGGCGGCGGTGGGACCCTGCTATGCCCGGCCCCGGGAGCCCCCATGGTTCTTCCATCTGCTGCGGGAGCTGGGGATGTTTCCCCCTGTCCAGCTGTCACCTGTTGGTACCGCACAGCTCCCTCGAGCACAGATGGCTGCTGCCGCTCCCCAAGAGCCCCTTTCCCCGGAACACCGACGCTCCGGCCGGAACCCGACAGTACTTGGCCAACTCGGCCCCACAGCATGGTGACCTCGGGGTCTCTCAGCTCGTCTCGTCCTGCCGGGGTGGGAGGTGGCTGCTACTGGGGTTAAATTCACCCAGCGCGGACTGGGGCATCAGGCCGTTCCCAGTGACCGCACTGGGCAAAGCAAAGGCTAACGAGGAGGAGGAGGGACGAACGAAGCTTTCGGGGCGGTGCTGGTGTCAGCCTGAGCATCCATGAGGGACCCTCCACATGGGCAGAGCCAGCAGCCCCCACCCCTCGTGGAGGCTCCCCATGCGGGGTCAGGCAGTGGGTCCTGGGGCGGGCGAAGCGGGCAAAGGCTGTGGGACAGAGGTGCTGTGATCCAGAGCTTGGGAACGGGCGCAGGATTTGGCCTTTGCCTGGGGCTCGGCCACATGTGGTGCTGGGGAAGAGGCAGCTAAAGGCACTGGTACTGGGGTCCCCTTGGGACCACCACAGCAGTGCAGAGGCTGCCCCCAGTATCACTGGGTTCTCCTTGGCTCCATAACCACCTGCTCCCACCTGGGTTCCCTCCAAGTGACAGGGTCTGTGGCACCCACAATGTGGCTGCACCCTCAGCACCAGCCCATCCCAGGTACTGGGTCCCAGTCCTCAGTGATCAGGGTGGCACCAGGCTGGTGGGGCTGCAGATGGGCAGGGTGAGCAGCTGAGGCCTTGGGCAGGGCGATGCCAGAGCATCCCCAGGAGTGATGGATCCTTGGGGTGGGAATTGTGCTGCAGACAGAGCCCCCATGTCCCATGCAGAGGGAAATCACCCATCTGGCTGCAGGATGAGGGAGCCCAACCCAGCCCAGGGAACCCTTCTGCAGTGTCAGGAGTCCTAAACAGGCGCTCTGCCAGCGCCAAGCGCCCCAACACGTTCCCTCAGCCGTGTGACAGCGGGACCTGGCAGCTGGGGTGGCTCCGGGCTGTTGCACAGGGCTCTCACTGGTTATCGGTGGCAGATAACTGGGGCTTGGGCCAGGCTCTGCTCCTCATCCCTGGTGGTGGCTGCCAGACCAGCCCTGCCAGTGGTGCCAGGGGCTCTGCTAGGGTTTTCCCCACCTTGAGACCCACATTTGCCCCATCAGGGTTGAGGGTGTAAGAGTGGGAGCACTGGGAGCTGCCTGCAGGCTCCTGCCCCATGACCATGGGGACCCAACCCCTGTGCAGAGCCAAGTGCTGGCTGGGCACCTTGAGAGAAGCCTGGAAGAGCCAGCAGGGCACCAGTGGGGTATTTTGAGAAGCACCCAGTCCTCTGTTGTAAATGGTAGCAGCAGCAGCTCTGAACAGAGGTTCAGACCAATGGCTTTACTGGCACCCAGTTCCACCACAGCTGCTGCTTTGCTGGGCTGAGAGTCCTGGTGGTGCCGGGGATGGTTGATGCCAGCTGAAAGCCCCTGCCTGAGGGGCTGCAGCCCCCTGTGCTGAGTTTGCCACCAGCCAGAGCCTCTGTGGTCACCTCACCTTGAGCAGTTCCTGCCCACTGGAGGCCTCTTTGCCCTTTCCCAGTGCTCGGGGCTGGCCAGGCATGAGGTGGTACAGGAACCCAGGGGCTCTGACAGTGCTCTGGGTGTTTCCCAGTCGGGGCCACTGGTCTGACCACATGCCTTTCCCATTAGCGGCTATGCCCGGAGCTCCCTGGTCACGCACACATGCTCACCCCTCTGCTGGACCCACTGCAGCTTCCCAGCCCTGGCTGCAGCTCCTGGGCTCACCCCCATGTCGTACAGTGCGCCACAGCCCTCCTGCCCGCCCTGCCCAGCACAGAGACCTGTGTCCTGCTTGTGCCACTCTGCACCAGCACAGGGGAGACTGAGATCAGATATTCAGGGGGAAACCCCTCCCTTTGAGGGGGCTGAGTCCCTGGAAGAGGTTGGCCAGGGAGGTTGTGACTGCTCCATCCCTGGTAGTGTCCAACGCCAGGTTGCATGGGGCTGGGGGCACCCTGTTCTGCTGAGAGGTATCACTGCCCCTGGCAGGGGGTTGGGGCTGGGGGAGCTCTGAGCTCACTTCCCACCCGCCCCAGGATGGGATTCCACAATCCTCAGGCAGCTCCACTCTGCCCACCACAGCGGTGCTGCTTGCCCTGGACGCAGACATTTTGCCCCTCCAAGTGTCATCCTGGCCATGGAGTCCTGAGGGCTTGTGGGGGTGTGGGGGGGTGCTGGGGGCAAATGCAAGGGCAGTGCTGCCAGAGGGCTGTGGGCAGAGGTTTGTTCTGGGTGAGTGGAGGTTGTGCCTGGCATCACCCCTGCACCGCCCCACTGCTGTGACGGGGGTAAAGATCAGATCGTCTCTTGATCAGAGGTTGTTCCCACTGTCCATCGGCTGCTCTGGGTGAGGGTCAGCGGTCCCAACCCTCTAGGGGGGGCACTTTGTGGCTACAGCTCCAGCACTGAAGGGGGGGTCACCCATCCCTTCCCAGCTCATGGCTGCATTTCCATCCTGCAGGCATCGTGGAGATCCACTCAGTGCGGGTGGGCATCGTGGCCATCCGAGCAGTGCACACCGGCTTCTACCTGGCCATGAACAAGCAGGGGAGGCTCTACGGGTCGGTAGGTTGGACGCTGCCTCCTGGGAGGGACCAAAGTGGGGTCAGAGGTGCAGGGCAGAGCTGGAGGAGGATCCTAAACCCACTGGGACCAGTGCACAGGGGTGGAGATCTGCACCTACAGAGCCTCTCTGCCCTTCAGGGAGTGGGGAGGAACCAGGATTCTACCCTTTTGGGGTCTGATCCCACCAGAACAGGGTGAAGACCAGCCCCCGTCTGAGCGCAGCCCTCTCTCACTCCCTCCCCTCTCCTGCCAGAAGGAGTTCACCCCCAACTGCAAGTTCATGGAGCGCATCGAGGAGAACGGCTACAACACCTACGCGTCGCTGCGCTGGCAGCACCGCGGCCGCCCCATGTTCCTCTCACTCAACAGCCAGGGCAGGCCCCAGCGAGGGTGCAGGACGCGCCGGCAGCACCCCTCCACACACTTCCTCCCTATGCTGGTCAGATGAGCCCCATGGGCAGCTCTGGACTGTCCTATAGGGAAAGCAAAGCAGGAAAACAAGGGTTAATTTTATTTATGGGAAGAGCTGTCCTGTTCTATTTTATTTTTTGCTATTTATTGTTTTATTGGCGAACACCAGCAGAGATGGGCGAGGAGGAACAATGCTGCAGGGGCAGCTGCACAGGGACGCGGCTCTTCCCATCGAGGGTAACGGGGTCACCGTGTGATGGGGCTGCCTATGCGGCCAGAGCTCTGTGAACAGCAGCTCTGCAGGGGCAGTGAGGCCGGCTGTGTTCTGGAGCTGGAGCAATTAAAGCTGTTGGTGGTCTGGAACAGGTAGCAACTCTTGGGGCATCTCTGGTGTGGTTGGGTCTTCTGGGATCATGGCTGCAGCCACCAGCATCATCCCTGTGGCTGGTTCCCCGCTGAGGTCCAGCTGCCTATCACCCCACATCCTCACCCTCAGGCCAGGCAGAGGTGCCCCCAGCCTTCACTAGTAGGACCACCCAGCCATGGTTGTTCCACAGCACCACAGAGGGAGTGGGGAAGTGGAGTGGGGGCAGAGCCTGGAGTCTGTGCTGTTACCCTGGGGAAGTGCTCTCACATCCTGCTGCTGCTCCAAGGGAGCAGCCTGAGGCAGTGCCAGGCTCCATGTCCTGCAGACCCTAAGGGACAGAGTAACAGGGTCCCTGGATCTGGATGTCCCAGTGTGTTTTCTTTGGGGCTGCCCCTGGCTGGGGGGAGCTGGGACTCTGCTCCCCAGCTTCATGCAGACCCTGGACCAGGACATCACAAGCAAAAGAGACCAGACCCCCCCCATCAACCCCCAAGCTGGTTTTGGTCCCCAGCCCTGCTCCATCTGCCCCAGCAGTGCTGTTGCTAGGAAGGCAGCCAGTGGCAAGGACCAGCTCCTTGCCCGGAGGGGAATGTGGCCAGAAATAGCTCCCACACCTCAGCTTCCTGGCCAGGGCAGGTTCCTGGGCCACCACAGCAGGACATGGCAGCCCAGCCACTTTGTCCTGTCAGACATGAGCGATGGCCCAAGCACAACCACCAAACTCGTTCCATTTCCTACCCAACCAGCTCCAAATGAGTCTGCGAGAGGGAAGAGCCATCACGTTAACCATGGGGTGGCCCCAGCCAGCAGTCTTTGCCAGGGGTGGGTCACAGCAGCCCTGCATCCACCACAGGCTTTGCCCACTTGAAACCCACCTCAAGTCCTTATCACACTAAGAAACCTCCCCCTGAGCTCTGGAGAGATCAGGAATCCCAAACACAGTGGCAGGAGGTTTGTCCAGGTCTCCCAGGCTCTGTTTTGGTGACTTAACAGCAAGACTTCCCCTTCCACAGTGGTACCCACAGGCTGAGGCAGGGACCTTCCTGCTGCCACTCACTTCCCAAGCCCAGGATCCAGGTGGCAGAAGCTTCTAGCTCAACCCCAGGCAATGGATGAGTTCTTCACCTTGATCGACCAGTCCTGAGATCAACCCTGGTCCCACAGGCACCCGCCCTTGGAGATGAAAGGTGCCACTGGCTGCCCCAGTCCAGCAAGAAGGAGAAACATTCCAGGGCAGTTGCTCAGCCCCAAACGAGCCCTCACAATGCTTGGCAAAGGCTGCTGCTGTCCAGCTGAGTACAACATCTCCCACAACACTTCTCACCTCCCCAAAACAGCTCAAGAAACATCAAAGCAGGTGCCTGCACCTTCCTCCTCCCATGGGAGTTTGGCCCATCCCAGAGAGCTCTGGGGAGGAAGGAGGCTGATGAGGGGAGACCCCAAAGGAGCCAACTGCCCCAGTGGAGAGGGAAGGTGGCCAGCGCCCTCCCCAGTAGGCTGAGCAGGGGCAGGAGGAAGGGCAGAGGCACTCTGGCCACATCCCTAACCCTCCCCAAGCTCCGGCTGTCAGAAGTGAGGCTCAAACTCTGGGATAGTTCTCTCTCTCCTTTTTAATCAGCTTTGCCGTACATTTTTCTCCGAGATGCTCTGACTCGTTGGCCGCACACCAGTGCCTGGCTGCTTCTTGCTCGAGCGCAGGGCCGGTCCAAAGGAAGGGCAGGACTGCAATAGGGACAGGCTGTCAGAGGTATAGAAGTCCAGGTGAGGCTGCTGGGGGCTGCTCTCGGGTGCCAGTCCCAGCCAACCATGGAGCCTGGAGCAGTGGGTACAAGCTCAGTCTGCCCAGGGCAACACCATGGGGTCTGCAGAGAGCTCCAAGCCCACTGTGTTTCCTCAGACCAGGCAGGAACTCTCAACGGAGCTGAAATGTCCCTTTATTGAACTGCAGTAATAATTTAAAATTATAAAAACCCTCTCAGTGTGGAAGAGTCAGAAGGGTGAAGGTTACAAAGAAAAAGAGATGGGACTGGAGCTGGGGAAGGGAGGGTCTTGGGGTCTCTCTCAAGTTCCTGTCTTCGGTGACAGCCCTGGGCCCTCCTCAGTTGATGCCAGGAGGGAGGCAGGGAAGGAGGGAGGCAGCAATGTTTTTGTTTTAAAGACTTCAATCTCCAAAGCAGAAGAGACAGGATCCAAGGAGAGGAGGAGGACAAATAAAGAAAAGGAACCTCAGATTCAAGCCCAAACCTTCCCG
This sequence comes from Phoeniculus purpureus, assembly GCA_028565055.1. Classification (NCBI taxonomy): domain Eukaryota; kingdom Metazoa; phylum Chordata; class Aves; order Bucerotiformes; family Phoeniculidae; genus Phoeniculus; species Phoeniculus purpureus. Next base: position 1,803,015 of record JAOXOE010000866.1, read on the forward strand.
TTCAGAACAGCAACTGCTAGCTCAGCACCTCAAAGTTCCCAGCTGTGGGCTCAGCCACCTCTCACGGCGATGGCCGTTCCAAATCCAGGCAGCAAGTGGACGTTTCTTACTAACAGACAGAGCTCAGCTCTTTCCCCCATCACAGGACTCAAGGCTTCTCATCTCTGCAGGACCCAGAGTCTCTGTCTTCAGAACACAAAATCAGGGTGGTTCTGGGGCGCTGCCTCCCCTGGCCCCCGCCCCTCACTCTGCTCTGGAAGCCCATGTCATGGCTTGGGGAGGGAGGGAGGACAATGGAGAAGGGCCCCAGGGACAGGGGGGCGATTAAGATTCAGGAGTTGTTCGATGAGTTTTCGTTACTTGGTGAGCTGGAGGAAGAGGAGGAGGAAGAGGAGGAGAAGTTCATGCCCGTCAATCCGGGAGGGTTAGTGGCAGTGTTCTGTCCGCTCAAGCTTTTCCGGCAGACGGGACACGTGTCGTGCTGCAGCGAGAAGGGGAAACCAACATGGGAGAGGGGATCAGGGACACGACAGGAGAGCAGGGCTCTGGGCACAGGCGTCCTTCCTCCGATGGAGGATTGGGCTGGTGCCATTGATCTGCGACACCATCACCACCCCTTGGGGCCTGAGGGACCCACCTGCTCCAGCCAGGGCACGATGCAGCTGTTGTGGAAAAGGTGATTGCAAGGTAACTGCCGGACGCTTTCCCCAACCGTGTAGTCTTCTTTACACACAGGACACTCTAACCCCGAGTCTGCATCACGAGGACAGCAGAGCAGAGTCAAGGAGAGAACAAGGCACCTGACCTAAGACCCTGCTGCTGCCATCCCCCTGCCCCAACCCAGAAGTGCTGCTGCTTCCCACTCCCACCGCTTCCCACCTCACTGCCCCAGGCTTGCTCCTTGGCTCCCTCCCTCCTGCTTTTTCACATCCACCCACAGTGAAGAGTTTCCTCCCCTAGGACCCTTCAGCCCTTGCTGCTCTTTTACGTGAGGGGAGCAGAGCACTGCCTGAGCCTTCTCCCCTCTCCAAAACACTTCAGCTCCAAGGCAGCAGCAGTCCAGGCTAAGATCCCCAGGCCAGATTGCGGGGAGCTCTCCCGGAGGAGACACGCACCTACGTGTTCCTGTGCGATCTGTACGGTGGGGAGGGCCTGAATCTTCTCTTTGTCTGCTGGTGGCGGACCAGTGTTTTCAAACTGATTTAATAACTGAGAAACCGAGGAGAGAGGCAGAGGGAGATGTGAGCTCAGCCGCCTGCACCATCTGCTCCTGTATGGAACCAGGGGGCTGTGGACCCACCACAGGCCTTGTCCCCTACTTCTACACCTCCTGCTGCTGGTGGTGGTTTCGCACATGAGGAGGGGAGAGAGGAGGGGAGAGGCTGTTTGGCTGTTTTCAAGTGGGTTTTACCTGTGTGATAATTGCATCCAAGCCGTTGGCACCCCAGGCGTAGTCCATGGGATTTGAGTGCAGGACTCCCCTGCAAGGATGAGGACAATTAAACTGGGCAGGAACGAAGGCACCATCAGAGAGAGCAGGGCAGGCTCCAACTCACCACGGCCCTAGCCCGAGGTTGGGTATCGTTGTAGGGGCAATGATTCCGTTGACCAGCTGCTGGATAATTCTGCAAGACAGGAAAAGCCAGGCTTTGTAAGAACTGGGGTCTGACAGCTCCCAGCCCAGACCCCGGCGTGGGAAGAGCTGCTGGATTTGCTAAACCCTGTCACATTGCAGGAGAAAAGTGATCCTGGCTGTGGGCATCTGTGTTAAGAGCTGCAGGCAGGCACAGCCTCTCCTCAAAGTGAGGAGGAAGCTTGGAAGACTCTCTTCCCCCAAAGGGTCATCAAACCCTGGCCCAGGCTGCCCAGGGCAGGGCTGGAGTTCCCGTTTCGGGGGGGATTGAAATGCTGTGTGGAGCTGGTGCGTAGGGACAGAGTGTGCAGGGCCCTGGAAGTGATGGGGCCAAGGTTGGATTTGAAGAGCCTCAGGGTCTCTTCCAACCAGAGGGGTTCTTAGATTCTGGTGTCAGCCAGCCTGGGGCTTCCACCCCAGGGAGCCACCGCTGCTGCTCTCACCCTTCCAGTGTGGGGACCCCCTCGTGCCGCCCAGCCGTTCGACGGGTGGCCAGGCGGGCACGGGGCTGCCTCGCGCCATAGCGGTGCCGGGACTGGTGCTCCCGTTCTCTGCGGTTCTCAGAGTCCCTGTTGTCTTCCGACTGCGCATTGGACCCAAAGGGGAGCTCGAAGCTGTCATCAAAGATCCCGAAGGCAAACTGGCCATAGCCCTGCGGCAGGGTGAACAAGTGCTGATCCACATTCTGAGAGGGAGAAATTCAGAGAACAGACTGTAACGAGGAGAGAGACAGCTCTGAGCCTCGGGGCCTGGGGCTCCTGCAGCCTCCTGCAGGGACTGGTCTCTTCACATCCTGGTGGTTCTCGAGCCCCGGCTGACACAGGGAGGGGGATCAGGGCAGCTCAGCAGGGCACAGACAGACTGAAACTGCAAACAGAGGAGAGAAGTAACTAGAGCTCCCCTGGTTCCTCTTTTGCTGCCGCCTGTAGCCAAGGCTACTGCATAGCAACACACATACAGCTCACCAGATCCCAGCTTAGCCCCCTCACAATAGGAATAAGCACCAAGCGACGCTCCTATTAAAACAGGCAGTAAAAATACGACAGCAGAGCTGTTTGGGAGCCGCAGGATGGTGCCACTGCCTCCCCTCCCCAGACTTGGCCAGATCTGTGCAACATTTACACCAGGTACTAACAAACACCACTCCCCCAGCAAAGCAGGGGAGCTGGCATGGAGTCACTCACCTCAAAGGGGTGCCTGCTCTGCTCAGGGGCTGAGGTGGAGGAGCTGGTCTCGTTGTCGGCGTTTCTGTGCGGAAGGAAGAGCAAGAGCTTGGAAAGGTTCTGCAGGAAGATCCTCCTCACAGAGGAAAGTGAGGGAGCGGAATGTGATGGAAAAGCAGATGCTGCGGCTTCTTGTAACAGCGTGAGGGACCATAGAGCTTTGCTCAGCTTCGCTTCACCCAGAGCTCAGCTCTGTGCAGCACCAGGTCACTCTCAGCCCTCTGCCTCTGTTTTATCCTCCCTACAGCATTCACCCTTCACTTTCCCACGCCTCTCCCCACCGTTCTCAACTGATTTCATCAAGTGACTGAACCTCAAGCCAAGCAAGGAGTGACACCACACACAGTCACCTCAAGATGATCACCTGATCCTCTGGAGCACCAGGCAGAGAAGCCCTGAGGAACAAACCCTGGTCCCTGCACTCCACATCACCCTTAGGTCTGCTCCTGACTCAAGGACCTCCTCTGCTGTAGGGGCCTGCAACCCCATTGGATGGATTATCAGGCACCTCCCGAACACCATCAGGTTTCTGCTTTGGGAGAGCTGTTCAGGTCCACACTCTGACATCCGTGGGACAGAAGAGACGATAGTTCAGAGATTCATCAACTCTCCCAAGGTCACAGCAAGTAGCCATCATGGCTGGGATCAGCCAGGAGCTGATCTTCAGCTTTGAAGGTTGGTGCAATCAGACCAAACTTCACCTTGCTGGCACAGAGCCCCCCTCTCTGCCACGACCACCTCTCCCAGCAGCACCGCAAGCACTGTGGCATCCAGTGCCTCCCTGTCCTGAGCCACCCAGGGCCACAGTCTGGCCTGCAAGTCCTTTCCCCCACTGCTGCCAGCCTCAATGCTGTCCTGCGACTGAGTCAGCAGGGGAGCACATGAACAGGGCCCAGCCGCTGCCAGCGCAGAGTCCAAAGTCTCCATTCCAACACTTCACTGCTCGCACTCCAAACAGCCAGCAAGTCCCACACCGAGGTCTATAGATGCTCTGGGCTCCACAGATCCCCCTCAGAGATATCTGCAACAAGGCTGGGGAAGGGCCTGGAGAACAGGGCTGACAGGGAGCAGCCTGGGGTGTCAGTCTGGAGAGAAGGAGGCTGAGGTGAGACCTTCTTGCTGTCTGCAACTGCCTGACAGGAGGATGCAGAGAGGTGGGGGTTGGTCTCTTCTCTCCAGTCACTAGTGATAGAACAAGAGGAAATGGCCTCCAGCTGCCTCAGGAGAGGGTGAGGTTGGCCATCAGGGGCAATCTCTTCCCTGACAGAGGGGTCAGGGGTTGGAACAGGCTGAGCAGGGGAGTTGCTGTCCCTGGAGGAGTTTGAACACCAAGTAGCTGTGACCCTGGGGGACAGAGCTTAGTGGGCAGGGTGGGGTTAGGGTTGCACTGGATGAGCTTGGAGGTCTCTTCCAACCTTAAGAATTCTGTGGTCCCTACCCTGATGGCTCAGCTGTGCTTGGGGCTGCCCCACATCATGGGGGAAACACCTCTCCACTCCTCATTTGTTTACATCACCCCATTCCTTTTCCCCACCCCCTGAGCACTCCCAAGGAGGTGCAGGCTACACAAACTAAGCACCTTCCACTCCCAGTGAAGAAAAAAGAGCTATGAATCTGTGACAATGGAGCATTTGGGATCCCACATCTCCTCTGAACACAGCAAAGAGCAGAGCAGTGCAAGTTCACTTGAGTGACAGCTTTCTGGTTACCTTGGCTCCTCAGGAAGCTCTTCGATAAAACCAGACTCACACCGTGGGCAAATATAGTCCTGAGGAAGAAGAAAGTGTGAATGAGAACAGAGCTGGGTGTGGGAAAACACAAAGGGTGCTGCCAGCAGGGGACAGGAGCCCCAAACACCACCACTATGGAGCCTCTGAAAAACTCCCAAAGCCCCAAGAGCTGCCCTTGCCAGCCTGCTGAGGTGAAGAGCTAAGCCTGAGCCTGTTTGGAACTTGGGTCTACAACACATCTGGCTGAGACTAATTAATCCCCAATAGGGCCAAGGCATCAGGTAACAGCTGATGCAGTCCTGGCTGAAGTGAAAGCAAAACCAGCAGCCTCCCCAGAACAGAGGCCCTCAAACACCAGGTCTGAAACAGCTGGGGGCCCTTCCCTCCTCCCTCCCCTTGAGGGGTCATACTGCCCTAATGAGGGGAATTTGAGCTGGGGGAAACTGCAGCACAGGCTGGTCTCAATGTGTGTCTCACTGCAGAAGGGCTGAATGGAAGCTGTCACTGACACAGCCTGGGGTTCACAGCACACAGAGGTCAGGGAAACACAAGAGGGTCATTCTGCAGCACACAAAGCCAGAGCTCTCCACTCCCACGCTCACTGCAGAGGCCAGATCTCCCCCAGTCCCAGGCCCTCACCACTGGAAATTGAACAGGCTGGAAGGAACAGCCTGTGTGTCGCTGTGTGAGGAGCCAGGACTCCTTGGGAGTCCACAACAGCCGCAGCTCCTCACAATTGCTGGTGTCATGGAAGACTTTATCCCCCAAGCCACACAGGCACGATCCTGGGAGGGAACAACATAATGCTGTGGCACCTGAGAAGCAGCAGCGCTGCTGGGTTGGAAGGGGAAGCAACAAACCCAACCCTGACCCTGGCAGAGCAAACAGCCCCATTCTGGCAACTCCACGCTCAGCAGGAACAACTCTAATAAGAGTTTCTAAAAATAACGCTGCTGCCTCCATTTAGCTCGGAGAATTGGCACAGTCCTCTCAACAAAGCCCAGGGATTCCCCCGAAGAGGAGAAGCCGCCAGCCACGCAGGTTTGTGTGGATAATGCATCTGGGATGGCTCTTGCAACCAACACATGAAAACCTAACAGCTGGGCAGCTACCACCAGAACTGCTCCAGGCTGTCCAGGTTGATCAGGACATGGCAGGCAATCCCTGGGAGACGCTGCTTCTCCCTCTGCCACACAGGGCTATCTGTGGTTGGGAAATAACCGCAGCAACACCATGAACACAGCACTGGGCTTCAAGGATGGTTCTACACCGTCCTGCTCGTGGGACGGCAGTGGCCACGCTCAGCAGCACTGAGAAGCATCCTCCTCCCCGCTGGTGTTTAAGGAAGGTTTTTCTGCCTGCACTCAGGGCTCTGAGCCCCAGGATCAGCACATTCCTGGGCAGTTGGGACAGCACTGTCAGAACAGCACCAGTCTAACATCTTGCTGCTTCTCAGGCAGCTCAGGCTGCTCCTTTTGCAGCCAATGCTGCAGCAGCTCAGACTGCAAAGAGTCAGTGAAACTGCACAAACTTGGACCCCCAAACGATTCATTAACCAACAGTCAGCCAGGCCTGGATCAGCAAAGGCAGCTGTCACTCCCTACCTGAAGGGCTCAGCCAGCACCACGGGCTGTTTGAACAGAGTCCCCCCAGCACTGCCCAGCTACAGCCTCCAGCCCCTGCCGCCCCTCCTCCCCTACTTGTGTTTAGAGCAGGGCTTTTACCAAGAGTTTTGTCCTCACCCTTCAGAACAGACTATGAGCTCTACCAGCAAAGGCCACCCTCTCCTCCCCAGTTAGAGCAGTGAAGAAGCTGAAAGGACAAGCCACACGACACCAAACCAAACTGATGGTGAAGCTTGATTGGCCAGGGCTCAGACAGTCCTGAGCACAGGAGACTCAAAAATTTAACGAGAAGCGAAGCTGTAACCTGACGGGGGCGCCCTGGAAAGTCCCGGGACAAGAAGAGACCTGGAGAGACCCCCAGGTGCCTGCTAACACCTCACAGTGTCTGGCAGCTGAATCCACACAACCACCAGCCGTGACCCACCGTGGTTGATCCTGCTCACTCCCAACGGCCGACGCTCCCTTCCCACTCCTACCAGGGCAGCGGGGATCTTTACTGTAGGTTTGCTCAGTGGTTACAACCACCTGCCCCTCCCGCCACGTTTCGAGTGGGGATGGTGCCAGTGCAGCTCAGAGTGGAACGCTCCAAGCTGGGAGGCTTTTCTCACGCCCCTTCAAATGCTCCTGAGACAGAAAGGGTCCCCGCCATGATCCCACGCTCGCTCCCGAGCCATGGAGCGTAGGTGCCGAGACAGGGGTGGGGGGATCCCACCAGCCAACGACCCTCTCTGCCGGCTGGGGACATGCGCGGGGGGTGAAGCGGGAGCTGGGCCGGCACCACTAGCCCCAACGCGAGGTCGCTCTCTCCTCAGGCAGCGGCCGGGGCACAGAGACCATCCCCACCAAGCCCACCCCT
>JAOXOE010000866.1:1812559-1852461 GCA_028565055.1 Phoeniculus purpureus
GGGGGTTGTGGGGCCTAGTGGCGGCGTTGAGGGTCTTAGCGGCCCCCAGCGGGCTGCCAGTAGGGGAGGCCTGAGGCGCCGCACGTAGCGCAGAGGCGGGGGGGGGGAAGGGGTAGGAAGCCGTGGGGCTGGGGCCAGGCGGCCTCTCTGAGGCTGGGCTGGCTGTCCCTGGGCTCCTGTGTGTTTCCCTTCGGCCTCTTAGTACGGTGAGTGCTGCTGCTGAGGCCCCTGACCTGCGCTCCTCCTGGTGTCCAGGGCTGTTTTGAACGATCTCGGGGTTTTAAACCATTCAGGCCGTTCATGTGGGGCTCAGAGGGGATAATCCCCCTCGTGAGGAAGCGGCTGCTGGGCTCCTGCCGGTGGGGAAGTACCTAAAGGAGCCTCTTGTTAGGCAGTTAAAACAGCAAAACTCGCTGGGGTCTCTCGCCTACTCCTGCTTTGCCCCCTCGTTTGCGGGAGAAGGGGATTCCCGGGTTTGTTTGGGTGTTTTTGTGCCTCGGAGCCTTCTGGTCTCTGGTTCAGACTTGGTATAGGGCTGGTAAAGGCTTCTAGCGTGGGCGGGAGGCTCTTGCTCCGAGCTCGTTACCGTGCGATGACTTCGTTTGTGGCCTGTTGGAGGGACTGGGCTCAAAGATTGAAGGCAAAAGACTGGGAAGATTCTGAAAAATCCAGGGGAGCACTCCAGCCTCTCCCTGCAGCTGAGCTATGGTGGGGGGAGCCTTCCTCAGAACCCCAGCACTACTGGAGTAGAGTTTCCCGGTGGGCTGGAGCTTCCCTTCTGGCTTTGGCCACAGTGAGCAGCAGTCAGCGTGGAGAAGGCTGTTTCTGCCCTGGGTCTGAAAAGCCTCCTCAGAAGAAGTAGCTGCGTGTGGGTTATGAACAGCCGTGTCCTGTCCTGCCCGTGAGGCTCTGTGTGACACTGAATCCTCGAGGGAGCTGAGCTCAGGGGCTGGGAAGCACAGGACAGCAGCTGAGGTTTGGCTTTGTGGAGCAAAGTCGGTCAGAGATAATCCCCGCAAACTGCCAGCGGCAGAGTTGGCAAGAGCCTCAGGTACCCCCTTCTGAGGCCAAGAAGCAAAGGTCATGCCAGGCAGGAGAGGCTGTGCTGCTGGATTGAGCAGGCTCTGGCCAGCCTCTACTGCCCCACGCTCTGGACACTGTTTGCACCCTGGGGACTCCTCCCTCTGCCCGGGGAGAGGTTGTTTTTAGCTTGAAGGTTATTCATGAAACCGTTATGTGGTCTGGTCTGCCTGCACCCCTGCACAGCCTAATCAGATGCTCCCCACTCAGCCCTGCCAGCACCCTGGGTTTGTGAGCGGACTTCAGCTGCCAGCTGGAGAGTTGCTCCAATTGATACCAGAGGATAGGTGCTGCTGTGCTCACCCACCTCTGGACTCTGAGTGCTTTTACTCAGTCTTGGGTGCCAGGGTTTGGACTGCCTGCTCTGGTTTGTGTAGGGAAGAGATGGAGATATTAGCTGGGTGTGAGTGCAGAGGATACTTGCTGCTGTTAGTGCTGCTGGAGCTCTGCAGCCTGCCTGAACACCCTGAGGTGCCCTCTAACTCGACAAATAACCTTGCAGCAGCCTGTTCTGTCAGCCTGCAGTTACCACCTGGCAAAAACCCCCTCAGCTCCTTGATCTTTACCTGCTCTCGTATTCCATCAGGTTGTGGTTATCACAGGACAGGCCCTGGCTGGTGCTGCCGCCAGCTCTGAAATTACGGGAGGGCTGAATCATGGGCTGGTGGTATAAAACCATCCAGCACACACTGCCTGCTTCTAGGAGTGGAGCCTGGTGGTTGAGGCAGCTACCAGCACCCCCAAGAGACATTCAAGACCCCCAACACAGCTTTAAAGTCAGGGTTTCCTAAGGGGTTTGGTCTGGATTAGGATCAGAGTGATCTTTCCTTGCTTAGGAAGCTCAGTTCTCCCAGGCTTCTGAAGCTGTAGTGAGTAGAACGAATGAAAGGCATAGGACTTCCTAGCGGAGCTCTATTTCCCCTGAGCTTGAGCAAACTTGGGTTTGTGCTGCTGATTCCTTTCTGAGCTCTAGGGCTGCTTGGAGGGTTTCTTACTAAATCATCCTCAGTTGTTCAGAGAAAAACCTCAAACCCTCCTGTGCTGTGCCTGTTCCTCGTGGCCACACTCTGGAGGGGTTTGGTGACCGAGTGAATGAGTTTCCTGGAAGGTGTCTGGGTGTGGGAACAGCCCCAAGCCAGTGGATGTGTCACAGGCTTAACCTGCCTGGGCTTGGGTGACCTTGGCCTGTGGGGGATGACTCTGCTGCAGCCTCCCTTCCCGCCCGTGTGGCTCCTCAGGCCCGGCCCAGCCCTGCCCTGCTGCTGGCAGTGCTCTGACCAGGCTGAGCCACAGACTGCTTGTGGCAATGCCCCTGCCACTTTGGCTCGTGGCCCCAAGGTTTGGCAGTGTAGCTCTCCAGTCTGGTGGCTCAGGGATCTGCTTCTGGGCTGTTCTGGAAAGCTGAAGCCCTCCCTGACCTCTGGCTGCACGAGTGGTTTGGAAACCCCCGGTGGGCCCAGCTTCTGGGGTTGCTTCTGGTGCCCTTTAATCCCCTTGTTGCTCACTTGGCCCTGCAGAGTCATCCTGCTGGAGACAAGAGGGCTGACTGTGCTGTCTGACAGGGATCCATCCCCCTGCCACACCTTGACAACTGCCAGGCTTCCTTCTGCCCAAGGGCAGCTCTTACCTGGACCTCGTGTTGAAGTGTTGTGCTGGGCATCATGAGGGGCAGGATGGGGTCTGTGTAGCCCAGTGGCCTCTGGTGGTGGCCATCACCCAGCTGGAGTCTGCAGTGAAGAAGGATGTTCCAGAGTGTGGGGAGTCCTGCATTTGTGTAGGGACCATGGAGGCCAGAGAAGCCCTTGCAACACAGATCGGTTGTTCTCTTCATTCATCCCGAGCGGGAAGCTGAGTGTTGGGTATTGGTGCTGTCACACCATCCCTTGCAGCTGGCTGTTGCTGCTGTGGGTCTCTGTTCTGCTTCTGCTGTGGAGTCACAGAAACGTTGGCTGAGTAGGCAACAGCTCGGAAAAACAGCCCTGCCTGAGCTGGGCAGAGTTCAGTGAGGTTGAGTGTACGGCGGGGAGGAGTCTGCTCCTCTGGAGTTTGCGTCTGGCCGCTTCTCCATGGCTGAGTTCTTTCTCTGTTTGCTTGGTGCGGGTGGGTTCTTGCTTTGCACTAACCCTTTGCACTAACACCTCTTCAACTCATAGCTGGCTTTATAAAGTCACCACTGTCTCAAAAGAGACTGACGCAGGACAGCGTGGAGTTGTACTGCGAGGCCATTGGCAGCCCCATCCCTGAGATCCAGTGGTGGTTTGAGGGCACCGAGCCCAATGAGACCTCTGTCCAGCTGTGGGATGGCGCACGGCAGGACCGGGTCAAAATCAACGCCACCTACAACCTGCACTCCACCAGCACCATCTCCATCGCAAACCTCACGGGCGAAGACTCGGGCATGTACGAGTGCCGGGCCAGCAACGACCCTGACCGCAACCACTTGTCGAAGAGCCCCAAAGTCAAGTGGATCCGTTCCCAGGCAAACGTGTTTGTCATCGAACGTGAGTGGCCATGCCCAGGCCTTGGCACTTGCTCGGACACCAGTGTCCAGTCTCCTGCCGTGCTCACCCTTGCACCCGTGTCCTGTGGCTCCTGAAAGCTCCCCTCACCTTCCCACCCTGACTCTAGAACTGAGAGACTCCCACCCTCTGTCATCTCCCGCCCCACCCGTGACTTGACTCGCAGTGGCCCTGCTCAAAAAGGGTTGTGGCTTCCCACCCAAATGGCCCCGGAGCCAAAGACCTGGAACATCCTGCTTATTCCCAAGTGCCTCCGACCCCTGGTGCTGCCCTGCAGAATTGAGTGTCGATTCTGCTCTAGACTGTGCCCTGACCACCGCTGGCAGCCCAGCCCTTCCCTGCCATTGTGCAGCTCCTGCTCCTCTCAGCAGTCTTGCTCTGGACTGGCTTCTCGCTGTGGGGACCAGAAACCTGCTTTGAGTTGTTGGTGCAACCGTTTTTGAAGTGGCCGTGTCTGTGTGCGACACTGTGCTGTGGCTGCTTGTGCTGTGGAAGTGTGACCAGTTTCCCTCTGCTTCGAGCTGGTGGTTGGACTGGGGAGCTAATGAGTGGTGCTGGAGACCTGGGCAAGTGTTGAGGGGGTTGAACCGTGTACTGGGGAGCCCAGAGCTCTGGCACAGTCTGATACCAGTGGGGTTTGGGTAGGAAGAGAAGCAAAATGCCCATCAGCCCCATGCAAAATCAGTTCTCTCCAGGCTGAGCTGGGAGGACAATCAGGAACATGGTGCTGCAGGGCTAGGAGCGGGTTCTGCTCATGGTGCTGCCTCCTGCAAGGGGAAGGGCCTGAGTCATTTCAGGTTGTACAATTCGCTGGCGCATGGAGGCCCAGGGCCTTCTGGAGCCTGGTTCTGTCTGCTCTCTCTCAAGTAAACCTGAGCCGTAGCCTTATGGGCCACATCAGGTGATGCACAGGCTGCTCACACCCGGTTTTATTCGCTGCCCCTTGTGAAAGGGGGGTTCTGGCTCCCCTCAGGGTATTACTGGGGGTGTCTGCTCTGAGATGGTGGCACAGAGAGTGCTGAGGCAGAGCGCTGAGCGCTGCCCTTCACAGCATGACCTTTTCCATTACTGATCGAACGCTAGGCTTTGCTGAGCTGCACACATTGTAGGGACAACAGAAGGCTCAGAAGGATCCTGCTGGTGCCATAGGAAGCAGTGACAGGGTCTGCAGTGCCGGCTCCTGCTGGGGCAGTTGGGCCCCAAGCGCCTGGGTTTTGAGCCTCCTTGCTGGTGCTGTTGGTTGTGGTGGGAAGGTTGCTGTGAGGTAAGTGGGAGCTGTGGCAAAGGAGAGGAGTGGTGGGGGTTGGCAGCTGTTGGCACCGAAGGCTATAGGGTGGGAATTCCACATACTAACTCCAGTTCTTTATGGCCACAGGTCCGGACATCAAAACCCACGTGAGCAGCGACGCCGGCAAGGTGCATCTCAGCTGTAATGTGACTGCCTCCAACCTCGTCATCGGGGGGCATGAGTGGGTGCATGGAGACAAGGTCCTGCGCTCCGACACGGAGTCGGGGGCTCTCACCACCTACACGTAAGTGTCGGGGTGCTGGAGGCAGCTCAGTGTTTGCTGTCAGCCCAACCCAACACCCGGTCTTGCTGCCAGTGACTCTAAAACTTGGGAGCACGGAGTGAGCTGGGCCCCATCTGGGTCAGGTCCAGCACCTTCTGCTGCTTCATGACTGGGTTGCTGTCTGAGGCACAGGGTGTCCGGCAGTGCAGCACTCTGCTCAGTGCTGGGCCACCCCCGTTCGAGGACAGGGAACTGCTTGGGAGAGTCCAGCAGTTAAGGGAGCAGAGCATCTCCCTGATGAGGAAAGGCTAAGGGAACTGGATCTCTTGAACTTGGAAAAAGGGAGACTGAGGGGTGACCCCACTAATGTTTATAAATATGGAAAGGGTGGGTGTCAGAAGGCTGGAGCCAGGCTCTGCTCTGTGGTGTCAAAAGAGAGGACAGGGGGCACCAGGTACAGGCTGTGGAGCGTGGAAGTGTCTGAGGGTGATGGAGCCCTGGCCCAGGCTGCCCAGAGAGGTGGTGGAGTCTCCTACTCTGGAGAGATCCCAAACCCTCCTGGACTGTTCCTGTGGGATGTGCTCTGGCAGATCTGGTGGGTTGGACTGGATGATCTTTCAAGGTCCCTTCTAACCCCTGACACACTGTGATTCCATGAACCCTTTCCAGACTCCTGAGGGGCCCCTGTGAGAGGGCCAGAGGGCTGGGCTGGGCTTTCTCAGCCTACAGGGTTTGTGTTACCATTCCAAAGTCCACCAGCACTAGGGAGCCACAGGCAGGGCATCCCTGAGCCCGAGCAGCAGTACTGCCTGGGCCGTGAGCTTTCCCCTTCGATTACAGTCAGACCCCGCTGGCCCTGGCCCAGCGGCTGTAGCAGCATCGTGTCCGTTTGTGCGGCAGTGCCGACGTGCCGCTCTCCCCATAGCAACAGGGAGCTGAACAGGGATTACAGTATTTATAACCCAGCCTCCCTCGCGTGACCTGGATTCCTTAGCCCGGCGGGTTTTTGGGAGCGGGAAGCGCGAGCCCCGGCAGAGCTAACAAACAGCCCCTTGTCCCAGCGCAGCCACGCGACCACAAACTCTGCTTCCCTGTCCCTCGCGCGGGGACCGCTGGGCTGCCCGACAAGATGTTTGTGCAGCGCGGCTTAATCCAGCAAATCTCGTCGCAGCAGCTTTGCGAAGATGAAAATAGAGGTCTCCCTGCACAGGCATCAGTCCCGAGTCACCCAGCCTGGCTGTTCCTTTGCCACGTGTTTCGTTGGGCTTTCTGATGGTGTCTTGGCTCCTCTGGAGCTGAACCGCAGGGCTGATGCCTTACAGGAGCTGCCTGTGTCTCCTGGGCTGTGAGCTGGAGTCTGGCTGTGCTTCAGGTTCTGCTGATTGACACGGGGGGGGTCTCATTCTTGGTTTTTTAATCAACTTGGGGTCTGTATTTCCCTCTTTCCAAGAGAAGAGCACAGTGTTGGGCACTGCTGAGACCCATCCAAACAGTCTAGGTCTTAACTCTGCCTCTGTTGAAGGCAGCCCTGTCAGTTAAGAGGTGAAAGCTGCTGGTGTCAGGATTCAGGACATGAGAGGAGGAGGTTTTGGTGATTTGCCCAACTCAACAGACCCATATGAGGCCTGGTGGGGTCTGTCAGTGGTGCTGATGGCACTGCCTTCCTGGTGTTGGCAGGATCGAGGGGAAGATGGAGGAGCATTCTGGTGTCTACAAGTGCATCTACAAGACCAGCCCAGAGATCAGTGGACAAGTGAATATTTCAGGTACCTTCATGCGTTTGCTGCTGGGCTTGAGAGAAGGGAGCGGGGGAGCTGGGATCTCCTGAGCCCTTGGCTGTCTTCTCAGACTCTTGCAAAGCTGCTTCTGCCCTCCTCGGAGAATTGCAGGGCCCTGTTGGCATGGCTGTGTGATTCTGGCCTGGGATGGTTTCTGCAGCATCTCTATAATGAGGCCTGGTGGTTCTTTCTCCTCATAGTTCCGCCGCAAGTGGTGCCTTACAAGAAGTCTGAGCATGGGAATGAGGGGGACACAGGTGTGCTGACTTGCAAGAGCCCCTCTTTCCCCCCCGTCAGCACTTGGTTATGGTACAAGGATGGTCAGGTGAGTGCTGTGTTGGACACTCTTCTTCCTCTTCTGCCTGTGGTGCTTCCCAGCAAGGAGGGGCAGGACCTTGTGTGGTGAGCAGCTCTCCTCGAGTTGATGCTGTCCTGAGAGAGCCCCCTCCCACCACTGTCACTCTGCCTCCCCGCAGCCCATCGTCAATGGTTCTGGCCGGCACATCGTCAAGTCCAGTGGCAACAAGACCGAGTTGCGCATCCTCAAGCTGAACATCGAGGAGGACACAGGCGACTACCACTGCAATGCCAGCAACCCGCTTGGCTCTGGCAGCTCCACGGTGAACCTGCGTGTGCGCAGCCGCCTCGCTGCGCTCTGGCCCTTCCTGGGCATCGTGGCAGAAGTCCTCGTGCTGGTCACCATCATCTTCATCTATGAGAAAAGGAGGAAGCCAGATGAGGTTCTCGATGGTAAGAGCTGCCTGGGATTAAATCTTTCTGGGGAGACCAAGGAACTGAACTTGCAAGGTGGTTTTGGAGGGCAGCTGGAGTTCCCTTCAGATGGAGGTGTTAGTGTGAGGGCCACCTCTCAGGGCTCTTGTAAAACCACACAGGGGAAAAAGCCTTCACCAGGCGGCTCCGACTGTGAGGCTGCAGGTAATTGCGCTGTTGGTGACAGCCCTTCAGGCTGGGCTTTGGATGCAGAACCCAGATAAGGTTCAGTGCAGGGCAGCCTGACCCTTTGTCTCGCTGGTTACTCTGCTCAAGGGTTTCAGCAGCGGTGTCTCCAGGGCTAGGGGTTGGCAGTTAATGTTCTGGAGGTGCTGGTTTTTGAGTTGATAGCAGAGCTTTGCTGTTCCCTGTGTCAGTGGCTGCATGAGGCCATGCTTGGCTTGTGAGTCTGTTTGGGATCCTCAGCCCCCCATCCTGACTCTCAGAGCCTGCCTCTATCTTTAATCTGTTCTGGAAGTGCTGGCTCCTCCCTTTCCTTATCGGGAAGCATCTGCATTGTGTTAGCCCAGCTCCCATCCCTTATCTGATCCCCTGAACAATGAAATGTAAATCTCCATCCTTCCTGCTGCCGGTCCAGCCCCTCACCCGGCCAGGGAGCTGACCCTCGGGGTGAGGTGCAGCAGAGGGACAACAGAAGATTAAACTAGAGCCCCTCCCCTGGCTCCAGCTGCTCTGGAGGAATCCAGCCCGGGGCAGTGTCCCCAGCAGGTGTTTTGCCCTCTGACACTCCTGGCTAGAAGGCAGCAGCTGCATCTTCCAGCAAAACAAGCAGCTACAGGCTGTGTTGGGGGTGGTCTGGCCTCAGCCTGGCCTGGATCAGGTCAGTGCTGCCTTCAAAGCTGGTCCTGGGCTGTCCCAGTGCTCCTTGGCCTCAGGGTGGGGATCCAGCATTGTAGCTCTTTGCCCAGAGAGATGATCCAGCATTGTATCCCAAGCCTTGGTGTGTAAAGTGCTTCTCTTGCCCCAAAACTTGGTCCCTTTCCTCTATCAAGAGGAGGTGGCAGTTCAGATCAAGTGTCCCTCACATCCTCTGGTTGAGGGGAGAGCCTGGCTCTGGGTGTGGGGGGGTGTCCTTGCTGCTATTACCTTTCCACTCTTCCCTTCTCTGCCGCTGGCTCCCTCTGCACACGGTAAGTCGAAGGCAGTAGCTGCGCTGCCTCGTTCTCGCATCATCCCCTCAGCAGCCCAGTGCCCATCCTGGTGCCCTTGTCCTCAGCTCTGCTTGGTGTTGCCAGGCTGTGGTGTGCAGTGTTGTGACTTAGATCCTGCAGTGAAGGGAGGAAGGAAGGGAAGGCTTGTGGCTGCTGCTTCAACGGTGCTCAGACACCCTCTGGATTCCTCCACTGGGGAACTGGTGCTGTCTTGGCACTGGAGCTGTGGCTCTCTACAGTGTAAGAACTGTCTTGCTGAGGGCTGTGTGGGCTGCAGACATCAAGCAGTGCCTGGCTGCTGCCCTGTGCAGTTCCAGTTGTGGTCTTAGTTTTAACAGGGTGCCAGACCCAACCTTCCTGGCTAGTGCTGGGTGGGGACTGCTGGCCCTACGCAGGACCAGCAGAAGCAGCAACTCGTGGCCAGGTTTGTGCCTCAGGGACAGGCAGCAGCCTGAAGCTTGGGCTGGGTGGTTGTGTTGTGCCCCCTGCTCTGCTCAGCCCTGTGGGTGCAGTGTGACCTTTGGGTGCAGCCCTGTGCTGGCAGCGGTGTCCCCAGTATCCGTAAGTGGACTGGAATGTGCTTCCCGGAGTGCTGGGAGGCTGCAGAGCTCCCTGTTTGGTGCTTGTCCCTCACACTTTGTTCTTTCTTTGTGGGCTGTGCTGGCTGTGAAGATGACGATGGAGGTTCGGCACCGCTGTAAGTACCTTGGTCTCGCTCTTTCTCTGCTTAACTGGGTGACCTCCAGGGACGCCCCACTCCCGGTAGGGAAGAGCTGCTGTGGGAATAACAGCAGTTCACTGGGTGGGAGCCTTTAACCAGTCCCTTCTTGCTTTCCCTCCACCCCTGTTGCTCCCTGCCCTGCCTTAGAGGGCAGGCTAGGACCTCCTTCCTCAGTGCCCCCTTTCTTCCCTCCCCAGGAAGAGCAATGCTACCAACCACAAGGACAAGAACATCCGCCAGAGAAACGCAAACTGAGAACAGGAGCCGGGTGAGTGCTGGGCTGTCCGGCTCTTGGTCCTGTCCTGCACTCTGCAGCCTGACTGGTGTGACTGGGTTGTCTAACTGGCTTCTCTCTCTCTTCTGCCAGGTGATCGGTAGATGAAGAGCTCCTCTGGACAGTTGTTTTCTCTTAATTTGGGGGGTTAAATAGCACCATGAAGTATTTCTAGAGTGTCCTTGTGATTCAGTTACTTCACTTCCTGAACCTTCAGCTGTAGAGTCTGCAGTACTTTGTTTTTAAAGAAGAGTCGGGGTAGGGGGGTGGGGGGTGCTCTACCTGTAATGCAAATTCCTTCTTTCTGGTAGTGGTAGGTCTCTGGCTGTCTCTGTTGGGGCTTCTTGGGGTGGGCACAGAGGAGGGTGGCTGGGGACAGTTCATCTCCCTACCTCTGAGAAGAAGATAGGATTGGACTGTGCTGCAGAGCCCTCCTTGCCCCACCTCACTGTTGGAGGCTGACTGGGTTCAGGGTGAGACCTGTGGAAGCAGGGAGAGATGGCCTTGCAGTCCTGCCCTTGCTCGTGTGGCCCAGGGAGATGCTCTGGAGGTGATCCAGCACGGCTGGAGGGTTTGTGAAGGGGATTCTGTGTCTTACTCCAAGCAGCTCCTGTCCTGTGGGCCACATGGGCAGGACCACCGGGCACTGCTCTGGCTTTACCCTGCCAGGCCCCTGCACGGTGCCCCATCCCAGTTCCTGGTCAAACAGCCAAGAGGCAGTGCTGGAGCGAGATGGGGGGCAGACAGGGGATTAGACAACTGCTGTTAACTTATTTCATGGCTTCTAGAGTTTTAAGTTGCTGCAGAGGGGCAGAGTGATGAGGGGCTGGGGGTGGGGGGAGCAGCATCGTCTTGTGCTGGCGCTGTTGGGGTCGTTGTGTGTTGGCAGCCTGAGAGCAGGCAAGTGCTTGGGCAGTCTGATACCTTTCCTGCTGGCTAGCGGTGAGCTCTTCCATCTGTTAACACTTCACAAATAAAGATGATTTTTCTCTTTTGTTTTTTTCCACCTCTGTTTGGAATCCCCTTCTCTTCCCTTCGGGCTGCACCTCTGGCTCTCCTGACCTGCTGACTCATTTCTGGCTGTAGAACACAACGCGGTGCCTCTCAGTCAGTGCCAGCTCCAACTGGGCTCTGGTCACTGCTTGTGCTCAGTGCTGGCTCTGCTGGAGCCCCTGAAGGGAGGTGGGTGGTGCTCCCCGTGCTGGGAAGCCCAGGGGATTGGGGGTCACTGGTGCCCTGCTGCCAGGCTGGGGACTGCTGGCCTCTTGCTGTGGGATTGGTGTCAACCCCAGCTGCAGGCAGTTGTTCGTGCTTCCTGCTCTTTGCTTGGGTTGGAGAGGGAATGTAAGAGGCCTTTGCTGCCCTCATACTTGTAGAGAGGATGGAGGATGTGTTGGGAGTCCTGCCACCAGCCCTCATCTTGGTGGTCCTGCCTGCTCTGCCCTTGGAGTGAGGTGGTGGTGTCTAGGGGCTGGAGAAGGCTGATGATTGCCAAGCCCCTCTCCCTGCCTGGGAAGGGGTGATTGGGGGTTGGGGTTCTGCAGGGCTGGTTCCACAGAGCTGCTGGGGTGCCCAGCGGGGCTGGCAGCAGTGTCAACACCCAGAGCAGTGGTGCCTGGATCCCTTCTGCCTGGGCTTGTGCTGCCCGGCCATGTCGTCAGCCGGCCGCGTGGCTCTGCGGCACGTAAGTGGGTTATGCAAGGCTTTCACAGCCGGCCGCTGCCTGCCGGTGCAGTCCTGGTGAAAAATCAATGCCTGACTTAATTTCCTTGATGAGGATTAGGGGCCCTGCCTGACCTGGTGCTGGGGCTGCAGCACAAAGCATCACTTGTGCCTTTTGTTTGCCAGGGCTGGGGCGGGGGGGGCACTGTCCTGGGCAGCGATGGGGGTGGCTGCAGGGTACTCCCTGCCCCTCAGAGCCCGAGGTGCTGCTGGGTTGAATGTGATGTTGAGAGGTGGTGCAGCCAGGCTTCTGCCCCGGTGCCCCACTCTGTCACCTGTGGATGGGTGCTTGGGGCGACTCAACCTCAGGGATCCCCCTCTGCCTCCTAATTCCTTGGAGCAAGATGCGACTGTGGCTTGTCTGCTCTGGCAGCTTCTCCTACTTGGGCTGAGCCACAATATCGGCTCAGGGGGCCCCTTGGGGGACTGGGGCTGGTAGTGAGGTGACACCAAGGAGGTCCCAGCACGGAGCCCCCACTGTTTCTTGGAGTGAAGCTTTTGGGGTGTCCTTTGCTGTGGGGCTCAGCGGGGGGGCTGTGGCTGCCCAGTCCCTCCTGGACAGAGCGGTTCTGATTCCAGTGTGGGAACTGCCTGCTGTCGGTGTGTCCCCTGTGCGGCACCGAGACCCCAGATGGGTGCTGCCTCATGAGAGCCTGGGGGGCTCTGAGCCCTGAGGGTGCTTGGGGCTCTCCTAGCCTCTCTGCACCCCGGCACTCCACAGTCTGGGGCAGCCATAGTGGGACGAGGATGTTTCCTGGGGCGCAGGGAGGGAGGTGCTGGTCCCGCTGACCCATTCCCAGTATCTGGGCATGCGGCCCGCCCCTGCCTGGTCCCCAGTGCAGAAGTCTGGCTGCGGTCGCTGCTCAGTCCCCGGTTTCCACCCCACCCGGTTCCTCCCACTCGAGGACGGGAAGCGTCCCCGGGGCCGTGAGGTCGGTTCCTCCCCCTCGGGACCGGGACCTGGAGCAGAGTCGGGAACGAGCATTTCGCGGAGAAGCGCCCGGCTCGCTCCTCCCCGACGGGGCGGGCGGGGGCGGTGCCGGTGGCCGGTGCCGCTGCAGCTGTTTTTTACCGGCAGGGGGAGCTGCGGAGCCGAGCGGAGCCCGGTTCGGCCCCGTCGCCCGCCCCCGACCGGCCCCTCGGGCCGCCCTCAGCCCGCCCCGTCCCACCCCCCGGCACTCGCCCGCCGGTGGCCTCGGCGGCGGCAGCGGCAGGATGCGGTCGGGCCGCGGGGATGCAGCGGCCGAGGAGGAGGTGGCGGCGGCCGAAGCGGCGAAACGCGGCGGCAGCTCGACGGGGCGGGCGCGGGGAGGCCGAGGCGGAAAGGGGTCCCCGAACGGCGAGTGCCGGAGGGGGGATCCCCCGCGCAGCCCCGGCCCGGAGACCCCCCGAGAGCCCAAAGTCTCCTTCTCATGCGGCGGCGGTGGCGGTGGCGGCGGCGGCGGCAGCGCGTCCCCGGTGGGGGGTGCGAAGGCGGCTGAGGAAGGTGCGGGAGAGGATGCGGGCGAGGAGGCCCGCGGCAGCCAGGGCAGCTTCATGCAGCGGCAGTTCGGGGCGATGCTCCAGCCCGGCGTCAACAAGTTCTCGCTGCGGATGTTCGGATCGCAGAAGGCGGTGGAGCGGGAGCAGGAGCGGGTGAAGTCGGCGGGAGCCTGGATCATCCACCCCTACAGCGACTTCAGGTGCCCGCGGGGCTGAGCGTGGGCCCGGGCTGGGGCATCCGACGGCAGCGACGATGGCGCCGAGCGGGACCGGGTCGGGCGGGAAGGAGAGGCCGGGCCGAGCCGAGGGGGCACCTTGAGCTGCGCTGGAGGCGGCAGCGCGATGCTGCTGAGTGCGGGGAGGGGCCGCGGCCGGGCATCCCCCCTCCTCCACCGGGAGCTGCCGTCGATCCGGTGATACCAGGAGCTCCGCGGCTCCGACACGGTGGCAAAGGCATCCCCTCGTCCTTCTCGGGGTCTCGGGCAGCCAGGCCCAGTGCGGCCCCTCTGGGAAGGGCAGGGGTCTGGGCTGGCGGCGCGCTGCTCACCTCGAAGCCGGGTAGTCCGTTGAGGAGGCTTGAGCTTGTCTCTGAGATTCAGGGAGTTTGCTGAGGGCTTCAGCTGCCTCCCCAAGGGAGCAGAGCCCCCAGGGTGCAGCCTGGATGGGCACGATGGGGAGAAGGGCGCTGCAGCCCTGTGCCCTGGGAGAGCTCCGGGGTGGTGACCAGCTCACCAAAGTGCCCCCCACTGGCTGGGGCAGGCGGCCTGGTGCTAGGGATGGGTGGCCAAGACCCTGCTGGCATCGCTGGTGACCCAGCTTTCTGGGTCCCCTGGCCCAGTACCTCAGAGGGGCTGGGGGAACCTTGGGCTAGAGGCTGCTGGGGACGAGGGGTTCTGCTGGTGTGGGGTTTGTTGGGAAGGTTGGCCAGGTGCTGCTTTGGCCAGACCCTGGCATCAGACACTGCTGGCACTGATGGATCCCCACTAGTGGGGGGGGTCTCCAGGGCAGGAGGAGATGGCCGTGGGCAGTTGGCTCTGCCCCAGCTGTGTGGGCTCAGACCAGGGGCCAGCATCTGCACCTCTGTCTCCCAGCCTCGAGGGCTGCCCCTGAGCGGATCCACCATCTTCCAGAGGAGCGGCTGGAGGCCCTCAGCCCCATCTTGGCATTGACCTCCCACACTGGGGTCAGTCCTGTGCCCTTGCAGCAGACATTTCCCTTGGGAAGCCACTGTGGGTCCCTATTGGGGGATTTTCCCTGGTGCACTGGGTCTACTGGGGACCCCAACCACCGCCAGTCCCTCTGCTGAGGGAGCTCCTCCATCCCTGCCATGACTGGGCAGCTGTGGCAGAGCCAGGTGGGTCCCTGGTGCTGGGAGTCTCTGTTCCTCCACAGTTCTCACAGTGGGCTGCTGAGGGAGGCTGGGAGTGGGGTGGCACCAGTCCCTGCCTCATGCCCCCAGGCTGGCAGAGCCAAGGTGCTGCCCAGGGCCAGGTCTCTCTTGGTGTTTCCTGGGACTGGAGCAGCATCACTCCCCGGACTGGGGCTTGCGGCAGGTGGGCGGGTGCTGCTCCACACTGGGGTGACCTTGGGGAGTCATCCTGGCTGGTCTGGCCCTCTTGGAGCCGCTCTCAAGACTTGAAATCCATTGGGGAAGAGCCAGTGCCCGCGTTTGGATGCTGCGAGTGGCGTAGGAGAGTTCCCTGCCCAGCGGGGAGGAGCTGCGGGCAGAGCCGCGGCATCGCCTGGTCCACAAACCTGCACGTAACTGGGCTTGGCCCCGCGCAGGGCTGGCGGCCTCACGCTGAGCAGCTGGGGACCAGAGTCCATCCATCACCTCGCGCTCTCCTGCCCTAGAAAACAATCTCCAGGGCGTTTTATCCCAGAGCCTGACGCCCCTCAATGCGATTTGCCCTGCAGGACCCCTCTTCCCCATCCCAAGATGAGTTCACTCCCCATCTGCATGTGTTACATCATGTCATAGTTGGAGTCATTCAGGGACCTTGTCTGCTGCTGTCAGCCAGGTGGGACTTTGGGGCCAGACCTGCTCCAGGAGCCAGGGCAGCTCTTCCCATCGATATTGAAGCACGAGGCAGCTGCTGGAGATCCCAAGCTAGAGAATCCCATAGAAGAAACCCTACAGGTTGTGCCGAGGCTGCCAGTGTCTAGTGGAGCCGCCTCCATTCGCGCTCGGTCGGCTGTTCCTGGTCTTTATTGATGGGGAAAATCCCAGCAGCAGCATCCACTTTCTCGCTGGTTCTGTTGGGGTTTCTGCAGCTGGGCTGCAGCTCCTGGAGTGGCTCAGAGGGGCTGCATCCAACTCTGAACACTCCCCACACAGCCCAGAACCTGGCAGAGCTGTGAGACCCCAAGTGTAGGTTGTGTGTAGGGCTGAGGAAGAGGATGCTGTTGGCATTCCCAGGGGAGCAGGTGCTGGTCCAGCTCCCTGGTGTAAGGGAGGGGGATCTGGCCTTGGCACCTGGCTGGGGGCATCAGGGGTGCAGGGAGCAGTGCGGAGGGGGGTGAGTCCTGAGGCTGCTGTCTGTCTCCCCATCAGCCCCACACCAGGGTCTGCTCCACCAGCCCCACATTGGAGCTGAGCTGCCAGTGGATTTCTGGTGCAAGAGCTGGTCCCACACCCAGACTGGGGGTGAGGCACCAGTGCCCTGTGCTGCTGGAATGGAGCTGACCCCTTTGGGGTGAATAGGGTTTTGCCCCTGCCTGGGTGGCTCCAGAGCCGAGGGAGCAGCTGAGCCCCTGCTCTCACTGCCAGCACCAGTGCCAGGGTGGGGATCCCCTGGGGAGGGAACTGGGGAGCTGCATGAGAACTGGAGGTGCTGGGAGCTGCTACTTGGTCATCAGGGAAGGAAGAGCTGTAGCTGACAGGGGGGATTGTGAGGGTTGCTGAGCAAATCCTGTATCCCCCTTCCCCAGGGACCCCCCCATCCCTCCCAGCAGTGTTAAAGGCTTCTCCAGGGTAGAGCAGCACAGGTTGTTCAGTGCAACTGGCTGTACTGGGAGGCAGGGGTCTGGCTGGGCAAACACTGGCCATTGGCTTCATAGCTGACGTCAGAGCAGCCTGGATTGTATTTAGGATTTGGTGCAAGTCTACAGAGCACCAGCCCAGCTCTGACCCTGCTCTGACCCCACACATCAGTGGGGTCCCCACAGTGGCGAGTGGTCTGTTGCACCAGGGATGTGGAAGGGGCTGGATGGTCCCCAGTAGCCCCCAACCCTGAGCTCTGAGTGCCTAGTGGAGCTGAGTGGGGTCATCCTGGGTGTCCTGTGACCCCATGGCATTGCAGGGTGTTCTGCTCCCACCCCAGGTGGTAACAGTGGGCACGTGGGGAGGCTGTTGGAGTTGTTCCTCCAGCCCTGGGGTCTGTGTTGGGGTTTTAGAGGTCTGGAGAGGGTCTGTGGGGCTTGGTGGGGGATGTTGGCTCTGACTTTACCCAGGAGCTGTGGGGCAGCAGCCCTGTGCCAGACTCTGGGCATTCACAGAGAAGGTACCCATCCCAGGGGCTTTTGGCATCTTCTGCCCTTCAGCTGGGTCAGAAGCGAGGGAAGGGGCTGCCCAGTCTCCCAGTTCCTCTCTTTCCAGCTATTTTTAGTCGCCTGGATGGGATCATTTTCCCCTGTGTACACAGGGTGCCCTCTGAGGGGGAAAGGTTGGCACCGCAGACAAGTCCCCAGAGATCTGTGGGGTCGGTCCTGTGTTACAGGGTGGGGGGTTGGGGGCTGTTTGGTTTCTCCCCTGGGCAGAGTCCTGCCCTGGCTCAGCCAGGCTGTGACGTGGTTTGTGCCAGGGCAGCATCGAGCCCAGCTGGCACCACCAGCCCCTCTGCCTTCTGCTCCGCCGATGCCCCCACAGGGAGGGGGTTATGGGGCTGTTGGGGTCCCCCTGGGGTCCCACTTGGCTGGGAATGGGGGACCCAGCAGGGACTACCCATGGGGTGAGGGGGTTGTGGGGTGCTGGAGCTGCCTGGTGCCAGCGGCCAAGGTTGGCTGTGGGCTGGGTGAGGGGGTCCCAGCCTGGCTGGCAGCTGGCGAGGGGACCCTGGAGGCTGCCCTGGTGTGAAGTCATCCTGGAGCAGCAGTGATATCACTCGCAGTTGCCACAGCAACGTCTCACATGGGGAAGGTGTCATTGGAGAAAGGTCAGAGCCGGGATGTTGAGCTCCTTCTGGTCCTGCTCTGCTGGGTGCGGGGAGGGGGACTGGAGCAGCCCCTCGCCCCTGTCGCGGTGGTGGGGGGATGTCTGTGTCTCCATCCCCATAGCCAGGGTCAGCATGACCACAGCACCCCTGACCTCAGCTCTGCGGCTCCTGGGGCTTGTGCCAGGGGTGGGGTGAGGGGGCAGTGGGTGAGGGTGGCACCAGGACCACCCTCTTTTCCCCGGCTGCTCCGCTCCCACCCCAGGGCAGTGCCAGGGTGAGGGTCTGGGATCATCTCTGCAGGATCCTGCTGGGATGTGACCTTGCAGAGGCTGGGAAAGGTCATCAGTGACCTTGGGGATGAGGAGAAGGGAAGGAAGGGTGGGATGAGGGGCTGGGGGGGGTTGAGGCGCCTCTGGAGCCCGGGCAGAGGCAGAGGCAGCCGCTCACCCTCCCTGCTGGCTGCGGGAGATGCTGGATCCCACTGCAGCCCTACGTGAGCTGCTGTGAGGGCTCCTTCCACCGCTGCTGCACCGATGGGCTCTGGAACAGAGCTCCTGAGCTCAGGGAGCTGCTGGGGTG
The DNA here is from genome assembly GCA_028565055.1 of Phoeniculus purpureus. Lineage (NCBI taxonomy): Eukaryota > Metazoa > Chordata > Aves > Bucerotiformes > Phoeniculidae > Phoeniculus > Phoeniculus purpureus. The sequence goes on from JAOXOE010000866.1 coordinate 1,830,323, forward strand.
GGGTTGCTCCTGGCTGTCCTTGGGGACTCTGTTCCCAGTCCTCTGGCAGTGAGGAGGGGGCTGCTCCCTGGGGCCTCCCCTTCTGCCACCACCATGGGGAGGTGCAGTGGTCACAGCAGAGGTTTGTGGGGGTCTTAGTGTGAGGGGAACTGCAGGAGGAGCTGCCCCACCTGGACTGGCAGCATCCTGCACCCCCCAACCTCATCCTTCAGCCTCATCCTGCACCCGCTCTGCTCTCACGTGGTCCCCTCAGCCAGGCTCTTACTGGCCCAGGGGTAGTTTTGTGGAGCGGGGGTGAGCAGATGGGTGCTGGGCTCTGGGTACTGGCACCCAGAGTGTGGGATGGCAGGGTGTCCTTGATGCCAGGGGGTGGCTGCTGGGCACTGGTGACCCCCTTCTCCACCACCTCTCACTGCCCAGGTTTTACTGGGACTTCACGATGCTGCTCTTCATGGTGGGGAACCTGATCATCATCCCCGTGGGCATCACCTTCTTTAAGGAGGAGACGACAGCGCCTTGGATCGTGTTCAACGTTGTCTCCGACACCTTCTTCCTCATGGACTTGGTGCTGAACTTCCGCACGGGCATCGTCATCGAGGACAACACGGAGATCATCCTGGACCCCGAGAGGATCAAGAAGAAGTACCTCAAGACCTGGTTCGTGGTGGACTTTGTCTCCTCCATCCCTGTGGACTACGTCTTCCTCATCGTGGAGAAGGGCATCGACTCCGAGGTCTACAAGACGGCCCGAGCTCTGCGCATCGTCCGTTTCACCAAGATCCTCAGCCTCCTGCGGCTGCTGCGCCTCTCGCGCCTCATCCGCTACATCCACCAGTGGGAGGAGGTGAGGGCCCCCCCGAGCCCCCTGCCGTGGGTCTGTCCTCCAGGACTGCTGGGGCTGGCTGAGGGTGGTGGGTTTGGGGCTGGCAGGACCTGCAGGAACAGCCGAGGTGATGGTGGGACCCCCCCTCCCAGGGTCCAGCAGGACTCCAAGGGGACCCACTGTTGTGCTGGGGCTGATGCCCCCTCCTGGCCCCGCAGCACCCGGGTTCTCTGACAGCCCCCCCACCTCGTTTTCACTTTCAGCTGCCCCAGGGAGGAGCCAAACCCAGTGATGGGTTAAAGCTGCACAGGTTATCCCAGTAATCACCTCCGCTTATAGGGGATGGGAGGGGAGGGTGGCCCTGAGCCCTCCAAGCCCTCTCTGGCTTCCAGTGCCTCTGCAGTCAGGGAGCAGCTGGGGGAACCTGTGTGTCCCCCAGTTTGACCTCCAGCAGCATCCTTGGGGGTAGCAGAGGAGCAGCGATGGGACACAGTGGACCCTTGGCTCTGCAATAGGGTCAGGATTAGGAGTTTCACTGCAAGGTGGGGGTTGATTTATTGTATTCGGGGGTTTTTCCCCCCCCCCCCTTGAATTCACCTTTCCTGGACCCTACAACTGTTTAGGGCAAAGGAAAAGCCCTTCAGACCAGGGCTCAGTTGGCACCTTGAGTGCTGGGTGCAGTCTGAGGGTTACTGGGCACCAAGACCAGGCTGCAGTGGGCTCTCTGGGTTAGACTGGAGCTGCCCTGGCTGCTCTCCCCAGATCTGGGTCTTCCTTCAGCCCACCCTGATGTGGCCACCAAAAGCCACAGTGGGACTCTGGTCCCACTGCCTCAGGGGCTGCCCCTGTGCCCTCCCTGGTGTCCTGCCAGAGCTTGGCTCTCCTTGAGCATCTGTCAGCACTGGCTCATCCTCACCAGCTCTTTGATGGGTGGCAGCAGGGCTGCATCCCAGTGGCTGCAAATAGTTGGGAGGGCTGGGATGGGGACAGCAGCAGGAGCAGGGCTGAGCAGAGAGCAGCCGGTCCCTGTGCTCACCCTCGGCCCTCCAACCCACAGATCTTCCACATGACCTACGACCTGGCCAGCGCCGTCATGAGGATCATCAACCTCATCGGGATGATGCTGCTGCTCTGCCACTGGGACGGCTGCCTGCAGTTCCTGGTGCCCATGCTGCAGGACTTCCCCCAGAACTGCTGGGTCTCCATCAATGGGATGGTGGTGAGTGCTGGCCCCCATGTGCCCCCTTGTTCATCACAGAGTCATAGACCGGGTGACTAGTCGTAGCTCAGAGCTCCCCCAGCCCCCTGCCATGGGCAGCAACAACTTTTTGGATGGTACCCCCAGCCCCATCCCACCTGCCCTTGAACACTGCCAGGGATGGAGCAGCCACCACCTCCCTGGGCAGCCTGTTCCAGGGCCTCAGCCCCCTCCCAGGGAGGGCTTTCTGCCTCAGATCCCATCTCAATCTCCCCTCTAGGACCCTGAACCCAGCCCCCTTGTCCCAGCTCCAGAGTATCTCAGACAAAGCCCCTCTCCAGGTTTCCTGGAGCCCCTTCAGGGGCTGGAAGCTGCTCTGAGGTCCCCTTGGAGCTGCTGCTTCTCCAGCCAAACAGCCGAGTTCCCTCAGCCTGCCCCCAAAGCAGAGGTGCCATCTGGCTCCTCTCTGACCCTAGGAGATGCCATCCTGGTGCCAGCTGGTGCAGGGACTGTTGGTTCTCAGACCTCAAACCCACTGCAAACCTTCTCCCAGTGAGGTCCTGCAGGAGCCAGGGGCAGTGGATCAATCGGGACAGGAGAAAATGCTGAGGTGGCTCCTGCTGATGTCCCCTGCCACCTTTCCCTGCTCATTAGCAGCAAAGCAGCTATTAATAAATAATGGGCCACGGTGCTAATTGCCCGCAGCCAGGTCCAAATGGCTCCTCTCCTTCCGTCCATCTCGTTCTGCTCTGCCAACACTTCCATCTCCTCTCCCCCAGTCTGGCTTCTTCCTCTTCGTCTCCTCCTCTGCTTCTCCCTCCCCAGGGAGAGCCCAGGGCTCTGTGTGGGTCTGGAGTTGGGAGGGGGGCCACTGGTCCATCCCTGCCCCATCCCACAGGCTCCCAAGAGCTGCAGTAACTCCGGGGCTGCCCAGGCTCCAGGACTGTTCCCATCCCAACGTTTTGAAAGGGATCCCTGGGCATTTAAAATCAGCTTGAAAAGTATAAAGTGGTGACTTGGGTGCAGAAAGCCGCTGGAAGGAGGGAGTCTGTAGGATCACAGTGGGTCCCACCCGGCTCCGGGGTGGATCTGGAGCCCCTGGGTGCCTGCAGACCCCGTGTGCTCGGGTGGGCAGGCGGGCGGTGAGTGCCGGTGCTGTCGCTGCAGAACGACTCGTGGAGCGAGCTCTACTCCTTCGCCCTCTTCAAGTCCATGAGCCACATGCTCTGCATCGGCTACGGGAAGCAGGCGCCCGAGAGCATGACTGACATCTGGCTGACGATGCTGAGCATGATCGTGGGGGCCACCTGCTATGCCATGTTCATCGGCCACGCCACCGCCCTCATCCAGTCACTGGACTCCTCCCGGCGCCAGTACCAGGAGAAGGTAGGGCTGGGATGGGTGGCATCGGGGGCTCCCTGCCAGCAGCAGGTGATGGGGCAGGATCTGCAGCCAGGAGGGGTCAGGAGGGACCTGGGTGCCGGGCAGGTGCTGATGCCACCTCTCCCCACAGTACAAGCAAGTGGAGCAGTACATGTCCTTCCACAAGCTGCCCGCTGACTTCCGCCAGAAGATCCATGACTACTATGAGCACCGCTACCAGGGCAAGATGTTCGACGAGGACAGCATCCTGGGGGAGCTCAACGAGCCCCTGCGTGAGGTACCAGCCCAGGGCTGAAGAACCGGCCATGGGAGCTGAGCTCAGTGAGGGGAGACCTGCTGTAGGAGGGGGGGTGCTGTGAATCCCAGCCTGGGGTGAGGGACCTCTTGGCTTTGCAGCTCCAGCTGTATCCTGGGCTGTTGGTGCTCAGGAGCCCTGAGCACCAACCCCCCCATCCCGGTCCTTCGTGTCCTGCAGGAGATCGTCAACTTCAACTGCCGCAAGCTGGTGGCCTCGATGCCGCTCTTCGCCAACGCGGACCCCAACTTCGTGACGGCAATGCTGACCAAGCTCAAGTTCGAGGTCTTCCAGCCAGGTGACTACATCATCCGTGAGGGCACCATCGGCAAGAAGATGTACTTCATCCAGCACGGGGTGGTCAGCATCCTCACCAAAGGCAACAAGGAGATGAAGCTCTCTGATGGCTCCTACTTCGGAGGTGAGCACTGAGCCTGGGGCCTCTCCTGGGGACCTGCGGCTCCTGCTCTGTTCCCCAGTCCCACCGCCGGAGCTCTGACCCTGGTGTCCACCCCTCGCCCCACAGAGATCTGCCTGCTGACCCGGGGCCGGCGCACGGCCAGCGTCCGCGCAGACACCTACTGCCGCCTCTACTCGCTCTCGGTGGACAACTTCAACGAGGTGCTGGAGGAGTATCCCATGATGAGAAGGGCCTTTGAGACCGTGGCCATCGACCGCCTTGACCGCATTGGTAGGACACAGGGGCTCTGGCTGGGGGCATCTGTCCTGGCAGTTGCGGGGCAGCAGTGACTGGGGTCCCTGGGTCTCACCACCACGCTCCCCACCCCCACAGGGAAGAAGAACTCAATCCTGCTCCACAAAGTGCAGCATGACCTCAACTCTGGCGTCTTCAACAACCAGGAGAACGAGATCATCCAGGAGATCGTCAAGTACGACCGGGAGATGGTGCAGCAGGCGGAGCTGCAGCAGCACACGGCCCTGTACAGCCCAGTGCAGCCCCAGGTCACCTCGGCCATCGCCACCCTCCAGCAGGCCGTCGCCATGAGCTTCTGCCCGCAGATGGCCAGTCCCCTGGTGGGCTCCATGGCGCTGGGCTCGCCCCGTGTGATGCGCCGCCTGCAGTACGCCCAGGCCATGCCCAGCCCCTTCGCTGTGTCCCCCGTCCTGCTGCAGCAGAGCCCCCCGCCGCAGCCGCAGCCCCCCGTGCCCCACACCAACCCCTCGCCCTCGCAGGACCAGGTGCAGCCCGTGGCCTCTGCTGGTGCCTTCGCCGTGGCCAGCCCCCCGACCCAAAGCCCCCTGGCCAGCCGGACGTTTGCCTACGGAACCAGCCCGGGGCAACTGGGCTCGCAGCTCTCCCTGGGCCAGCAGCCGGCCCCCGGCTCGCCACAGCGCCTGGCGGCCCACAAAAGCGCCCAGGCGCTGCACACCCCGAGCCTCAGCCAGGAGTCACGGCCCCTCTCAGCCTCGCAGCCCTCCCTGCCCCACGGGCTGGCGGCCAGCACCACCCAGAGCCCACTGGCTTCAGCCCGCGAGTCCTCCACCTCCATCGGTGCCGTCCCGGCCACCCCCTCACCAGGTCCCGGTCCTCCGGCCGGGCTGCGGGTCCAGGCGTCCGCACGGGGGTCGCACCCCACGTCGACAGGTTCGGTGCAGGCGGCGCCACAGGACTCAGGGGCAGCAGCGTCCCACAAGGATTCTGCGGCCAGCGCTGCGCCCGGCACGGACCCAGCCAAGTCCAGGCTGTCTTCCAACTTGTGACCTCCAGCACCGCGGGGACAAGGGCACCGCAACAGGCTGCGGCGCTGAGCCCCGTCCCGCCCCGAGGAGCCCTGGGTGAGAGCTGCTGGCGGTGGGCAGGGGACCCCTGTGCCCCCACACCACTGCGGGGGCCGGGCTGAGCCCCCGGCTGCCATCGCCTCGACCAAAGTCTCCTGCTGCCCCGTGGCGAAGCCCCACCGTTGCTCCCCCCTGCCACCCCATAGAAGCAGAGCTGCATCGCCCCACTCTGTGTGATCTGAGCCCATTCGTGTCTGTGTGCATCTGCAGGACCCTCCGGGGCTCCCGGCCCCACTCCCTGCTCCCCTCCCACAGACCCAGGCAAGGGGGAGCCAGTCCAGGACTGGAGGTAAGTTACGGGGTTGGGGGGAAGGTGGGTCTGCGGGATGGTCACCCTGAAGCTTCTGAGCACCCCACACACCTGCTGCTCCCCTAGACCAGAGCTGCTGGACAGGGGGAAATCGGTGCAGCCCATCCTGCCCACCGTCAGCGTTAGGAGGAGGGTGACGCCGGCGATCCCCCAGCCATGGGGCTGCCCCACGGGGCGGTCAGGACCAGTGCCCGGTGTCTGTGAGCCCCAGTGCGGGTGTGTGCGTGCCCCCCCACGCTGAATGTATTGCGGGCGAGGGGCCCCGCTCCGAGCATCCACTGCTCCCCCAGCCCATCCTGTGCAATAAACGTCAGTGACTGACTGAGCTCCGCACGACTCTGGCTCTCGCTTCTTCGCCCTGCGGCGGCTCCAGCTGCTCCCGCTGCCCTTGCCCAGTGCCGGAGGCTGCCAGTGGGCACAGCCCCAGGCAGTTCTGTCCCTGCCAGGAACAGACAAGGTGACCAACCTCCTTCCCCTTGCTGGCAGTGCCATGTTCCTCCTTCCCCAGCATCGAGGAAGGAGCTGGGAGAGAGCTGGGCCAAACCCACACTCCAGCTGCAGGAGCCACACGAACACAGCCCCAGGGAAATGGAGGCTTCTGGCTGGAAGCACCAGGGCCAGGCAGCTGCACTGTGCCCTGCTAGAGCTCTGTTCCCGCTGCAGCTGCACCGGCCCCTCGTTGCTTTCTCAGCTGCTGCAGCAGAAGCGTTTCCAGAATGCGACACCACGGTAACTGAAACCCCAGCGGTCAGCAGAACGGAGGTAGGTGGGGGGACACACACCAGTCCCACCTCAGGAAGACAAGGAGAGAGCCCAGGCCTGGCCCAGCCTCTGCGCAGGATGCAGCTCCCACTGGGTATTTCCAAAGGACCAGTTTATTTACAGTATCCAACACCCCCATCAGTGGGTTCCCTGCCTGAGACCTGTGTGCAGCAATCCCGGAGATGAGTCAGAAGCTGCAGAGGCTGCAGCCGGGGAGCGGTGACAGTGCAGCTGTGAAGCAGCACCCTTGAGCAGCGCAGGAGACTCCTGCTGCCCCTCCTGAAGCTCTGAGTGGGCTGAGGCACAGAGGGATGGGGGAGCTGGCACCCCAGGTCTGGCACCAGCCCCACAAGTTCTCAAGCTCACAGCAGCATGAGTGTGGTGCCGGGGGAAAGACAAAGCCAACTCCATCCACCCTCGTGCCTCTTCAAGCCCCACCAGCACCACAGTCCTCACCAGCGCACAATGCCGTCACCCCACAGCAGCAGACAGCAGACGGGGGGTCCCCTGGTCAGCAGGGCTCAGCTGAAGAAGTAGGTGGATTTCATCACCTCAGAGAGGTTGAACTCGCCTGGTGAAAGAGGGAGAAGACAGGTCAGGGGCCACTGTGAGAGAAGCTGCCCTAAGCCCAACTTCAGCTTCCTGCAGAAAACAACCTCAGCTCAGCCCCTGCTGCAGGTGGGGCAGGAGAGGAGGGATCTGAGAGGCCTCCAGGAACTGGTGCCTCTCTAAATTTTATCTGAGACAGCAGCAGGAGGAGCTGAGAGCCTGACAGCAGCAGGGCAGGGATGGAGGAGAGGAGCACACAGAGTCCCAGGGCTGTGCTGCCCCTGGGGCCACAGCTGCTGCTCTGTGGAGCTCAGGCCTGTTCCATTCTGCAACGGCAGGCCAGGGGTTGTCCAGATGGTCTGGCAGAGGCAGGGACAAGAGATTAGAAGGAGTTAAACTAATTGCCCTAATCCCATTGCAGGGCTATCATTTAGATCCAGGCAATTACCGCGGCGAGTGCCTCGTCTACCGGCGAATGCCTTCTGGTTGGGAACAGATGGGAGAGGAACAAGGAAACTGGGACAGGATGAGCAGGGTTGGCCTGGGGGAGATCCCAGGGCTCAGCACAGGCAAGGGAATGTTTCCAGGCACAGTCCTAGGGCTCTGCAGGCCACCAAGGGCAGGGACAGCTCCACAAGGTTGGTGAGACCCTCACCAACCCTGTCCAGGCACCACGTGAACTCAGGGATTTGAGGGCTGTCCCCCATCTGACCCCCCTTTGTCTCCAAACTGCTCCTGAGCGGGCTCCTACCTGTCCTGGGGACATTGGAAAGCTGCTGCATCAGCTTCTTCTGCCAGAGGGCTCCAGTCTCTCTGTCAGGGCTGGGTGAACCAGAAGGAAGCAGATCAGGATGGGAGCTCTAGGAGAAGGTGCTCCCCGGCATCTGTGGTGGGCACTGAGGGGTGACTTCACCTCTCCTTACGGCCTCAATCATCATTGGGAACCCAGGGCACAGACATCATGGCCCAGCCAGGCCCACCAAAGGATTTGAGCATCAAATCCCACAGCAGCCAAGAAGTATGACCTCCCCCAGGCAGATGATGACCCGAGAGCACCCCAAGAGAGGGCTGGAAGGAGAGCGGAGGGGGTCTCCAGTGAGTGAGGAGTACCTGCAATACTTCTCCAGCATGAACTTGGACAGGTCCTGCAAGATGTTCTCACTGTGCAGAGCTACAAACTGCTGCCGACAGATCTGGTCCAGGGAGCAACAGTGAGTCTTGGGTTAATGGGAGCTTTCCCCACCTTCCCCTCAGAGCTTTTCAGGTCAGAGTGGCAGAGAAAGCACCAGGGAGAGGAGGCTGTTGGAGAAGGGTGGAGGGAATCTACCACTCCATTAATCTACCGGTCTACAGCCGCCGCAGCGCTCCAGGGGAGAGCCCAGGGTACTGGACAACTCCAAGCTCTGTGCGTGGTGCTGATTTATGGGCACAGGTTCTCCCCCAAAGACTCCCTGAAGGGTGGTTGATGGGACCATGGCAGTAGGAGAACAGCCGCAACCACTAGTACCCCAGGAGTCACTGCGCCTGGGTGAATCAATCGGGCTGCGGAGCAAAGCCCAGGGGAGGGAAGGGCTGGCAGGAGCCCAGAGGACACAGCAGTAGCTTGCCGCTCACAGGGGATCTGGGAGGACACTGGTACCTGGTTCATGATGTCCACGGTGAGTGCGTGAGTCCAGTAGCAATCATGGACTGAGACGAAGGTCAGGCCCTGCCTGGGAAGCAGCAGAAGGTGCCATGGGGCAGTGCCAGGATGTCCCCTGCCCCATGCTGACCCTCTTGCTGGGATAGGAGCAGAGACCATGCAAAGACAGGAACCCCCCTGCATGTTACTGCAGAGACAGTGACACCCCCACGATCTCCATGTTCCTGCCCTGCTGCCTCCTCTGCCAGAAACCCCAAACCCTCACCCACCCCAGGAACCTCCTGCCCACATCCCCCCCCGCCCTGGTGACACCCTCCAAGCCGAGAGCAAGTCTGTAGCTGCCGCTCCCTACCTGAGGCAGTGCAGAGCCGTCAGCATCATGTGAGTGGAGTCAAGAGAGTGGATGAAGTTGGGTGCGAAGGCGTTCTTCTGCTTCATCGTGTTGGGCTTCCTGCGGCACAGAGTGGGCACGTGAGGTGAGCTGGATGTGATCACCAGCACAGCCAGTGGGAGCAAGACCTGGGGTTGACTGGGGCAGCCCTAGAGACTCCCAAGCACAGGGCCCTGCCCTTCAGCTGCCTTCTGCCAGCATGGGGGTACACCAGCAGCTTTGGCACTGTGCCCAAAGCACAGGCTGGGACCAGAGGGGGTTCAGCAAAGACCACGGTTTCACACTCACAGGTTGGTGTTGAAGCTTTTCAAAACCAGTTGCTGCATGCCACAGTCCAGCTGCAGGAAAGAGCAAGGGGTCAGCTGTCAGACCCTACTGCCCGGCCAGCACAAGGTGCCCAGCACCACCCCAAGCTGCTGAAGAGGGGACTGAGAGACCAAGAGCTACTGGCTGCAACCAGGGGCCTGGCCAGGGACCTTTCCAGGGCATCCCAGTCACTCCTCACCTGCTCCCCCTCCCCAGCCCTGCATCCTTCACCCCTTCCCTGGGACAAGCTGACTCCCCCTGCGTGGGCTCAGCAAAGGGCTCTTGGAGGTGAGCGGCGGCGAGGACAGACGGGGAGACGTGAGTCAATGCAGCAGCGTGTGGGAGCTGAGAGCAGTGAGACTGAATCACGCGAGCCCCGAGGAGGCTCCTCGGTGCGGGGAACGGCCCGTGCCCCAGCTGCCTGCGTGGGAGGGGAGCAGCAGAGCTTCCTCACCAGCCCACCCACACACGCCAGTCTCTGCAGGCTGCAGGACATGCCTGCACAGACACACCCTGACTGCTCTGCAGGCTCACCTGCTGGGTCCTGCACACCAGCTACTCACCACAGTGACGCCGGAGCGATAGTAGGTCTGCACTACAGGAAGCCCCAGCGGGGTGACCCACTCCACTGCCTGTCCTGACTGGGAGATGAGCTTGGCACTCTCTGTCAGCCAGTTCTTCAGCAGAGGCAAGTGGGGAAGGAAGAGGCTGGAGTTAATCTGGGCAGCTGAGAGAACCCAACCCCTCCCAGCACAGGGGACTCTGGTGCTCACAGGGCAGGCACAACCCTCTAGGTTGGGCCAGGAGAACTGTCTCTCCTCACAGAGCACGCCCTGCTCTCCTGTATGGGTGGGCCAGGGGAGAAGAGAGAGCAGAAAAGAGGCCACAGACACCTTACCTGGATCTCTCGCGTCGCAGAGAACATCTCCTTGATGCTATTGAACACCTGCTTTACGAGGTAGTGAGATGCTTCCCACAAGTACTCCTGACCAGAGGAGAGGCAGAAACAGGGGTCAGTCAAAGGGGCACAGAGAAGGGAGCTGGGCTAAGCTAAAACAGCATCTCCCTGGAGCTTCAAAACTGCCTCCACCACAGGCTTTGCTGCACCTCGAGCTGTTGCAGCTGGCTGGGGGTTGTGATGGAGGGAGGCTGAGATCAGCATTTCAGACACTGCCTGTCCAAGGACAAGCTGATCTCCACGAGCTGTCCTTGGGCAAACAGGAGCATCTCGCTACCTCATCTGCCCCAGCAATGTCACCAACACAGCAGAAACACTCCCAGCACCAACTTGCCACAGTAAATCACCCAGGCAGCAAGGACTGCCTCACCATGCAGTGACAGATGAGGCACTGGGAGGAACAGGACTCCAAGAGCTCTGCCAGAGGGAAGAGCATGGCCATGAGCCTTGGTTTTGCATCTGAAACACCGGCAAAGCTGGGCCCAGGAAGGGTGAGAAGCAGCATCCCAGAATCCCTCCCCACCTCCAAGTGCTGGCAGAGAGCCTGGCGCAGGCACAGGGGGGCTCAGCCCTGCACATACCCTGAGAGCTGAGATCTGGGGGGTAAGAAGAGTGCAAAGCAGTGGGGAGCCCTACAGGAGGGCAGGGAGTGAGAACTGAGCAAACCACTGCTGGAGCTGGGGGACACTACCTCAGGGAAGTCTTCGTTGTCCTTGAGCTGCTTCTCTATCTGCAGCCGCCCGCCGTAGCGGGTGACACCGTAAACCACCGTCATCACCGTCTGCTTCACCACCTTGCGGCTGACAAAGCCCTGCAGCACCTGGGCAATCTTCACACCCTGCTCTGCATCCTTCTGCCGAAGCTCCTCCACCTGCACAGGGGAAGTGTCCTGGAGGTGAGCCCCAGCGCGAGCCACGCCGGCTCTGTGCTGCAGTAGAGACAGACAGACCTACAGGGACCCCTCTCCTGGCTGTGTGCTGCCTCAACAACCACAGAGAACTCCCAGCCCACCTCTGCCAGCCTTGGGTAATGGATCTGCTGATGAAGGAACCAAGAGGCTCTGATCTCACAGATAACAGAACCTTCTACTGCAGCCTCAGCAGGTGCCGGACACCACACGGAAGGACATGGCATGAGGCTCAGGACTCTACCAACCTCCAAAGGTAGCTCTGAGCTCCACCCTCTGGGTGCTCCTCCTGCTGTCTGGATAAATCACAGCCGGACCCAGAAGGGAGAGCCAGGGGTTCAAGGCCAGCTGAGTGCTGGTGGGGGATGGCAGCACCCTCCCTGCGGGCTCTGTCAACAACACTGAAGCCTTGGCAGCAGCACCAAGGACTGAGTATCTCCCTGCATCCTCCTGCTCAGCTCAAGCAAAGAAAATCATATAACCCACAGGTCAGCCAGCTGTGACCAAGACCAGGAGCTCTCCCTGCTCCCCCTTCCACCTCTCCATCGCACTTCTCCCAGATTTCCATCAGGAGAAACAAGGGCAGTAGAAATCCCTGTGGATTTCTCCCAGCTACCTCTGTCAGGCCAGATCTCCAGCCAGATCCCCGCTGCAGCTGCTGCACTGGTTCCCACTCAGGCAGGGGGAGACTCTGCCTTGCTAAGCCCTTTGCCTCACCTCGCCCTTTCTCCCTGTGAGCAACACACTGGTGACAACACAGGACAAGAGGACAGAAGCCTCCCTGTGCCCCTGCTGGGGCTCACCTGCTGGGCCACCATGGTGTAGACGTCCTGGGGGACACTGCAGGGCATCAGATTGACGGAGATGGCCCCCAAGGGGTCCCGGCCGAGAGCTGCGTAGTGCTGCAGGCCATTGCAAGAGCCATCCTGTGCCATGGAGGAGAGCAGGGGAGAAACAAAATGTCAGCATGGATGGAACCCTGCTCAATCCCAACACACTGGGCTCAGAAGGCTGTTCCCACTCTGCCCAGTCTCTCCAGCCGATCTCCCAGCAGTGACCAGTACCACCACTTCCCGTCCTCGTGTCCAGGTCTTAATGTCGCTGCCTGTGAGGTTCCAGACCAGGAAACCTCACACCACTCTGCCCCCTCCACAGGCTCTCACAGAGCTCTGTGGAAGCACTGGGAGAACAGCAGAGTCTGTCTGGGATGCTCAAAGCAGCCTCCAGAGCTGGCTGCCAGAACAACCTCAGAGAGCCCAGGAGTGGGCTGAGGCCAAGCCGCAGCTCCCTCGGCTCCAGGCAGCCGTGCTCTGCCGCTGATGAAAACATCCCAGTGACAGGAACCAGCCCAGCCCAGCCTGTCCCAGTGCTGCCGTTACACAGATGCTCGCTGGCCCATCTGTCACAGCAGCTGCCCCGATAGCCCTCCTGGGATGAGGGTCAGCCTGGATGACAGGCAGGGCCTGAACTGCTTGGGAGGGTCCTGCTGTTCTCCAGAGCTGCCTTGGGGTGTCCCTGAGGACACCCCTAAGCCTTGCAGGCTGAGGGAGCCTGCAAGCCAGCAGGATGAACCCTCCTCTCTGCAGTGCAGCAAGTTGCAGAGCAGAGAAGTGACAGAGCTCAGGCAGAGGAGCTGACTGATCCTCTGAGCACTGATGACTCAGGTGGAGAGCCTGGGGTGGCCTCCAGATGAAGTCCTTGCTTGAATTTCATTACCAGCACCCTGCACACCCCACCCCGCTGCTCTCTTGCTGTCCTCAGAGTCTGTTTAGCCTGTCTCATGCACAACAGAGATCATCGATCCTCTCCTGTAGCAGAACACACCCGCCCATTCCACCCCACCTTCCCAATTCATCAGGGCCATCTGAGCTCCTAATGAGAGAACTGAGCAAACCCCTGTCCCCAGGAAAACAATCGCTGTCTGCCGGCAGTGCAGGGCTCTGTGGGTGCAGAGAGAGCGCTGGCAGGGCACAGGCTGCAGATCTGCCGGCAGAAAGGGCTGAGTGCTGGGAGCAGTTCCCTGGCTCCTCGCTCCAGCCAGGAAGAGCCTTCAGAGAGCTGGGTGGCACCAGTGACAGGACCAGCACTGAGCAGGGACAGGGCATGCAGTGACACCCACACACTGAATGTGGGGGACAGAGAGCAGCCCTCCCTCACGGGTCCAGATCTCCCACCCTGCAGAGCCACTCAGCTCCAGACTCTGGACAGGAGTGGAGCAAAGGGTCCCAACACCACCGTGAGCTCATAAAGCCCACGTAGAGCCCCCCATCCTCCCCCCAACCAGTTTTCCTTGGCCCCTACAGCCACCAGGCCTGTTGGGTTCCCACCTGGTGAACCGGGAAGTGGGAGAGGTAGGCTGCAGGATCCGGGGACCTCGAGGCTTTGGCAATTTCCATGCAACAGGCTAAGGCCTGCCAGGGCTCACTGGCGTTCATCCACCACCTCCTGCCCTGCGGAGAGGAAAGCATAGGCTGCAGGGTGCTCTCGGGGTACCCTGAAGCCAGGGAGCCCTTTGTTTCAAAAACCAATCTGGTTTCCATTTTGTTTGACTTTCTAGGAGCTCTGCTGCCTAAGAGGGGCGGACGAGTCTCCCCTGGAACTGAAGGGGACTCTGATCCCTTTTTCCGCAGCACATCTGGACAATCCCATCTGGATTCCAACACGGGGACACCTCCCCGCTGAGAAACTTTCAGCTAGGTCATCCCCACCTGCCTGGGCCAGCCACAGGCTGCTCCCCCACAGCTCAGGGACCCACCACCCCCATTCCCTGGGGGCGAGGGGAGCCCCTTGTACCGTGAGCGGGTGGTCAGCCGAGTCCAGGATCTCCTCCATGATTTCGTTGGCATAGTCCAGCCGCTCGTGCAGGGCGCCCTTCTTCAGCCCCGAGAGGTTCACCAGGTGGATCTTGAGCCAGTCAAGGCCCTTGGGGCCCAGCGGTCGCCCCTCGGCGAAGAGCAGGATGGACCTGGTGACATCGTTGCCCAGGTGGTTGAAGTAGGGTGGGCAGGGGTAGGTCCTGCCACGGAAGTCCATGTTGTGGGGGAACCAGAAGGTCCTGTCCCTGACATAGTTGGCGACGGACAGCTTGTAGAGGGTGCTCATGCGCAGGCTGTACATTTCAGCCGCCTTCTTCTTGCACAGCAGCAGCTCGTCCCTCTGCTCCTTGCTGAGGGAAGAGGAGCTGCCAGCAGTGGCTGAAGGCTGGGGTGCCTCTGACATGGGTGGTGGGATGTCCAGCTTCTCATTGCCTTTGTCGTTGAAGATGGAGATGATGATGTCCAGCACGGGCTGGTTGACCTTCCAAGCACAGTTGCCCACCTGGTTCAGGGCGTCCAGTATCGGGTGGAGGTTCACTGGGGGACACTGGTCCAGTAGCAGCTGGTGCTGGTTGACCCCCTCCACAAAACGCATCAGCTTGGTGTTGATGAGCAGGAAGGCGCCGAAGTGGGGAGAGGTCCAGGGCACCGGGGGGCACAGCATGGGGATGGCAGAGCAGCTGAAGGTCAGTGAGGTCTCTGCAGCGTCCATCAAAATCTGGGAGACGATGGGGTGGGGCTTTAGCAGCCCAATCTGGACAGGAGAATCGGGGAGGTGATGGTCAGCGTGTGGCCAGCCAGCCATGACATAACAACCATGATGTCCCCTAGGCAGAAGCAGAGGCTCCTCGGTGGGACAAGGCCCTTGCCAAGGCTCCAGTTCCAGCGCAGTGGTGCCCTGCACGGCCCAGAACTCTCAGGACAGGGCTCACCTTCAAGCTGCTGTGGAACGAGTAGATATGGTAGAGGACAGGGACGAGCTGGGGCTTCAGACGAGGGTTGAGGGTGTTCCTGGGCACCTTGAGGGCCTGCACCATGAGCTCCAGCAGGTACATGCCCAGGCGCACGAGCAGCACGAAGGGCCAGCTGCAGTCCCGCAAGTTCAGGGAAAGCCCAAATCCTGCTTCTGCCACCCGCTTCTCCCAGTACTCCCGTGGCAGGAACCCATCAAGCTGGGAGGTGGAAGGAGAAAATGTTGAGGGGGCTGGAGCCAAAGCAACAGCTGCTTCTGCTGCAGTCAGGATGGGCACAGCAAGGCCCCTGTTCTGGCCACGTTCCTGGGCTGCCAGTCCATCTCCCTGACCCTGCTCCCAGGCTGTGGGTCTGCCTTGGCCCCTTTCTCTCTTCCTGTCCTGCCCTGCAGAGCACAGGGACCCCCCTCAAGCCCCAGTGATCTGCTCCACACGGTGATGGGTTCCAAAGGAGCAGTTATGATAGTTTAATAGGCAGATAGGATGAGGAGAAATGACTTTATGCCAGGAGAGGGGAGAGTCAGGGTAAATATTAGGAGGAAACCCCTTCCTGGGAGGGAGCTGAGGCCCTGGAACAGGCTGCCCAGGGAAACTGTGGCTACTCCACCCCTGGCAGTGTCCAAGGCCAGGTTGGATGGGGCTGGGGGCACCCTGGGCTGGTAAGAGGTGTTGCTGCCTGTGGCAGAGGGTTGGGGCTGGGGGAGCTCTGAGCTCCAACCCATCCCAGCCCATGATTCTGGGATTCTTCTGGGATTTAAAACCTCCCAGCTCAAAAACTGCTGCTTTGCCAGACCCGACTGTCCTGTTACCACGGGGCAGGGGGCTGCTGAGCACTGCACAGGGCCGCGCTGGTTCTGATGGCCTCCGTAGCCGCCTGACCCACTGTGCTTGTGAGGAGGTGGACAAACTGCATTGCCCTGTCCCCGTTCTGTGAGCCCTCTCCTGGGGGCACCCACCTTGCTGTCCTTTGCCAGGAGGTCGATATAGTCCCTGTAGACCACCTGCACCTTCTCCAGATGGCGGCTCTGCAGCTTCCTCTGGGTGATGTACCTGTTGTAGACCTTGGAGCCCAGGTCACTGGCCAGGGCAATCAGCGACAAGCCTTGCGGAGAGAGGTCGTTGAGGATCTGAGAAAGAGGATGGCAAAGAAGAAGGAAGGAACAGAAGGAGAGAAACAAAGTGGGAGTTAAAAGCCCTGTGCAGGGAGCAGGGGACGATGCAGATTCCCATGATGCTGAGCAGAAGACCACAGATGAAGGAGGAAACATGGCCAAGGCAGAGCAGGGGCCTCTCTGGCTACTCAGCACGGGGAGCAGAGTGATCCTGCAGCCATTAACCTTCGGGTAGGGCCCTACCTGCAGCATGATGCTCACGTACTCTTCCTCCGGCAGCAGGCACAGGTATGGGTGGAGAAAGTTGTGTTTTGACCCCATGCGCTTGGACTTCCGCAGGGCCTGGAGGATGGAGTCGTGCCACTGCGCGCGCAGCGTGGCCAGCAGTTTGCGCTGCACAGAAGAGGAGGCAAGTCAAGAGCGCTGAGTGTCACAAGGAGCTGCCTCAGCCATCCAGCTCTGCTCCTCCCACAGGTCCCAATGGCTGGGCTGCCCCGCTTCTCCCCCAGTTTACCGCTTCGATGGCTTGTGGGGTCACAGGCTTGGTGGACTCCACTGACTTGATGGTTACGGTGTTCTCCAGCTCCATCTCCAGCTGCTGCTGGAAGCACTCTTGCAGCTCCTGCGCAGAGAAATCCAGCTTGGGGTACGACACCGCCTTCTCCTGCAACCAGAGCGAGACAGTGAGTGCCAAAGGCCAGAGGAGGAGATGCCTGCATAGTCTCCCAGCCTTGCTGCAAGAGAAGGTGGCATGAGGCCCTGCCGAAGGCAACTGCCCTGGTTTAGGTTCTGTCTCCCCAAGACAGCACCTTGTGAGACCTCTGGGTCCAAGGTCTGAGGCCTCCAGATGGCAAACGCCAGAGAGTTTGAGCCTCTCCAGAGGCTGCTGTGTCCCCTTGTCATGGTCACACATCCCCCTCACCAGGCACCACCTCCCCAGTGTCTGAGGGTCATCTCCAGTCCTTGGCTTTTCTGTTCCTCAGGGCAGGGCTATTCACCTCAGGATTTGGGCTACTGAGTGGAGACTGGGCTACCAGAGATCTTCCCCTGTTACAGTCATGGGCTGGACTCAAGCACCCCTGGAAGCTCCATCTGGCCCCTCCAACCCCTCCCTGGGCTGTGCTGTCACCTACCCTGGAGTAGAAGTCTCGGAGCAGAGAAGACTTGCAGGTCTGGGGTTCAGGTGGAGGGGGTAGCTGGTAGTCGGGGTGGACAATCCTGATGGCGCTCAGCACCTTCTCCTTCTCATCTTCCTCAAACAGGCACTTCTGGAAGAGCTCGTCCACGTGGAAGCCATCCATTTCCAGCTGTTGTACACATCTGGAGAGGGGCAGGAGAGCCAGGCTCAACCCTTCTCAGGCAGGGAACACACAAGGCAGCAGCAATGAGGCAGGGAGCAGGTTTTAAAGAGAAGACAAAGCAGAGAGGAGGGGACAAATAGGGGTGATCCCTTGTGGGGACCTCCAAGAGCCTCGATGGCATCAGGCTTTTCCTTGCTCATTCCTGCCCTTCACACCATCACTGTCCCACAGGAGGCACCACTGGGCAGAGTCCTCCCTCTTCCAAACCTCTGGCAGCCAGAAACCACTCTCCCAACACAGGGCCTAGGGACTGGCACCCACCATGAAACAGCTCTGAGAGCAGTGCAGGAGGGTGAGACATAAGGCCAGATAGCTCTGAGAGAGCTGGAGGGGCCTTCCCACATCCCCAGCAGCTGCCCTCCCTGCCTCCCTTCATGCCAGGGCAGCTGCAGGGGAAGGTGTGACTGGCTGGAAGTCCCAGGCATCTGCCCTGGGGTGACCCCTCCTTCTCCTGCTCCTCAAAGCGAGAGCAGGGCAAAACCCCGCAGACACTCCAGTCCCCTGAAAGGGTGGTGGCTGCCAGGCACTGTCCTGCAGGAACACAGGAGCTCTCAGGACTGCTGGAGTTGCTGGGGAGGGAGTTGTTACCAGACTCAGAGCACAGACCCCGTCTCAGCAAGGTCAGCAGCCTCAGGTTACAGTGATCGATCCCCCAGCACAGCTCAGCGAGAGGCTGTCACCTTCATTCAGGGGCAGCAAGTGCTCTGCTGCCCCAAACGATGCAGGCTCCTTCACTCCCAAACAACCCTGCTCTGCCCTCCAGCCCAAGGCAGCAGAGGGGAAGCCCTGGAGCAGTCACAGCTGGGGTTCGTGGGTCAGGCCTAGGGCCAGGGCCTGGGAGCCCAGGGGATGAAGTGAAAGCAGCTCAGGTGGCTGCAGGAGGAACAGTCTGAGCAGCTGCAGCACTCAAGAGGAAGGGCAGCTCCTGTCCCTGCAGCCCACATTGCTGCCACAGACCAGAATCATCCCCTACATCCCAACATCTCCCCAGCCCCACACAAGCTGCTGGATCCCAGGCTCTGCTGGGATCAGGGCACAGCAGAGGCCAGAGCTCCCCACCTGCCAACTGGTGACAATGGGGGAGGACAGGCAGAGCCTGTGACAGCGGCCCCAGGCTGGCCACTTTAGGAAAGCATTGACTGTCCAGGGCGGCCACACTCCAGGAATCCTGTGCCTGGAGTATCTCAGCAGGCTGGGAGACAGCAGCAACTTCGGTGAGGAGCAGCTCCACACCTCTGTCCCAGAAACCACCCCACAGCAGCCCAGTTCAAACAGGTAACTGCCACCTTCTGCCCTCAAAGAGACCCTGTGGTCTGGGAGCAGAGCAAGAAACAACCCCCACCTCACCCCACCGCTGTGTCCAGCCAGGAGAGGAAGGGAGAGCTGGTGCCTCTCCCAGCAGCAGCTGCAGGGAAACGGCGGTGCTGTGGAAATGGAAGGAGCAGTTGCCGCTACCAGGCAGCAGTGGAGGCGCCAGCAGATGAAAGCTGCCCAGGATGGGGGCAGAACCTGCCCCAAGGGGCTGCCACCAGCCCAAGTTGCTGCTCCTGGAGCCCTGGCCAGCAGGGAGGTTGTTCTCTCCTCCCACATCTCTGTTCCCTGCACAACCTCCAACTCCCCAGCAGTTGAGGGTGGCAGGAGGGGCTCCCTGTGGGGGCTCTGCCCGCCCTGAACCTGCCACAAGAGCTGGGCCAGAGCCTCAGGACCTGCATGCAGCAGGGACCCCTCCCCACAGCAAGCTCCCAGTGCTCCCAGCACATTGCAGTGTTACCTCCAGATGTCCCGGGTAGGTGCCTGCATTCGGCCCATGCACTCCAGCACTGCTGCGTACGAGTCCAGGCTGGGCTGGAGGCCGACAGACGCCAGCATGGAGAAGAGCCGGTAGACGCCCTGCAATTTGCCCTGCAAGGGGTGAAGGGGTTGTGGACACCAACATCAGCAGCCCCAAACCGCAGCCTCACATCCCTCAGCTCCTGTTCAGAGCCACCCAGCACCTCACCTGCCTTATCCCCTTCTTCTCAAAGCCACCTCCCAAGGGTCACTACTTTGATTTGGTGGCCCCTGTCAGCTCCAGCCCTCTGGGCAGAGGCCAAACCCTCCTCAAACCCTGCTGGAGACAGCAGTGACCGCTGCTCCCACAGTGCTGAGGCTCTTCCCTCCTGAGCACCCCCATCCCCTTGCCCACCTTCCGTGCCCAGCTGCGCATCACCGTGTTGTAGGCATTGACATCCAGGATCTTCCTCTTGGCCGGGAATCTGTGGTAGAGGAGAAGGAGCCTCTCAGCCTCCTTCGGCTGTTGCAGGAAGAGGTAGCACTCGAGGCTGGACTGGATGATCTGCTGCAGGACCTTAAACTGGGGTCCGTCCTTGTTCATCACTTTCGGCAGCTTGTTAACCTTAATGCTCCTCCGTGCCGCTGCCGCCCTGGCATGGGCATAGGCACGGCGGGACACCTTGGGGCCCTGCTTCCAGCCAGCCACCTCTTGAGCCTTTGGGGTTTTTGGGGCCTTTGCGGTCGCTGTGGGCACTGGGGCCACCGAGGGCTCCTGTATCGATGCGGTTGCCAGTGATGCTGGGGTCTCTGATGCTGCTGTGGTGACTGGTGGTGTGGGGATCTCCTGTGTTGCTGCTGTCTTCCGCGCCTTTGGGGTTTTCGGGGCCTTTGGGGTTTTCCGGGCCTTTGAGGTCATCGAGGGCTCCTGTATCGATGCGGTCACCAGTGATGCTGGGGTCTCTGACGTTGCTATGGTGACCTGTGTTGTCAGGATCTCCTGTGTCGCTGTTGTCTTCTGCGCCTTTGGGGTTTTTGGGGCCTTTGGGGTTTTGGGGGCCTTTGGGGTTTTCCGGGCCTTTGGGGTCAAGGGCTCCTGTATTGATGTGGTCACCAGTGATGCTGGGGTCTCCGATGTTGCTGTGGTGATCGGTGTTGTTGGGATCTCCTGTGTCGCTGACGTCTTCTGTGCCTTTGGGGTTGCTGTGGACACTGGGGTCATCAAGGGTTCCTGTATCGATGTGGTCACCAGTGATGCTGGGGTCTCCAACGTTGCTGTGGTGACCGGTGTTGTTGGGATCTCCCGTGTCACTGCTGTCTTCTGTGCCTTTGGGGTTTTCGGGGTCTTCTGGGCTTTTGTTTTGGTCTTGGTTGTTGCTTTAGACTTGGACTTGGCCTTCAGTTTGGCCTTGGCCTGGCCCTGCGGAGCCACCCGGGAGGCAGTGATGGACAGTTTCTCCTCCATCTGCAGCTTCTCGACCCAGCTGCTAGACTGGGCCAGGCCCTCCCCGTTTGCCTCAGGAGCCAGATTCTCCCCTGTGGGGGTGGGAGCCTCTGCTTTCTGCAGCAGCTCCTGGTACCTGTCACTCCTCAGTGACACCAACTCCATTTTGTTGGCCATCACCTCCGGGACACTGCTAGCCTGGAGCTGCTTCACCCGGGCTTTCAGCACTGTGGGGCAAGAGGCAGTAGAAGGGGTCAGGGCAGAGCAGAAGGTTGGGTCCCACCCCAGGACCTGGAAGGCCCAGGAACCCACTCAAGGCAAAAGAGTCCATGCAAGGACTTCTCGCCTCCTCAGAGCAGCTGTCTGACCACTGTCCCTCTGGATCCACCTA
The DNA here is from genome assembly GCA_028565055.1 of Phoeniculus purpureus. NCBI lineage: Eukaryota > Metazoa > Chordata > Aves > Bucerotiformes > Phoeniculidae > Phoeniculus > Phoeniculus purpureus. The sequence goes on from JAOXOE010000866.1 coordinate 1,851,512, forward strand.
TCTGCTGCAGCTCCTCCTGGCTTCCTGGGAACCTCTCAGGTCCATGCTCACAGCCGGCTGACCAGCTGCTGGGCTCTGCACCTAGGCAGAGAGCCCACAGCCCTGCCCAGGCTACAAGTGCTTCAAGTTCTAAACACCTTCCTTAGTGCTCTGCAGAACAGGAGGGCTCTCAGATACCCCTCCCCACCCCAGGCCCTGAATGAGGGAAGCCCCTGCAGCTCTCCCCACTGCCCCTGAAGCTCTCCCTGCTGTCCCTGCTCACTTTCCAGCAGCTCTGTCCTCTCGCAGACACCATTCCTGGCTGCCTTCTCCTTGGTGCTGGCAGAGAAGTAGCTCCTGAGAACACTCCACGGGATTCCTGCTGGGGAGAAGCACAAAGACAGGGAAGTCAGAAGAGGCTTCACCCATTACACTGCCCCACAGCCCTGCCCCACGCCAGGGGCGGACACAGAGGGCTTCTCTGTGCAGCTCCCAGTGAGCGCAGGGGCAGGGGTGTTCAGTGTGGGGGCTTCACCCCCAGCTCTGATCTGTGGGGCAGAGCAGAGTTTTGGGGATGTCCCAAACCCAGCGCCGCTACAGAGGGGGACAGGACGACAGAGGCCTAATGCAAACAGACCCCATCCCAGCAGCACCCCAGAGCCCCTCCAAAGAACCACGAGGGCCCGGAACACCCACAGCCCCGTCTCCACCCCCGGGGAGCTGGATCTCTACACACAAAGACCACCTCCAGCTCCTTCCCAGTGGAGGGTTGGGACCACCAGGGTCCCCCCGGTGCTGGGGGTTTTCGGGGCCGCCCTCCACCCCGATCCGCCCCAGCCCGGAGCCGGGCCCCACAGCCCCACCGCTGCCGCAGGACCGGGGTCAGGCCGCCCCGCTGGAGTGGGAACAGGCCTCTCGCCCCCCTCCCCATCCTCAGTCTCTCACCGCGGCCCCGGAGCAGCCTCGGCGCC
>JAOXOE010000866.1:1852561-1872996 GCA_028565055.1 Phoeniculus purpureus
GGCTGCCGGTGCGGGCCCGGGCCTAGGCTGTGCGCGGCGCGGCCCGGTGCGGGAAGGATGGGGCAGCCGCGGCGGCCGGCGAGCGGCAGCGGCCCGGCGGCGCCATGACCGGCGAGAAGAAGAAGAAGAAGCGGCTCAACCGCAGCGTCCTGCTGGCCAAGAAGATCGTGATCCGCGACGGGGCCGGCGTGAGCGGGGAGGGGGGGCACCGCGGGGTGCGGAGCCGGTGGAGCTGGGCCCGGCGGGAGGGGCGAGGCCGCACCGGTAGCGGCGATGGGACAGGGCGGTGGTTGCGGCCCCCCGGGCCCTGCCCCCGCCCTCCTCCGCCGCCGTGCAGGCATCGCCCGTTCGCTACCGGCTCCGTGCGGGCGGTTCATCTCCTCGAGCGGGGTGCGGGGCTGGGCCCACCGGAGCTTCACATGGCCGCGGGGTCCCCGAGCGCCGGTGGTTCCGGGGGATCGCAGGAGGCTGCGGTGGCTGCTCCCTTGTTGCTGCACGTTGGGGTTTGGCCTCCAGACGGTTCGGTCCGAGGAGATCAGCTCCCGGCACTGGGGAGGCCCCACCTCCAGTACTGAGGTCAGGTCTGGGCACTTCCATGCAAGAAGGACATTGAGGGGCTGCAGCGGGGCCAGAGAAGGGCAACGGAGCTGGGGAAGGGTCTGGAGAACAAACCTTGTGAGGAGCAGCTGTGGGAGGTTAGTCTGGAGGGTGTTGGTGGTCATCACAGAATATTGATGTGGTTAGGGTGGAGCTCCCTGTGTGAGCCTGGGCCACAAGTGCAACCCTCCTTGTTCAGGGGTTCTAACACAGTGAAAGATGCTCCATCCACGGAAGGAGCAATGTGAACCTGTGCCAGGTTGGCTCTGGAGCCCCTCAATGAGGAGATACTGGCTCTTGAGTTCGTTGATGTTGCAGCAGAAATGTTTAACTGCTTGAGATGATGAAGGGGGATGACGGAGCCAAGGATCAAGTTGTAACTCCTAGTTACCAGCTCTGTGCTGCCTTGGCCTCCTCCGCTGCAAACCAGGGTCTCGTTTGTTGGCCATAAAACTGCCTTTGATTAGTGACAGGGTCTCCACTGGTCAGGAGCTGCTGCTGATGCCGCTGGCTGTATTTTTAAGCAGCTTTCCACTGCAAGGAGGTCTCTTGCTGCCTTCTCCTGTATTTCAAAGAATTTGTAGTGTTTTCTCTCAGAACCTGAGAGGCTGGCACCGGTTGGCTCTTTGCCTGCTCTGAGTCTTGAATTCCTGTTGCTGAGATCTCTCAATGAAAGCTGGAGGCTGGATACTGCGACAGACCCAGTCCATAGGGCGGTCTGTATCTCGTGGTATAGACGTGTTGGTGAGAAGTGAGGAAACAAGCACAAAGGCCCATTCTTCGCCTGTGGGTTTGAGGTTTCCCCTTCCAAATTCCAGTATCCCTTCACATGTGAGACTGTGCAGCTGATGGGAGGTTTTTTGCCTCCTGGATACTCTGAATTACTGGGATCACAGAACAGTGCATTGAGGCTTGATTCTTCTGTGAGTTCTGAGCACATGGTTTGCTATCATGAGAGATGGGCTCCAGTGGACCAGCCTGGTGCTGCTGTGTGCTGGACCTGTGTGGTTCCCCAACAAACCCATGTCCCTTCCTCCCATTCCTTGTTTTCCCTGCGAGCTCATGGCTGCACAGGAGAGGAGCAGAATTGGCAGCAGGGACTTGGAGAAGTGGTGGAGCAAATGCTGCCCTGAAAGGGCTGTGAAGAATCTGTCTGGCAGGAAAGATCAGAAGGCCTTGAGGTGTGGGGTTTGCAACAGATGGTCCAGGATCAGGGCCTTTCCTGCTGCTGAGGAGCAAAATCCCCATCCTAACCCCCTGGTGTCTCCTCCAGAAGTTGCAGTGCTGCTGTCAGAAGGGGCAGAGGATAGAGATGCCGCATGTCCAGGTCCTGAAGGGGATGATTGGCAGAAGGATGTTCAGTCATGTTTAGAGGGAGCACAATGGAACCATAGAATGTGTTGGGCTGGAAGTAACCCCAAAGGCCATCCAGTCCAACCCCCCTGCACCCAGCAGGGCCAGCACTCCCCAGCCCAGGTTGCCTAGAGCCCCATCCAGCCTGACCTTGGATGGCTCCAGGGATGGGACCTTCACCCCCTCTCTGGGCAGCCTGTTCAAGGGATCCCCCACCCTCAGACTCCAGGACTTTTTGTCCTGTCCAGCCACTGTCTGCCCTTTTCTGTCTTCAAACTAGGACCCCTCGTCCTATCATTCCCTGTCCTTGGGAACCGTTTTCCCCGGCCTTCTGACAGTTCTTGGAGAAAATAACTGAAAACAGTGAGTTGTAGAAGAGGCTGTGTTGGCAGAGCTGACTGGGGAGATGGTTTAGGCAGAGATCCCTTGCTGTGAGGGAGCTGAGCCCTGGAAACGGGTTGCCCAGGGAGGCTGTGGCTGGTCCGTCCCTAGCTGTGTCCAAGGCAAGGCTGGATGGAACTGTGGGCACCCTGGTCTGGTGAGTGGTGTCACTGCCCCTGGCAGGGGGCTCGGGGAGTCCTGAGCTCCCTTCCAAGCCAGCCTAGTCCATGATTCTGTGCTGCCCTGAGCTCAGCAGCACTGAATCCCCATGGAACTGCTGAGCTCAGCGGGGACATCCCAGGATCTAGGCACCTGCCACACTCCTGTCTCCGGTTGGGATTGGTGTGGTTGTCACACTTGGCCTCTGTGTTGCAGCGACAGGGGATTGGGGAGCCCAGCGTGTACCATGCCGTGGTGGTGATTTTCCTGGAGTTCTTTGCCTGGGGGCTGCTGACCACCCCGATGCTGACGGTGAGTCCCTGCTGGGAGTAACGCTGGCTCTGTGCACCAGAGCTGAACTGGGGCTGCTGAAGGCAGAGGAGTCAGTGTGGGCCAGCGGAGGGGGGCAGGGTGGTGCCTGAGCAACCTGGAGTTGCAGTCAGTTCTTTAATGTAGTCAGGCAGTTGTTTCCTTAGTGACTGTGGCTCAGGGCGAAGCGCAGGGTGGAATTTTGAAGGCTTTTGGAGGATTTCAAAAAAGGAAGCAAGAGCAAAAGACCTGCCTTGTAACCTTTCCTTTACTTCCCCTTCCCTTTTCCTCTCCTTTACTGGTTTCTTCCCCTGGACAGTGAAAAACAAACCCCAAAAATGCAGTTTAATGAGAGAAAGTTGAGCAAAGCTCTGACTTTTGATCCACATGCCCCTTCCCCCTGCACTGACTGTCCTGTTCAGAGACAGGAGAGCTGCCACCACCACTGTTAAAGGAAAGATCTGTGATCACGAGAAGTGGAACCAGAGGGAGGTCAGATGGGGCAGGATGGAGAAAAGCATTTTCTAGCAGCCTTTAACCTGGCCTGAGCCTGCTGGGATAATTCCTGGAGATGGGAAATGTTAAAGAAAGAGGCTGCCAGTGTTGGAGAGGGGAGGTGGAGCTCCTCACGTAGATCCAGCACTGGATTGTCCGTAGGGTCTTTCTTATTTTCCCTGTTTTGCTGCTCCAGGCTGTGAGGAAGTTCTGAGAGCTTTGCCCTTGTTGCCAGCTCTGGGCTCTGTTCTGTTTCCCCAGGTTTTACACCAGACTTTCCCTCAGCACACCTTCCTGATGAACGGCCTGATTCACGGCGTCAAGGTAAGGAATCGTCCTTCCAGCCGGGCCCCGGGGACCAGCGAGCTGCTGCAGTCCGGGGCGCTCACCGATGCCAGCCAGGATTGGATGGGGAGTTGTTTGTATTTGGGTTCAGGCTGCTGCTGGCAAATCTAGTGAGAAACATGCTGGGGCACAGTGAGTTCAGACCAGGCCAGTGTTCCCAGAGCAGAAATTGAGTCACTCCAGTGAACAAGCCCCACAGTCTGACTGGGGATGTGGCAGAGCAGGTTGTTCAGCTCAAAGAGAAGACTTTCCAGAGGGCTGCAGCAGATGTTGGCGGGGTGGAGCTGTGCCAGTGTCTCCAGAGGTCCTGGCAGGGCAGAGCATGGCTGCAGCAAATGGGATGAACTGGGGTGTTTACAGCACCTGGCTGGTCAAAGGGTGTCCCCCAAAAACAAGCTGTTGAACAGGGACAGGCAGTCTCCTCATGTTTTCATCTGTTGAAAGCTCTTGCTGTCGACAGTCAGACCCTGACTGAGGGGTTTCTCTCTGCTGTCCTGTCTGTCCTCTCTCAGGGTCTGCTCTCTTTTCTAAGTGCCCCACTGATTGGTGCTCTCTCTGATGTCTGGGGCAGGAAATCCTTCCTCCTCCTCACCGTCTTCTTCACTTGTGCACCAATTCCCCTTATGAAGATCAGTCCATGGTGAGTCGGCTCCTGGTGTAACCGAGGGGCTCTGAGGAGAGGGGAGAGTACAAGGCTGGACCAGGGGGCATTTGTGGGTCTTCTATTCAAGGAAGAGACCACCCAGGGGAGAAGGTTGTGCAGCTCAAGACTGACTGGGTTGGTTCTACTGGAAGGTTCAATACCAGGAAGGAAAAGTCCATCTTTCCTCTCCTAGAGCCTGTTCTCCTGGCAGGTTCCTCATCACCTTCAGGGTGTTGATGTTTCCTTCCTGTGTGGGGAAAATGAAGTGACAGAACTCCACGGGCAGTGGCCCCAAGCTCTGTGTTCCCTACGGAAGGTGGATGGACTGAAGGCAGAATAAGGGAGAGGTGGTGATTCAGCAGCTGGGTGGCTGCTCTCTGACTCTGCTCTGGCAATGCCCGTTCCAGGTGGTACTTTGCTGTCATTTCCATGTCCGGAGTCTTTGCTGTCACCTTCTCTGTGATTTTTGCCTACGTTGCCGATATCACGCAGGAGCATGAGCGCAGCACAGCCTACGGCCTGGTAAGGAGCTGAGTGACAGCCCTGCCTCTTGAACGGAGTGTTGGAGGCTTTGCAGATTGGTTTGCAAGTAGCAGAGGGGAGGTTTATTCATAGAATCCCAGACTGGGTTGGGTTGGGAGGGAGCTCAGAGCTCCCTCAGCTCCAACCCCCTGCCAGGGGCAGCAACACCTCTCACCAGACCAGGGTGCCCCCAGCCCCATCTAACCTGCCCTTGGGCACTGCCAAAGATGGAGCAGCCACAAAGTCCCTGGGCAACCTGTTCCAGGGCCTCAGCCCCCTCACAGTGGGAGGGTTCTGCCTCAGATCCCGTCTCGATCTCCCTTCTTTGAATTTGAACCCAGCCCCCTTGTCCTATGACTGGTACTGGTGTTCCCAAGGACAGTACCAGTGGATGCTGGTGCTTCACTAGTGCCTCACTAGTGATGCAGAGTCTCCCTGGCCCGTGGATCACTGGCATCAAAGGCAGCAGAACTGAAACCACCAGGCAACTAAGGAGGAGAAAACAGGGTCCAGAACAAGACGCTCTGTCGGCATTTTCTGCTCCCAGGTGTCAGCTACATTTGCGGCCAGTCTGGTCACGAGCCCAGCGATCGGGGCGTACCTTTCCCAAGCCTACGGTGACACACTGGTGGTGGTGCTGGCTTCGGGTGTTGCTTTGCTGGACATTGGTTTCATCCTGCTGGCTGTGCCAGAGTCTCTGCCGGAGGAGATGCGCCCGGTCTCATGGGGGGCTCCGATCTCCTGGGAACAAGCAGACCCCTTCGCTGTGAGTGATCTTACTGTTGCTTTTCCACACCCTGGGAACACTCCCGTTTGCTGATGGAGCTGTTAATAGAAATCGATGAACCAGAAAGTCAGAGGTCCCTGTTGTGGGGTTAAGCCGATGCTCCCGTGTGTTGTGGCAGCGTTGCATCTTCTTCCAAAACGCTGCTCTGGTTTCATTCAAGCATCTCCTTCTAGAGGGATGGTGCCTGGGGGGGTGCTGCTGTCTCTTTCCCTGGGTGATGACCTGAAATCCACTTGTTTTCATTATTTCTCATTCCTAACCCCCCTCCCTCCAGTCCCTGCGGAAGGTGGGTCAGGATTCCACAGTGCTGCTCATCTGCATCACCGTCTTTCTCTCCTACCTTCCCGAAGCTGGACAGTACTCCAGCTTCTTCCTGTATCTGCGACAGGTCAGTCCGTGGCTCGGGAAACCCCAGCCGACAGACATTATCTGTCTCACTCCTGTGGCAGCTGGGAGGTGGTGGAAAGTGCTGCTGCGGAGTGTTCAGTTGCCTGAGAAGTGCCATCAGTGGTGACACTGGTGTCTCACACGGTGCAAATCTGTTGCCTGAAAAGTCTCTCTCTGGTTTTTTCCCAGGTTATTGGTTTTTCCTCAGAGACTGTAGCAGCTTTTATCGGGGTGGTTGGGATTCTCTCTATCCTGGCGCAGGTGAGCAGCGGGTTCTCTCTTGGTTTTGGAGTCCAGAACTTCAGATGAAGTGGGTTGGTGGGCTGTGGGAATCCCTGTGGCCACACAGACAGCACCAGGCTACCTGTGGTTCCTTTTTCTTACCTTTCAAATGCAGCTGTTTGTTGAGTAGCGATCTGGTGAATGCGGGGTGAGCTGCTGCTCGGGGCTCTGTTTGCCAGGGACAGGGACGGGCTGGTTCCTAATGAAGTTACGAGAGTGGAGGCAGCCAGTCTGACAGCAGCACAAGTCCCTCTGATTCCCATCCCCTTCCGATGCTGTCACCCTGCTTTGCCTTTACTTTGAAAGCCCCTGTTGGTTGTTTTTTTTCAGACAGTGGTGTTGGGAATCCTCATGCGTTCAATAGGAAATAAAAACACGATCCTCTTGGGCCTGGGCTTCCAGATCCTGCAGCTTGCCTGGTACGGCTTCGGGTCGCAGCCCTGGTAAGGTTTATCTCCAGCATCAGCAGATTCCTCCCTCCACAGTGGCTCAGCAGCAGCTCCATCCCCTGACCAACGGGGATGCTGCCCTGTTGTGTCCCAAGCGCTGCGTCTTCTCTCCCAGGATGATGTGGGCAGCAGGAGCTGTGGCTGCCATGTCCAGCATCACCTTCCCAGCCATCAGTGCCATGGTGTCCAGGAACGCAGACCCGGACCAGCAGGGTGAGTGGTGCTGGGGGTGAGTCTGTCCCAGTAGCAGTTCCTGTGCTCAGTGCTGGTGGCGGAGGGGTGGGCAGGAGTGTTGGTGCCAGCTGTGGGGTGTCACTTGATTCTCGATAGTGTGGGCACTCTTGTTTTTGAGCACAGCTGATGCTTTGAGTTGAGTAGTTCAGCGTCACCCGTCTGAGGTCAGGGGGAGATTTCCAGCTGTCCATGGTTGGATCCCAAGTGCTCAGACTTGGCTGCCTTAAACTCCAGCTCAGCTGGATGTTGCTGCAGGATCTGCTGGTGGTTGTTTTCTTCTCCCCAGCAGAAGCCCAGCAGTACTGATTCCTGCAAAACCTGGTCGTGGGCTGACTGCTTCATCTGCAGAGCTGAGAGTGTGTGACATTGGCTGACAAGGGGGAAATAGCCTGGAATAAGTCTCTTCAGAAGGTTGGAGCTGTCTCTTCCTTCCCTGGCTCTGTCTCTAGGTGTGGTGCAGGGGATGATCACTGGAATTCGGGGTCTGTGCAATGGTCTGGGGCCAGCGCTCTATGGCTTTGTCTTCTATCTCTTCCATGTGGAGCTGAATGAGATGGCTGAGGTGGAAACGTTGGGTAAAGCCTCCAAACCCAACATGGCCAACCCTACAGACGAGGTAATCCGTTCAGCGCTGTCAGTCCATGTGCTGGGCTGCTCCTGTCCTGCACTGGAGCACTGACTGTTCCCTTCTTTCTCCCTACAGAGCAGCATTATCCCAGGGCCTCCGTTCCTGTTCGGGGCCTGCTCTGTCCTGCTGTCGCTCCTGGTGGCCTTGTTCATTCCCGAACACAACCTCGTGCTGAGGTCAGGCAGTCACAAGAAGCACAGTAACGGGGCGCAGGCCCATGCCCACAGCCCACAGGCAGGAGGGTCGGAGGGCAAGGAGCCCCTGCTGGAGGACAGCAGCGTGTGAGGCTGTGAGAGGAGAACTTGCCTTGTGTCTTGACTCCAGAGCGATGACGGACTTGGCCAGTGGGTGTTCGGGGAGAGGGTGGGGGGAGAGAATAGAGGCAATGCACTGCACCACCAACAGCCAGTGAGAAGGGATGGGGGTTCCCTTCAAGCCAAACTCACCCCGCTGGTGCAGGAAGGGGAATCCTGTCATCTGGTGCTGCTGCTGCAAGGGCAGCCACCGTACTGCTCCATGGGAAGGGATCTAGTTCGTTAACACAGCCCCCGCCCCACCCCGGTCCGTCAGTGCTGACCTGGTGTGACCTGCTGAATCCTCATGGCACCAGCGAGAAATTCAGGAGCTGGTGCTGTCTCTTCTCCTAGGAACTCACCTCGGGTGGCCACATTCAAACGAGGTGTCTGTCGTGTGCCCATCCCTTACCTCACGGGACCCTTGCCTGGGGAGCTCAGCCCAGGCAGTGGTGCCCGGGGCAGTGGCCAAAGGCCAGTGTGTGCAGACAGGCAGTGCTGGCACCTGGCAGCAGATCCCAGCTGCTTGTGGAACGAGGAATCTGCCCATTCTGGCCCAACTGAAACTTAGACCAAAAAACCCCCAACATAATCTGCTGACCTGATGTCCTGGAGATCAGAAAGAGTGAGAAGCTGTAGTTGATCTGAGGGGAGGGAACTCCGCAAGTCGGGAGTGACGGGCATTCAAACCGTTCCCATGTCTGCAGTTTCTCCTGCCATTGGTCCATCCCCACCTCTGAAGCAGCAGGGTTGTCCAGAAATCTCCGTTTCTGGGAGCATCAGGGCTGGAGAAGCAGCCGAACTCCGCGCAGCACTTTGGTGGAGCATGATTTCCTGAGAGAAAGGTCCAGTGCAGAGCTGTTGATCCTGAGCATCTTCTCTAAAGCCTGTTGGCTTGTTCTGTCTGGCTATTAAACCTGATCACAGCTGCAGCTCAGGGGGCGGTTCTTTCTCTCAGCCCAGAAGTTGCTGCCAGTGCTGATAGCGGGTGGTTGGAGCTCCCAGGTTTGGATTCCGTTAGTGTTTTCTGAGCCTGCTGGGATGGCTTTTGTTCAGTTGAAAGATGGAGTTGTGACCTCTGCTGTGAGTTCAGCTCTGTTTAGAGAAGAGCAGCCGGTACTTGAACCTGAGTGCTGTGAAGAGAAAGACACTGGGAGCCCTCAGCTGGGTAAAGAGAGGCGGAGATACAGCAGGGGGCAGGAAGCAGTTGGTGTCCTTTGTGTCAGATCTGGAGTTACTGGCATCGAGCAGTCACTGGGGAAGTAACAGAGCGGGGAACTCCCAGAGAAACTTAAGGGAACTGAGGATACAGTGACCAGAAGGAGTCCAGCCTTGGAGCAGGGTGTGTGCCACAGCTCTCTGGCCGGGATCCCTCCTCAGTGGGTTTGGGACAAGGGAGAAGGGTCAAAAAGAAGGAGCACTGGCACTGAATGTCCTCAGTCTTTGCAAACAGGTTGTTGTGCACCAAAGTGACTGCTGAGCTTTATGGACAACACCAGCCAGATGACCTTGGCAGCTCAGTCCTGGCCTAAGAGCAGCAGGGACAGGGCAGAGCCCTGGCATTGCTGCTTCAGGAGCATGAGGGACATGAACTCCAGGTAATCCAGTGTCTGACCCCTCTGTGGGGCTGGTGAGCATTGGCTCTGGAAAGATCCAGTTGGTGTAGGTCCCATGCCTATCTGTAGGGCATCACCAGGCTGGAACCATGGGCTGGTACCATCTCTGTACTGATTCTTGGGACCAGTTAGTTGTTTGAGATGAAAATAGTTCACAATGGAGAGAATTCAGTGTGGTTTGTGTTGATGCAGCCTGATACCCAGAACCCACGGGCAGACCTGTGAGAGCCGACAGCTGTTGCTGTGGGTCTAACTGCAGGGCTGGATGCTGGAGCCAGTAGAAGGTCTTGATGCCCTGAGGTGACTCCAGTTCTCTCCAAGCTCATCCCAGTGATGCTCCAGAGTCCCCGACCTTGTTGGGATGGTTTGTCCTGTGCCACCTTTTCTGGAGGAAAGCCAGTCCTCTAAAGGTCCCGGCAGCAATCCTGACTCTGTGCTGCTCAGGACAAAGCCCTTGTCTTTGAGACTGGAGGTGCCCAGCTCCCCCAGGCGATGCAGGTACTTGTGCTACTAAAATGGAGTAGGCTCAGCCCTCACACAGAGCGAGCCCAGACAGTGAATTGTTACGTCCTCACACGGAGGCACTCGGAGCCCCGCAGGTAGAGTAGAGCAGAGTGTTACGGAAGCGATGGCGGGGTTTGTATGATACAGAGTATAGAGAGATCTATTTTTCAAAGTCCTTTCCTTTATTGAATAGTTTATTGAAACCAACGTGTTCCTGGTCCTGTTCCCTCTCACCGCTGCACGCGGCGTCTCCTGCCCCTCAGCCAGCTGTCCGGGTGAGCTGCTCTCCTCAGCCCCATCCCTTATGACATGGTACTAGAGTTCCCAGCTCACGAGTAGAGGATCTGGTGTGTTCTGGTCGCTTGGAGCCAGGCAGTGGTCTCCGGTGCAGCAGGTGGAACAGCATGGGATGGTCCCACTGGTGGAGGCTGTGCTGCAGGCACCGGTATCGGTGAAGCAGTGACTTGGCCATCAGTCCCTGGCTGTGCCAGCGCATGGACCTGCCCTGCTCACCCCCACCAGAATCAGTGTTGGGGCAGGCAGGGCTTCCCTTCTGCTGCTCTGGAGTTCCTCTCCCTGGGTTCAGTGAGACCTCCGCCCCGGGTAACCCCCTCCACATCAGCACAGGGATGCAGGATGTGACCCCTCTACCCTTCTGCCTTTAAGTGACAGAGGAGGGCTCAGGCCAAGTGGTGCCGGAGCTGGAATTGCCAGACCTGAATGACGAATGGCTCATTCTGAAGGGCTGGTGATTCTGCAGTGCCCCTCACAGAGACTGGGGAGTCTGTGCGGAGCAGGCAGCGGGTTTGGCCAAGGGTTTTGTTAGTTTAAATGAAACTTTTTTAAAAGAGCCTTTTCTTAAAATCCCCCGGATCTGCTGAGCAGGGCCTGGCTGCTTGACATCACTGTTCCAAACATTTGACTCCCAAAGGAGTCAGTAACAGCAACACCCCAGCCCTGAGGCAAAGAACCAGCAGAGGGTCCTCTCTTCTGCAGCGCCGCTGGTAGCAGCAGCAGTTCGAGCGAGTTCAGACAGAGCTGGTCCTGCTGCAGAGCCACGTTAGACCGTTGCTTTCTCTTTTCCTTTGACTTCACTGGTTTTTATTCTTTTCTCTGCACTCGAGTGGCTGCCGACACCCTCAATCTTCTTTCCCAGGTGACAGCCCCTCGTTCACTGCAGGTCCAGCAGCAGCTCTGCTCTCAGTTGAGCACCGCCTGTGTCTCTACCTGTTTTGTTGTCTCAGCTGATGACAAAGGGTTATTTATTTTGGTTCAGAACTGGCGAATCCTCTCCCTCTGGTGGGTTATTTATTAAACAGCTGCGTTCCTGTTGTGTTGAAGTTCTCTGCCCTCGTGCTTCTCCCCAGCTTTCTGCGCCTGCCCTGAGCTTTGGCCGGAGCGAGTTGTGCTGACGAGGCAGCTGAGGGAAGGGGGGACCTGAACAGGCTGGAGGAGGGTGTCTGTGCAGACTGCACAAGGCTCCACACGCCCAAAGTGCAAGGTTCTGCTGCTGGATTGGGCCAGTCCCAGTGACAAGTTGGTGCTGAGTGGGGCGGGAGCTGTCCTGAAGAGAAGGACTTGGGGGTGTTGACTGATGAGGAGCTCAATGTGAGCGAGCAGGGAGCTCCTTCAGCCCACAGGGTCACCTGGAGCCTGGGCTGCATCAAGGGAAGTGGGGCTGTTAGAGTCAGAGAGGGGGTTCTCCCCCTCTGCTCTGCTCTGCTCTGGTGAGACTCCACCTTGAATCCTGCAGCCAGTGCTGGTGTCCAGAGCATCAGAAGGACCTGGAGCTGTTGGAGCCAGTCCGGAACCCACGGAGACAATCCCAGGGCCGGCTCTGGGGACAGGCTGAAGGAGCTGGGGTTGTTCAGCCCAGGGAAGAGAAGGCTCCAGGGGGACCTTAGAGCTGCCTTCCAACACCTGAAGAGAACCTCCAAGAAGGCAGCAGAGGGACTCTTCCCAAGGGGATCCAGCGACAGGACAAGGCAAGATCATTTGGAACTGAAGGAGAGGAAGTTCAGACTGGATCTGAAGAAGTTTGAAGAGACTCAGAAGTCTCTGAAGAGACTCTGGAATTGATTGCTCAGAGAGGCTGTGGCTGCCCCGTCCCTGGAGGTGTTCAAGGTCAGATTGGATGAGGCCTTAGGTAACCAAGTCTGGTTGAGAGGTGGCCCCATGACAGGAGACTGGGGAAGATGAGCTCTGAGGTGCCTTACAGCCAGGGCCAGGCTGGGATTCTAGGAGTTCGCATAAGGCTGCAAAAACCTTCTCCAGAGGACACAAGTTGTTTGGTTATTTCAACTAATTCCTTAAACTAAACTATTCCTGAGCTAAAAGGACTCGGAACCAACTCACATTCACCCTTGAATCCAGGTTTCTGCTGGAGCAGCAGCAGCAGCTCTGGAGGGGCAAGGTCTGCCCTGGTAGAGGGGCAGAGCAAGCAGGTCCCTGTGGAGCTTCCTCTCAGGGCTTTGCAGACACTCCTCCTCCAGCCAGGGTTAATTTATATATTACCTCGCTGAGACACTGCTTGGGTGTTTGAGGAGGTCTGTCCATGAGCAACAATGATCACAAGAAGCCTGGGCCAGCCCTGGGATGGGATTTGGCACTGGATGACCTGACATCCCGTAAGGGGCTGGGAGCAGCCCGGAACCTTTTGTCTGCCTTTCCTCCACACTTGACATGGGGTTGGGTTTCGCTTTCCCAACCTTTCTCTCTTTGCATCTCTTTGGAGAAAAAAGGGAGGCACTGGCCAACCTGTCCCCGGAGTTGGTGGCTGTTTGGGCACAGCCCGGCGCTGAGGCTCTGTGTAGGATTCCTTCCTCTCATCCCAGCTGTCCCCAGTAACACTCCAGCCCAGTTATTTCTGCCACAGGCTGTTAGCAGGAGCCGATGATGACCGCCCAGATCTGCAGCCCAAGCCAGGGGCACTGGGATATCCTGTGCCAGGGGCCAGTGCTCACCCCACTGCCTTCGGTCTCTCCCCTTGGACCATTTTGCTTCCTGAGAAAGGCCTCAAGGCCAAGCACTGCCCAGAAGAGCCCCCTGCTCCTGCCCCTCAAGAGGAAGCACCACTGGCTTCCAGGAAAGCTGCTGGGGCTTCTGGTTCTTGCAAACCATTGCTCACTTTGCCCCAAAAGGTTTCCTGTTGGGTGGAAAACTGTCCCAGTGCTGAAGTCTGTACTTTCCGCCCTGTGGCTGCAGCCTGTTGATCTCTCTGTGCCCTGTTTGGGGCTGGGGGGTCTGGCTGTGCCCCCCCAGGATGGAGGAAAGGTGCTTGGAACCTGTTAAGGAGAGACCCCAAGCTGGCAGTGGAGCAGGTCCCTGCACAGGGGGCTCGGGGCCAAACCTGTGGGAGCCATCACCTTGCTCTGACCCCCACAAATTCTCCCTGCCTGGACAACCTCATGGGGCTGGAGCTTTATCAGGTTTCCATAGCTCCAGTTTCCTCTGCATCCAGGTTGCCTGTGGGGTGGAGGCCACAGCTCCCAGGCCTCAAGTGCTCGGCAAACCCCTAACTGGAGGAAATGCGTCGCAAGCTGCTGGACGTTCTAGGAGCAGTTAATCTCCTGACAGCCGGTCCAGGAAAGATCTGTCCTGTTAGTCTCACCTCTGCTTTGGGCACTGATTGATGGGGTTTCCTCCCCAGGCAGCCAAATCCTGAGCCCCCCTGGGGACCTGGTGGTGTTCGTCCATCATTGGAAGAGCCCTGGCAGAAACCTGCACCAGACCCTGGCCAAGGGCAGCTGCCAGGGCTTTGGTAGCTCAGTTAACAGCCTCTCTTCTGCTGCTTCTGCCCCCAAATCCTGTAGCAGCAGGTGTAGTCCGTGAGGATGGCCCTTCCCTTTAACCTCTCCATTGGTGACACTGTGGAGCTCTCCTTCCCCTCATGAGGTCACCCAGCGCTCAGTGCCTCCCCAGCCCCCAAACTCTGAGAGTGCTCAGCCCGAGCAGCCCTGACCAGTCCCTCCTGGGGCCATCTCTTGCCCATTGCCCACATTGGCACCAGTGAGGTACCTCAAGCACTGAGCCTGCTCCACGGGGCAGTGGGAAGCAAAACCGTGGCACTGCCCTTGGGAATCCTGAGCTCTGTGCCGGGAAGAGCTGGGCCAGTGCAAGGAGCCGCCCTGGTCCCCTGTCAGGGCTGAGCCAGCTGCTGGAAACTCTGGGCCGACACAGGATGGAAGGAACAAAAACCCCAGAGCCATTAATCACTCAGCTCAGCTGAATGTGCACATTTGGTGACAGCTGTTTACCCAGCACTTCCTTTGCTCAGAGGCCTCCAGGACCACCAGAGAATTAATTACCCAAAAGGTAATTAGCTCCCGCAACACCCCCAGTGCCTGGAGCTGCTTCTTCCAAGAAGTCCCGGATGGGAGACAGTGAATCCTGCATCAACTTCCCACTTTCCAAGGCCAGAGGTGCAGGGCTGGGCACATCCCTCTGACCTTCCGCAGCTTCCCTGGTCACAGCCGTGGTCCAGTGGGATGGGATTGGGCAGAATTGGCTCCATCCCTTCCCGGGTAGCTGGGCAGCAGTGATGAAGTGTAGCCAGAGCAGCCATGAGACAGGACAGGTGCTGAGGCTGAGCCAGGGCTTGGGGTGAGAGAATACAGGGGGATCTTCCACATCTTCCGGGTGGTTTCACGTTGCCCTAAACCTGACTCTCTCGGGAACACCCTCTCCATCCTCAAACCACCCTGCTGCGGGAACTGATGCTGTTTGCAGCCCTGCGAGCAGGACCTGGGGCTGGGCACCATGACCCTGTGCTCTGGTATGTTCCAGTGCCCCGTTTTGGGGCTATTGGTGCTGGTCCCTCCTGCCAGTCTTCATGCTGCTGCCCAGGCTGTGATGAGGCATCCTGCAGGGTCCCCTCCACCACCTGTGCTGGCCACAGGCAGCCAGCAATGCTGCACATGGACCCTGTCCCCACTCTGGGTGCTGAGACAGCCCCTCCCATGGCCAGATGTCCCTAGACAGCCCCACAACAGCTCAGCTCAGCTGTTGGGGCTTGGAGTGCTTTGTCAGGGGCTCTGAGGGGAGTGATGGAGCTCAGTGAGAACTCAGGCAGTGATGGGACCCTGGCTGCATTGTGGAGTGCAGGTGCTAGTCCTGGGCTGCCCCATGGGGGTCATGGGGCCCTGCACAACCCTTGACTGCGGTTCTGGGTGTTGTATAAGAGCTGAACTTGGAAGGAGATCAGAACCCTCCCTCTGGAAATACCCCTGAGATGGAAAGGCAGGGGGGCCCCGGGCTGGTGCTGCCGGGGGTGGTTCCTGCAGGGCTTAAGAAGGGCTGAGGATGGGGCTGGCGCCATTCGCTCCCTGGAAGGAGGGAAGGAAGGAAGGAAAACCTGCCCTGCCACTGGTTCTGCTGGTGATGGAGCTGAACCTTCTCCTCCTCCTCCTCATTGACTCACTGTGGAGCTGCAGCGGTGAGTACCATGGGACCACACAGCCACCCCGATCCCTGAACCCTACTGTGCCGCTTGGCACCAAGGGCCACCATGGCCCCAGAGGCTACCACTGTAGAGTCCTGACCACCACCACCACCACAGTGATGGGGATGGAGCCTCTGCAGCGCTTCAGCATGCAGGAACCCAGCATCCCGTCTGCCCCTTCCCTACACCCTGTGGTTTTCCTCCCCAGGACGACCTGCTGACAGGCTGGTGGTGACACCGCAGCAGCCAGTGGTGCCCTATGGGGGCTCAACGCAGCTCAACTGCTCCCTGGCCTGTGTGGGGGGCATGGTGCAGTGGAGGGGGCTGGACACCAACCTGGGCAGCATCACCTCCTTCCCTACGCACAGCATCCTGCACATCAGCAGCGCTGTGGTGGCCACCGCAGGCACCAGGATCTGCCAGGGCACCTGCCATGGGCAGCTCTACCAGCAGGCTGTCGGGCTAGAGGTCTACGGTGAGTGTTCCCCAGCCCAGCTCCTGCTGCCTCTTGACAAAGCCCCAGATCCCCAAAGCAGCCTGTTCCCTCCTTGAGCATGAAATCACAGCTTGACAGGAGCTCTGGTCTCTCAGCCATTCCAGCCAGGCTGCAGCTGCAGGCAGAGCCCCGTGCCCTGGTGCCCGGAAAGCCAGGCAGCCTGCGCTGCTCCGCTCAGGGCCTCTACCCTCTCAGAGGGCTGCAGCTCGCCTGGTACCAGGGGGACCATCTGCTGCAGGAAGGCAACATCGATGCCTCAGAGACTGAGGAGGAGCTGTTTGACATCGAGTCGACGCTGCCACTGGCCGGGGAGGAGGTGAGAGAAGGGCTGGAGTTCAGGTGCACCCTGACGCTGACTGTCGGACAGGAGACCTTCACCCGGGTGGCATCTCTGGTGGCTGGTGCCGGGGGTGAGTGCTGAGGGGGAACCCCGGTTTGTGTGCTGCTGCTGGGCCAGGGCCAGGGCCCGGTTCGGTGCTGGCTGTCCCGGTCTCCCCAGCCATGGAGGGCTGCTCCTGCCTGCTGTGGTGTGGGCAGAGGGGGCTGTCAGCCCATGGGGATACCCTGTGCCAGAGAGGCCCCTTCCCAGCTCTGAGCCACCGCGGGGCCACCATAACCCTCTGTGTTCACAGCTGTGACAGAGCCGGTGGCCACTGTGACAAACCCCCAGCCAGCAGTGGCTACCAGAGGGAGCCCCCGCGCAGCCAGACCTAACAGCACCGCTGCACTGCCCCCAGAGCCAAGAGTCCCCACACACGCCCCCAGGACAGCCCCGAGCACTCCACCCTGGGATCTTGATGCTGAGACCACCCTGCAGGCAGCTGCTGCCACCAAACCCCCCTCCGCAGGGCACCCGGCTACCGGGGATCCCGTTGCGGGCAGCCCCTCGGCAGGTCTGGCTACCACCACCACATTCCCCAGCACCACAAGCCCCACGGCCGAGGGGCTGGGGACGGCCGGGGACAGCGTCAACCCCGGCTCTGACACGATGGGGCAGAAGACAGGGCCATCGGTGCCGGCGCTGTCGGAGGGTGAGTGCTGGAGGGTCGGTGCTGTGGAAGGGTCCGTGCCGTCAGTCGCCCCGACGGTGCCGCCGCTCCTCGCTGTCTCAGCCGAGGGCAGAGCTCGCAGCTGCCCGTCCTTCCCCCGTTTCGCAGGGTCTTCCAGCACAGATCCTGCTCTCCCCGTGGGGACGACGGTGTCGCTGCTGGGGCTGGTGGTGGCCGGGGCTGTGTCCCGGCGCCTGTGGAAGCGGCTCCGGACTCAGTACCAGCTGCCCTGAGGCCACCCCGGCCGTATCTCGGCGGACCTGCTGCGGGACCCAAGGGATGGAGAAGGACCCCAGCGCTCTGGGACCCCTCGAAGGACCCCGGATGGGGGTCCCAAGGAACAGAGCCTCGAGGGCACCGGGGCAGAGCAGAGACCCTCGCGATTGGACCGCGGCGGGGGGAGCGGTTCCAGCCCTCAGGGGGTGCCGGGACCCGACGGATGAGGACCGCCGGGCGCGGGGCAGAACCAGCCCCAAGTGTTTGTGAATCGCTGCTTCAGTAAAGGGCCGTTTGAATTCCCGGTCGCTCCTCGAGGCGTGGCCGCCACCGCCGTTGCTCAGGGTCGGGCGCCTGCCCGCTCGCAAGATGGCGCCCGCAGCCTCGTCCCACTGCCCGGCCGCCCGCCCGCTCTCAAGATGGCAGCGCGGGGACTTCCGCTTCCGGCGGGCCAGCGCTGCGAGGCGGCGGGAGGCGGTGCCTGCCGCCCGAGGCCAAGATGGCGGCGGTGGAGAAGCGGCGGGCAGCCCCAGTCCCAGGTCCTGGCCTGGCGGAGCCTCCCCGGGCCGCGAGCGAGGCCGAGTTCCTGCTGCGGGCCGGTGTCACGGCCATGGTACGGGAGGCGCTGCTGAAAGTGCTGGAGGCGCGGCCTGAGGAACCCGTGGCCTTTTTGGCTGACTACTTCGAGCGGCTGGTACCGAGCGGCCCGGGGGCCGCAGGAGAGGCCACGGCGGAGCTGCCGGGGCCGCCGCAGCGCCTGGCCCGGGCGCTGTGGTTCGTGCGCTTGGCCCATCATTCCCACAGGTGCGGCGAGAGCGGCTTAGGGCTCCCGGGATGTCCCGGAGCTCAAAGGGGCTGCAGAGGGTTCCCGGGGTGTGGAGGGGTTCCCGAGGTGCTGGGGATTCCCGGGGTGCAGAGGGGCTGCGAGGCGGGGGGAGGTCCCCGGGGTGCGTGGGGCTTCCCGTTGGGCAAGGTGTCCCGGGCCGGAAGCTGAGGCCCAGAGCAGGACAAGGCCGCCTGCCTGAGCCTGCAACCTGTTCCCCAGGACGGCCTTCGACAGCAACATGGGAGCAGCCTACGAGGCGCTGGGTGGCGGTGGCGGCGGGCGGCGATGGGCGACGGTGGCAGGAGTGGATGGGAGACTGTACAGCAAGCTGCTGCGGCAGATCTGCCTGCACGGGCCGGCCCCGGCTGAGGCGGCGTCGGAGCTGCTGGGCCGAGTGTGCTGCCGCGACCACGAGGCTGTTCCCTTTGATGTCTTCCGCTACGGTGTCCTCACCTGCTGTGTCCTGCTCGAGTTCTCCACCAAGGCCGACGCGCTGTTCCACGTCCTGGATGGCGGCTCTGGCGCTGCTGATGGCAGGGTCTGCCAGGCCGTGCTGCGGGCTCTGGAGGGTGCCCTGGGAGTAGGGGACAGCCAGTTCTCCCTCTCTAACCACTACCTGGAGGCTGGCTCCAAGCTGGGGCCGGATGAGTTGGCCCTGGCCATGGACCAGGCACTGCAGGAGAGGAAGCTAGGACCCTCCATGAGCAGGGAGGAGTTCCTGAAGAAGGCTACTGCCTTGTTTGTGGCAAAAGTGAAGCCGGTTGAGTAACATCCAGGTGCAAAGGACAGTGACTGCATCAGCCTTCGTGTGAAGGAAGTTGTAGAAGCAATGCTGAGCTAAGTGGGGAATGGAGGGGCTGCTTCATGAGGGATTCCTGGTTTCCACGCTCCTTTCCTTGCCTGAGCGCTGTGGGCTAGCAGCCACCTCTGGTGCTGGATTGTGTCCCTGTGCCTCTCCCTGCCCCAGCTCCTCCAACCACTCAGGAGGAAGAGATGTGTTTGGGGGCTCCCTGGGGATTTGCCAGGAGCCCCTAACATGCAGAGCAGAAGGAAGAAAATAATGGAGTGAGACCTTGGAGATCCTCCAGTTCCAACCCCTGCCCTGGGCAAGGACTGCTCCCCTTGGATCAGAAGTGTGGGGCTGGCCCCCAGCTTTGCTGCGGTTTGGCCCCAGCCCTGGGTTCCACAACTCCCCCGGGGACTTTGTTGCTGCTGTTGGGTTCGTTTGGCCCAAAACCGAAGTGTGCGGTGGTGCTCGCCTGCCCCACAGAGTGCTACCCAGCTGGATGCCTCCTTCTATGAACTGGAGTGACCTGAATGGAGGAGAAGGGGCCAGTGGGCGGGCGGACAGACATCACTGGGAGTGCTGCAGGCCAGAGCAGCTCAGCCTCTGCGCTGGGCTGGCCCTGCTGTCTGCTGTTGCCCCGGTGGGACACCCGGAGCTCCCCAAGCCCTTCTTGAGCACTGACTCCCAGCTGCTCCAGATTCCCACCCGGAACAGCCCCACAGTCACCCTCTGCACCCGAGCAGAGTGGCCTCTGCGATTCAGTGGGTGCCGGCGCCTTGCGGTGGCCGGCTAAGCGACATTAAACCTCTCTGCTGTTCAGCGGCTGCGATTCACTGCCCAGTGGGGCCGCTGCGGGACGGTTTAGAACTGAGCTGTAGCCAGGGCCGGGCCCCGTGGGGCGGGGCAGGGGTTCAGCCGCACGCGGGTCCCTGTGGGGCGGCTCCCGGCTCTACGACCGCCGCCCCGGAACCGGAGCTTCCCTCCGGGTCACAGAGGCTGCTGGGAATGGCCCCGCTCCCAACCCTGCGCAGCGCTGTGATTGGCTGAGACCGTCAGGGAGGCTAAGCTTGCCCTTGCCCCGCCTTCCGAGCAGACAACGGGTTCTTATTGGCCAGTGTGGCCCCATAAAGGCGGGGCCAGCGGCAGCTTCTCTCCTCCCCTCGCGCGGACTACAGTCCCCGTGGTGCCCCGGAGCAGCTGGATCCGGAGCTGCTGCCCCTCGCCCGGTGTGGCCACTGCGACTACGCCAGTCCCTGGCTTCAGCCGCGGCCTACCCTAGACCCTCGGCATGGCGCGGCCCCTGGTGCCCAGCTCGCAGAAGGCGCTGCTGCTGGAGTTGAAGGGACTGCAGGAGGAGCCCGTGGAAGGGTTCCGGGTCAACCTGGTGGACGAGGGGGACCTCTACAACTGGGAGGTGGCCATCTTTGGGCCCCCCAACACCTACTACGAGGGCGGGTATTTCAAGGTGAGGGGTTGGGGGCAGCGTGAGAGGTGTTGAGAGGCTCGTGGTGTCAAGGAGAAGCTCTGCTGGCGCTGGGGGAGCGGTTGGAGGGCGAAGGTGTGTTGTGGGGATGGGGCTGGGGGGGATAAAGGCAGAGTAGGTGGTGTCAGGGGATGCTCTTGGGGAGGATGTCGGG